>CM063505.1:146945113-146997613 GCA_032207245.1 Pardosa pseudoannulata
CATCCAGACCAAAATAAATATTTCACTATGGGCAACCATCCATTATTTTCTCATTTCTCTGTGTGGGACGTTTGTATTTTGCAACACTCTTCAACTAAGTAATGTTTTGTATAGTTTGTAAACCTTTTTATTACATTTGAAATCATGTTTTAAATATTCGTGAAAATTATTTTAATAATAATGCACATACTTGGTGTTAACACTAAATTATTTTATGATTCTTACAGTGTTACTGTCAGATAAATATATTAAGAGTGTTAATATTTGCTCCGACCTAAGCCATCCAGACCAAAATAAATATTTCACTATGGGCAACCATCCATTATTTTCTCATTTCTCTGTGTGGGACGTTTGTATTTTGCAACACTCTTCAACTAAGTAATGTTTTGTATAGTTTGTAAACCTTTTTATTACATTTGAAATCATGTTTTAAATATTCGTGAAAATTATTTTAATAATAATGCACATACTTGGTGTTAACACTAAATTATTTTATGATTCTTACAGTGTTACTGTCAGATAAATATATTAAGAGTGTTATTATTTGCTCCGGCATAGGCCATCCAGATCAAAATAAATATTTCACTATGGTCAACCATCCAATATTTTCTAAATTCTCTGTGTGTGAAGTTTGTGTTTTGCAACACTCTCCCACTGCAGTTTTAAATAAGGGATTTTTTGTAAGAATCAGAGTTTATCTAATAATACTCATTGTATATTTTGGGATTCAAAAGTATAATAAAAATTTTGAAACCAACAGAACATTTTTTTCTAAATCTATATACCATAAAATGATCTTTTAGATATCTTTTATAAAAACTTCCAAATTTTATCCAGCTGTTTTAAATATAATTATAAGACATAAAATTCATATTCAATACACAATTCAATATACATTTGGAATTAGATTATTAAATACATAGTGTTATAAAAAAATGGAAATTTTTTCGATCGAAATTTTTTTTAAAGTTTACCTCTTTCTTCAGACATCATAATATTACATCGCCCTGTTTATTAGCGTAAATTATTTTTTACAAATTTTTCTACAAAATCTTTAATATAAAATATCCGAAGTTATTCCGTCAAACCAATGAAAAAGATATCCTAGTCACGCAAGGTTTTTTACGTTTCGCACAGTCTCTCTGTCAAGTAAAACTTTCTTTATGGCTAAAAATGCACTATTTTCTTATTTCTCTTCTAACCGTTATCATACTTTGTCTACAACTTCAAGGCATAAATATAATTAAAATAGTATAATATATTTAATAGTATATATATTTTATCTCTCACTACACACACACAGACACAAACATATATATATATATATATATATATATATATATACATATATTATATATATATATATGTATATATATAATATATATACATATATATACATATTATATATATATATATTATATATTATATATATACATATATATACATATATACATATATATATATATATATATATATATATATATATATATATATATATATACATATATATACATATGTGTGTGTACATGCATAAATGTGTTTTTATGTAGCATTTGAGTGTTTCTGTGTGTACATCTGCTAATAAATATGTCATGTAGAATTTAAATAGTAAAAGGTATGAAGAAAATATGCTATACCTCGCTTTATCTATATTCAACATAAATAAATATTTAACTGATTTTAAACTGGATAGTAAAAATAAAAGTTAACAAATATATAATACAGATATAAAAATAATTTTTATTGATTAAATGTCAAAATAAGTTAATTAAATATCATTAAATTCATAAAATTGATTTTATATTATAGTTATTAACAAGTATTTACAAGTTTAGTCTAAAACGTTACAAGATTTTAAAGTAACATTTTATAAATTCTTCATGATATTTTATTCATTTTTAACCTAATAGTAGAAAATTATTTTCCCCAGTTTGACTTATTTTATGTCAACACATTTTCTCTTCATTTTATTTATACTGATACTTAACAGAATAGTAAACAATTTAAGCATATAAATTTCGAGTAAGATTATATATAATAATTCATGCTTTGTAATCCTTAATTTGTTTCCTCTTTTTTAATTTATGTATTATTATTTCAAAGTTGTTCATATGTATAATCAAATCTAGAATATATTTGATATAAAGAATGGAATATAGAACTATATATAAAATTTAAGTATCTATTACTGTAAGTACATGGAACATTCCTAGAAAGATGGAAAACTATCAGAATCAACCTAAAGATAATTCAGAAGTTATCCTGCATAAACGTTTCTAATTCTATACAAAAAAAAATTTTAATTAAGATAATTTGAACTGTGCAGATTATTTCATATTTTGTTGTATTATTTGAGCACTTGAATTTGCGATTCTTTCGTAAAAACAATTAGATATTCTACCCCACCCTCTTCCTTTAAAAGTGTGAAAAGAAATTACTTTGCATAAGTTGTTTATATGTATAATTTAAACTAGAATATACTAAATTTAAAGAACGGAATAGAAAACTGTATATAAAAGTTTAATAACTATTACTGTAAGTAAATGGAACATTCGTAGAACGATGGAAAACTATCAGAATCAACCTAAAGATAATTCAGAAGGTATCCTGCATAAACTTTTCTAATACTATACAAAATAAAAATTAGAAAACTATAGATAATTTGAACTTCGCAGAGTATTTCCTTTCCCGTTGTACTATTTGAGCACTTCAATTTGCGATTCTTTCGAAAAACAGTTAGATATTCTACCCTACCCTCTTCCTTTAAATGTGTGAAAAGAAATAACTTTGCATAAGTTGTTCATATATATAATCAAAACTAGAATATATTTGATTTGAAGAATGGAATAGATCAATATATATATATATATATATATATATATATATATATATATATATATATATATATATATATATATATATATATATATATATATATATATATATATATATATATATATATATATATATATATATAATATATATATATATATATATATATATATATATATATATATATATATATATTGAATACTATTACTATAAGCAAATTGAACATTCGGAGAACTAAAGAAAACTGTCAGAATCAACCTAAAGATAATTCAGAAGTTATCCTGCATAAACTTTTCTAATACTATAAGAAAAAAATTAGAAAACTATAGATAATTTGAACTTCGCAGAGTATTTCATTTCCCGTTGTACTATTTGAGCACTTCAATTTGCTATTCTTTCGAAAAACAATTAGATATTCTGCCCCACCCTCTTCCTTTAAAACTGTGAAAAGAAATTGTTTTGCATAAGTTGTTCATATGTATAATCTAGACTAGAATATATTTGATTTAAAGAATGGAATATAGAACTATAAATAAAAATTGAATAACTATTACTGTAAGTAAATGGAACATTTGGAGAACGAAAGAAAACTATCAGAATCAACCTAAAGATAATTCAGAAGTTATCCTGCATAAACTTTTCTAATACTATACGAAATAAAAAAAAAAAATTAAAAAATAACTATAGATAATTTGAACTTCGCAGAGTACTTCATTTCCCGTTGTACTATTTGAGCACTTCAATTTGCTATTCTTTCGAAAAACAATTAGATATTCTGCCCCACCCTCTTCCTTTAAAACTGTGAAAAGAAATTATTTTGCATAAGTTGTTCATATGTATAATCAAAAATAGAATACATTTAATTTGAAGAATGGAATAGATCAATGTATATAAAAATTGAATAACTATTACTGTAAGCAAATGGAACATTCGGAGAACGAAAGAAAACTATCAGAATCAACCTAAAGATAATTCAGAAGTTATCCTGCATAAACTTTTCTAATACTATACGAAAATAAATTAGAAAACTATAGATAATTTGAACTTCGCAGAGTATTTCATTTCCCGTTGTACTATTTGAGCACTTCAATTTGCGATTCTTTCGAAAAACAATTAGATATTCTACCCCTCCCTCTTCCTTTAAAAGTGTGAAAAGAAATTGTTTTGCATAAGTTGTTCATATGTATAATCTAGACTAGAATATATTTGATTTAAAGAATGGAATATAGAACTATAAATAAAAATTGAATAACTATTACTGTAAGTAAATGGAACATTTGGAGAACGAAAGAAAACTATCAGAATCAACCTAAAGATAATTCAGAAGTTATCCTGCATAAACTTTTCTAATACTATACGAAATAAAAAAAAATTAAAAAAATAACTACATAATTTGAACTTCGCAGAGTATTTCATTTCCCGTTGTACTATTTGAGCACTTCAATTTGCTATTCTTTCGAAAAAAAATTAGGTATTCTGCCCCACCCTCGTCCTTTAAAAATTGTGAAAAGAAATTATTTTGCATAAGTTGTTCATATGTATAATCAAAAATAGAATACATTTAATTTGAAGAATGGAATAGATCAATGTATATAAAAATTGAATAACTATTACTGTAAGTAAATGGAACATTTGGAGAACGAAAGAAAACTATCAGAATCAACCTAAAGATAATTCAGAAGTTATCCTGCATAAACTTTTCTAATACTATACGAAAATAAATTAGAAAACTATAGATAATTTGAACTTCGCAGAGTATTTCATTTCCCGTTGTACTATTTGAGCACTTCAATTTGCGATTCTTTCGAAAAACAATTAGATATTCTACCCCTCCCTCTTCCTTTAAAAGTGTGAAAAGAAATTATTTTGCATCAGTTGTTCATATGTATAATCAAAAATAGAATATATTTGATTTGAAGAATGGAATAGATCAATGTATATAAAAATTGAATAACTATTACTGTAAGCAAATGGAACATTCGGAGAACTAAAGAAAACTGTCAGAATCAACCTAAAGATAATTCAGAAGTTATCCTGCATAAACTTTTCTAATACTATACGAAAATAAATTAGAAAACTATAGATAATTTGAACTTCGCAGAGTATTTCATTTCCCGTTGTACTATTTGAGCACTTCAATTTGCGATTCTTTCGAAAAACAATTAGATATTCTACCCCTCCCTCTTCCTTTAAAAGTGTGAAAAGAAATTGTTTTGCATAAGTTGTTCATATGTATAATCTAGACTAGAATATATTTGATTTAAAGAATGGAATATAGAACTATAAATAAAAATTGAATAACTATTACTGTAAGTAAATGGAACATTTGGAGAACGAAAGAAAACTATCAGAATCAACCTAAAGATAATTCAGAAGTTATATTTTCCTACTTCAAGAAAACTGAAACTTTAATTATAGTATCAGTAAGTGAAAAAATATCTTTCGGTTTGGCATATGGGAGATCTTTAAAGTATTACGTATTTTAAAAAAGTATCTGTTTGTTACAAGAACTGTCGCAGTATGAGGCTTTTTTTATTTTTTTTAACAGAGAAGATGGAATTGGTTTTAGAAACTCATTAACTTATTTTTCACCTATCGATACATACAGCATATTATTTCACCAATAGATAAGGATTAAAATTACCATTTAAATGGAAAAAGGAATTAAAATTAATTTTCAGATTCTTGCGTCATCTTATAGTATTTAAAAGAAAGTACATTACTATTTTTTTCTGGTAGTGAAATATATCAAAGAGAAAAAATAAAATCTTGCATTAATATTTAGAGGTTGTTTAAGAAGTAAAATTGTGAAAAAAATGTTTTTTTTTATACTTAGATTGAAGGGGATTTTTTGAACAATAAGTACTGTTAACAAATTTAATTCTATTCATTATACTTCATGTGATTTAAGTTTATTTTAAAAATAAATCAAAATAAATGTAGAATAAGTAAGTGAAAAATAAATATTTTGATTTGTTATTTGGAAATTTTTTTTATTTAAAGCATCAAGTTAAAAAAGTAACTGATTGGTAGTGAAATATATATATATATATATATATATATATATATATATATATATATATATATATATATATATATATATATATATATATATATATATATATATACATATATATATATATATATATATACACATATATATATATATATATATATACATATATATATATATATATATATATATATATATATATATATATATGTATATATATATATATATATATATATATATATATATATATATAAATGCATTAATCTCTTCATAAATGAGATTTGTGTATTATAAAAGTAATCAGATTCTTTTAAAAATATTTATGTATTTGAGTGTAATTAATTATATATAGAAACTTTTTTATAATGTTTCCATTCATTCCACTGTTCACTTAATTCAAATGTACAACTTTAATATATAAAAGAAAATTTTTACAGCTGTCACATACATTTAATTTAAATAAGTTTTAAATAACGTGTTAGAAATATCCAATAATACCATTCTCAATTTGTGAGTATAGTTTTGAGTCCTCGATATTAAATCCTGATCCTACCTTTCAGGTGTTTTTTTAACACAGTTGAAACAATCATGGTGAAAAACATCTCAAAAGCAATATCAAGTTCCCACCATACACTTCCAGCGTCTACGAAAGTTATTTAGATTTTATTTTCTGCGGAATTCTCAGTTTATTCGGAGTATGGTTATTAGCCCTTAATATTAAATCCCCATTATGCATTTCCGGTGTTTTTTAACACTATTGAAAACCAACTCATGGCGAAAAAGAGCGAAAAAGCGATATGAAGATTCCACCAACTTCAAGCTACTTCAAAAGTCATTTATATTTGTTTATATGGAATTCTTATTCAAAACAATCAATAAAAGAATTGTGTTCCCTCCTATTTCTAAAAACTAATAAAAATTATTATAAAATTAAATTGTTCTTATTTTTTTTAAGCTAATCTATGATTCAAAGTAAACTATTGCAGAAAATTGAAACTTATGATAGCGTGTTTAAAGGAATAATTTCTTAATTTAAAACGTATCGAATTTGTCAGTGAATCATATACACATATTTATAAACACATATATACATGCGTGTAAATGCACATGCATATATCATATATATATATATATATATATATATATATATATATATATATATATATATATATATATATATATATATATATATATATGTGTGTGTGTATATATATATATATATATATATATATATATATATATATATATATATATATATATATATATATATATATATATATATATATATATATATATGTATATATATATATATATATATGTATATATATATATATATGTATATATATATATATATATATATATATATATATATATATATATATATATATATATATATATATATATATATATATATATATATATATATATATATGTATATATATATATATATTATATGTATATATATATATATATATATATATATATATATATATATATATATATATATATATGTATATATATATATATATATATATATATATATATATATATATATATATATATATATATATATATATATATATATATATATATATATATATATATATATATATATATATATATATATATATATATATATATAATGTATACATGCGTATAGAAATGAAACTTAAATAATCATTATGATTTATGATTTATGAATATTGAAGTAATAAGATATAAGATATCCAAAAATGAATTCTCGAGGAAACTGAAATGCATAAAATCAAGTAAGATACTGTCCTCTATTACAGAACCAGTGACACTTAATCACTGTCTAATGATCATTGAAAACATCATGCAAAAAAAATAAACTATGTATTGCAGGTAATGATAAAAATGTTGCTGTAATATGCTATACAGTAAACCTTACAACAATCAAGCATGCTTTATGTGTTTATCTAAGAGGAGAAAAACAAAAGATTTATTTTAATTACAGGTCATTTCATGACGTATAATTAGAAGACTTGACATGTTGCTTCGAAGAAATATTTCATTCTTCCTGGAAGACTTATTATACCTTTCAGAGTTATCACGATCCACAATCAGTTCGTAAATAAATCATTTGATTTTTTTTACCATTTTCTTTATTTATTACACATGTGATGTCCATAGAAGTAGAAGAAGAATTTTCGTTTAAAAAGTCTTTCTAATTAATGAAACAAAAATCGTAGGAAAAAAATATTTTTGTTTCAACGTACATAACATATTTATAATAAGTTACATTTATTTTCCTCTTTTTTTGAGTTTAGTTAAATTATATAAAAATGTCGCACATGATATTTCAGACACTAAATCATTATTTATGGGATTTTTCTTTGCTCTACTTTTTATTTAGGTTTTTATTTAAATCCGCAATATAGTGTTTATTCTTTTAATATTTTTCTTTTTATACAGATAATGTGTTCTGTGAGATCGGATATTGTGGAGATTTACACATTTAGAATTCCTCAATTAGACGTGTTTAACACTAAATTGCCCAAGGCAGTCATTTTGACTGTTTTTTAATTTCAATTAGAAAAACAATTATGAAATATAATGACACAATTTCTTAGAATTTGGTGACTTTTTCTATAACATATAAATGGGTTTATGAATAATTGTAGTTACTTCCGCCCTCCTTTATTATATAATATTAAAAATTAATTTTAAACAAATTTCTTTACATATTTGTTATTTTTTCACAATGCAGTCATTTTGACTGTTTTTGGGTAATATAGGTATACAAGAAATCTCGGGCAATCTAGTGTTAAGAACGAATATAGGTCTGTTTCAATAACATCTTTCCATTTAAATCAAATACTTTATTTCTTTTTGTGTTTTATTTTCCCTATATCAGCCAATCATGTCATATGTCATATTTATGTGTGTAAGAAGCGTAAATTTTGTGAAAAAATTTAGGGCTTAACAAAATTTTATATTTGGAATAATATTTAATGCTTGCATTGGCAATCTATTATTAAACGGTTTCCGTATAACAATGTTAATACTTCATTAACTTGACATTTATATGTATCTAATGAAGAGGTGTCACCCTTCCAAATCTATATAATACTACCATGTTTAGCAACAGTCAGTTTAGAGAAACCTTTCTTCATAAAGATGTGTTGAGATACAGTCATATCCTGGGGCTTTATTTAATTTAGTTTCTTAATAGACTTTTTCACCTCATCTAGAAAGTGGGAAGTTAAACTGGCCCCATATTTAACCTGTATGTCTTTTTTATAGGGTTCTATCGGGTTGTAAGGAATAACGTAATTTAAATATTCCAACTATATATTTACATGGAATACAAAATCGATTTATGTCAATTTGTTTACAGTCCTTCAATATAGTCACCAGCATTGTGTACAACCTGTTTCCAATAATGTGGAAGTCGCAGAACACCTGTAGCAGCGCCTGTTCTGTTGATAGTTCGAATAGACCGGTCTAATGCAACAAGAATCTCTGGAACAGTTCTGAAGCGAATGCTAAATGGTAGTTTATTCATCATAGGATTTAAGACAAAGTCACAAGAGCTTATATCTGGGCTGTATGGCGTATGGTAAAGCACTTCCCAGCCCCACAAATCAGTCAAAGCTTGCGCTGTGTGTGGCCGATCATTGCCATGCAGAATGACAGTGGCGTTATGCAAAAGTGCATAATTATTGTCATTTCTCAGGCGTTCCTTCAGAATGTGCAGCACAGTGAATGCGCAAGTAATGTCTTTCGGGCCAGCTCACAAATCTTTTGGCATTGAATACTGTCCATTATTGCGGCAATAACATGCATTTCTCCATCGCTGACACTAGGACGACCTGGCCGATGCATGTCTACCATATTAAGGCGTCTTTCATTGAAGGCTTTTACCCATGTTGCTACAGCTCTGTAAGGCAATGCAGATTCAACGTAAGCCTCTAGAAGCCCTAGATGACATTGTCGTGATATACGACCTTTCGCACATTGAATTAGTATCCATTTCGATGTTCTTGTTTTGAAAACGTCCTGATAACATTTACTTTAGACCGCAAGCTAATACAAGGATCAGGTCTCCGCATTCGCATGACGTAGGAAGGACGAGTCATTTTGCTGAGAGGTAAGGTAGGTATTTAGCTCATAGTGGTATACTCGACATTCTTTGGTTTTGTAGCTTAGTGTTTTTACAGCAGTGTTGCCACTATTAAAATTCCAACCCTCGTATTTTTAATAATATCTGAAAAGTTCCTAATAGTTGCTAGTAAAAGAATATCTGAAAGGTGAAAGAAGTTCTCCTTTCTGTCTTTTCAAAATGGGGTTTTGCATTTCAATTCTTCGAACGTTATTATACTAATATACAAATTAATTTTTAAAGGAAATTAGTCAAAAATAAGATAAATTAATTTTCAAAGCCCAATATTCCCTTAATAAAATTTACTTTCTATGATCAAAATTAGTAAACGCAAATGAACTGAGTAAAATCTTTCTAAAGTAGCTGAATGGTCAGGGCACTGATCTTCGGTACCGGAATTCGTGTGTTCAAATCCCACTGTTGCATGTTTGTTGATAGTCCTTCGTTATCGGCTTTAAGCAATAGGTTCCATTCTCATTAGCCATAGTGTTGCAGAATAATGGACGGTAGCACTAAAAAAAACATATTCCCTAAGGTAAGGATTTATCCTAAATAGGATTTCTCCTTTTTTATTTTATATTTTGCATATTTGTAGTATAGTCGTACAAAATGAAATTCATCTATGTATATTTCAACATCCAAAAAAAATAATGCTAAACATTAAATTTTCAGCTACCACTTCCTACGCCATACAAATAAATCATAACTAAAGAAAATTAAAATTAACAATTCTTACACGAATCAAGTCATTAATCAAAAGAGCTCTAATTTAACTTTCAAACCGAGAAAAAAATATTCCAGAAATCCAGTGATTTATTTGTCCCCAGAAAATTTGACATCGGAAAGAAAAATATGCTAGAATATTTCTCCGAAAGAATGCAGTTTTATTCCTCATCCTGTTTAGAAGTCTATAAACGTTCAAATATTGATTATTTATTATTCATCTCCTGAAAATTTGCCCTTTAATCTGGTTACGAGTCTTTTCGTCAAGAATTTTTAAGGCCATTAACTATAGCTATCTCAGGAAATTGAAGGAGATCCATTCTTTTATGTTGTATTCGATCGATTCAATTAACGAGTTGCTCCAAAAATTTCCTTTTTTGTTTTCTTTCAATGAAAGTGTGAACCTTTTGTGACATTTTTTCCCCGAGAAATTTAATCGAGGCTAACTGGAAAATATCGAAATGCGTTAATTTTTACAGTATCTTTTAAAAGGACGGAATAACACGTCGTAAATCATCTATTAACGGAAATGAACCCTTTATTCGTAATATGTTTAAGACATTCATTTAATACATCAGCATACAGAAAGAAACAGATGCATATATATATATATATATATATATATATATATATGTGTGTGTGTGTGTGTGTGTATATATATACATATATATATATATATATATATATGCATATATATATATATATATATATATATATATATATATATATATATATATATATATATATATATATATATATATATATATATATATATATATATATATATATATATATATATATATATATATATATATATATATATATATATATATATATATATATATATATATATATATATCATACTTAATGTGGATATATGTAAAAAAGATTGAGCGTATGCTAAAATAATTTGGCATATATCAAATCATTTCCTTTTGAAGATGTCTATTAATATTGTATAATATTTAAGCATATAATAAAAATTATAAACATATTCTTTTAAATGTAGAAATAGTCTTAGCTATTTAGTCCCCTTATGCAATCGTTTAAGACGATTAAATGATTTAAAGTAAACATAAATTTAAATAGAGCACTTTATGTTCTTAAAAACATTGTGAATATTATAAATACGTTAATATTCATTTTAGCGCTATGAATTTTGTGTATATCTTACTGAAAATAGCTTTTATCATAATAATTATATTGAAGTAAGTTTCTCTATTAAGTATTATTACTGTAGAATTTAATCTTCTTTTCCCATTCAAAGCTTCAAGTATTATTTTCTTATTTATGCCATCCTGTCAATCATTAATAATAATTAGATCATTAATTGTTATCACATGGCTTATATCAGTCATTTCTATATTTTAATGGGATTACACTAAGTTCATAATTCCCGTTTTACAAATACAAATATTCTGCACTATTTTAATGGAATTTGTTAAAATATCTTAAGGAAAATGAAAATAATCTTTCGTCCAATTTTCAGTTCATTATAAAATTATGAATTCTGAAATAAAAAGTGTTAATAATAATTGTGCAATTTCAAGCTAAATATTTTTATCCAACGTCTCGTCTAAAGTTAATGGAAATATTTATTATTATATAATAATAAGAGTGTAATATTAATATCAATATTTTCAGATTTATACATGTATAATACGGTAAATATAATTTAATATTTTATAAAACTATAAAACTTCATATTTCTAGTTCTGAGTTGAGATGCTAAATTAGTGAATTTTAATCTTCATGTCTCCTAGATTAATTGCATATTTGGTTGAGTACACGCACACATAGAGAGACATATAGAACCATATATATATATATATATATATATATATATATATATATATATATATATATATATATATATATATATATATATATATATATATATATATATATATATATATATATGAGTGTGTGTGTGTATGTGTAGGGAGCATTTTAACCCACCACAAACGTAAAAAATGAATACATACCAAATCGGGTACAATAATTAGCATTCGAGTAAATGTAATTTCGGCAATAAAAATT
Source organism: Pardosa pseudoannulata (assembly GCA_032207245.1). Lineage (NCBI taxonomy): Eukaryota > Metazoa > Arthropoda > Arachnida > Araneae > Lycosidae > Pardosa > Pardosa pseudoannulata. The sequence goes on from CM063505.1 coordinate 146,957,848, forward strand.
TGAGTTTATTTTATCACACCATTTGCAGTGCTTTTGCGCGAAAAAAATATGTAGATGACGTTAGATAGATGTGTGAGCCAGCCAATCAATGTTTTAATTGTTGATCATTTTGGTGATACAGAGAGAAGCGGATTTAATTATATAAAGAGTAACATAATGAGTGCTTAGAGAAGCAGAAATTCAATTTGTTGGTCGCAAAGCAACAGTTTTCCAATATGAGATGGAAACAAGAAAACATTTTACCAAAGTTTGTAATTTAAGGACAGAATCACCCGGAATTTTTTGATATACATTCATAATTATATTGGTTAGTTTTAAATTAAAGTATTATACATACGTACACACACACACACACACACACACACACACACACACACATATATATATATATATATATATATATATATATATATATATATATATATATATATATATATATATATATATATATATATATATATATATATATATATATATATATATATATATATATATATATATATATATATATATATATATATATATATATATATATATATATATATATATATATATATATATATATATATATATATATATATATATATATATATATATATATATATATATATATATATATATATATATATATATATATATATATATATATATATATATATATATATATATATATATATATATATATATATATATATATATATATATATATATATTACCAAAAAAAAAGAGGGGAGTTTAAGAATTGATAATTATGAATCATTACTGGCGCAATGCTGCTCATATAAAATCTTTATGCGATAGTAAAAATAAAGTTAAATTAAATTAAGAAGGGAAGACAAAAAAAAAGAGTGAAGGTGATGTAGTTAAGCAGCTTGTATTAAGTTGTGAACCTCCAACTCCGTTTAAAACTAGTTTTTAAGCTCGAGCAACATTCTCAGAAATCTACACATCACTAAGGCCTAGAAAAATTGTAATATATTAAGAGCATGCCTATATGAAGTATATAAATTATTTAAAAATAGTGTAAAATCTACTAAGAACAATACCACATAAATACAATCACCATACAATTATATTCATACACACATATATATATATATATATATATATATATATATATATATATATATATATATATATATATATATATATATATATATATACTTATATAGATAGATAGATATATGCAAGACGTGCAATCTGCTTATTATCTTTTATTTATAATTTTGTCGTCTATCTTGACATTTTATGTATTTTGAATGTCCACACATTAATAAGCTTTTCGATCAAAAATATCGACATCAGGATGAAGAGCAATAACTATTGTAAAACTTCACTGTTCAGTTCTCATTTTACATATGTAGCAAATAAATCTGTAATCACAATTTTTTCTCTTTTGTATAAATGGCACCATATGATGTATGTTGAAAATTTCTCCGCTTCAGCTATGAGAACTGACTGAACTTTACAATGTGCTTAAATTTTATTGCTTTTCTTTCTCAAAATAACTTAGATATAAGTTATTCACCAATATAATTAGTAAAATGATACGGACGTTAATAGGTTAATAAACTTAACTGCCATGGGAAAGCTTGTATGAACATATTATTCTTCCGGTTTTTGTTACTCTTAAATTACAATTTTTATTTTTACATCAGGTGTAGGAGTAGAATGAGGAAGCAAGGGGAGATATTTCAAAAATTGATGATAATATCTCTATTCATGATAACACTTGATAAGCATCAAGATTGCATTTCTAGATGGAGCGATTGCGGACCACGTTGGTGCATAACCGTGAGTTTCTGTTTCTGCGAGAACCGATGTTCCTACAAAATGTGCCGTGAGCGCCCAAGCCGTCTGTTCATTACCACGTAAAGAGGTGTTTACTATTGACCGCAGCTGCACCAGGCAGAGGTCAACTGCAAATAACTGGCTTCCAGTTACGGCTACCAGATGGTGATAAAAGAGCCACGGTACCGGTTTTCACTTCGAAGATAATCGCTGGCGATCATACTAATGAATTCGATGAGCTGCCAAAGAAAATGTTACGTTTTGTTATTAAAGAGGAAATACTTTCACGAGGAAAAGTAACTTAAAGGCGACAGTGGTCTTTCTTGTGAGGGAAATTTGACTGAAAGTTCGTTATTTCTATGTTTTGGACTTGATAAATATGTCAAATATTGATAATCAAAATTAATTATGTGATATACATTGTCTTTGAGGAATATAAATACCACTATACATAATAGCTTTTATCATTTCACCTCACAAAACATTCTGTATCTTATGAAAGGTTGAAACTCTTCAGGTGCATTAATAACTCTAATAGTCCTTTAAAAATATTTGTTATTTATTCAATTCTATATAAAAATATAGTTAAATTTATGTTTGGAACCATTAAATATGTAAGTTTTGATCATTAAAGATCCATCAGTGGAGTTGCGTACCGAAAAAAATAATACTTTTTTCTATTAATACGGTTTATCTTAATATTTTTAACGAATGTTTAACGAATATGCCCTTTAAAAATTATTTACTATTTATTTAATTGTATATAAAAAAGATAGTCAAACTTATATTTTAAGCACCACTGAACTCCAGAGTATGTAAGTTTTGATAATTAAAGAAACATCAGTGGAGTTGCATACAGAAAAAAAAAGAATAATTTTTGGTATTATTCTGGCTTTTCTTAATATTTTTAACGAATGTTTAACGAATAGGCCCTTTAAAAATTATTTACTATTTATTTAATTCTATATAAAAAGGATAGTTAAATTTATATTTGTCGAACCACTGAACTCCAGAGTATGTAAATTTTAATTATTAAAGAAACATCAGTGGAGTTGTACACTGAAAAAAAAAGAATACTTTTAATATTAATATTTTTTTCTTAATATTTTTAACGAATGTTTACCGAATATGCCCTTTAAAAATTATTTAATATTTATTTAATTTTATATAAAAAAGATAGTTAAATTTATATTTTAGTAACCACTGAACTCCAGAGAATGTAAATTTTGATCATTAAAGAATCATCAGTGGAGACGCATACAGAAAAAAGAGAATACTTTTTACTATTAATATGGTTTTCCTTAATATTTTAATGAATGTTTAAAGAATATGACCTTTAAAAATTATTTACAATTTATTTAATCTAATTAAATATATAGTAAATAATAGAAATAATTTAATATTATATTAAATAATTACTATTTATTTAATCCATTTAAAAATCTATATAAAAAGGATAAATTAATTTATATTTTAGGAACCACTGAACTCCAGATTATGTAAGTTTTGATCATTAAGAGCCATCAGTGGCGTTGTATACAGAAAAAAATGAATACTTTTTACTACTAATATAGTTTTCCTTTTTTAACGAATGTTTAAAGAATTTGTTCTTTAAAAATTATTTACTATTTATTTAATTCTATATAAAAAGGACAGTTAAATTTATATTTGGGGAACCACTGAACTCCAGAGTATGTAAGTTTTGATTATTAAAGAAACATCAATGGAGTTGCGTACAGAAAAAAAGAATACTTTTTACTATTAATACGGTTTTTCTTAATATTTTAAAGAATGTTTAACGAATAGGCCCTTTAAAAATTATTTACTATTTATATAATTCTATATAAAAAGGATAGTTAAAATTTATATTTGTCGAACCACTGAACTCCAGAGTATGTAAGTTTTAATTATTAAAGAAACATCAGTGGAGTTGCATACTGAAAATAAAAAGAATACTTTTACTATTAATATTTTTTTCTAAATATTTTTAATGAATGTTTAAAGAATATGCCCTTTAAAAATTATTTACTATTTATTTGATTTTATATAAAAAATATAGTTAAATTTATATTTTAGGAACCACTGAACTCCAGACTATGTAAGTTTTGATCATTAAGAACTATCAGTGGAGTTGCATACAGAACAAAAGATAATTCTTTTTACTATTAATACGGTTTTTCTTAATATTTTAACATATGTTAAATATATAGTAAATAATAGAAATTATTAAATATATAGTAAATAATTAAATATATAGTAAATAATAGAAATAATTTAATATTAGATTTAATAATTACTATTTATTTAATCTAATTAAAACTTTATATAAAAAGGAAAGTTAAATTTATAATTCAGGAACCACTAAACTCCAGAGTATGTAAATTTTGATCATTAAAGAACCATCAGTGGATTTACATACAGAAAAAAAGAATACTTTTTACTATTAATACGGTTTTCCTTAATATTTTTAACGAATGTTTAAAAAATATGCACTTTAAAAATTATTTACTATTTATTTAATTCTATATAAAAAGGATTGTTGAATTTATATTTGTGGAATCACTGAACTACAGAGTATGTAAGTTTTGATCATTAAAGAACCATTAGTGGAGTTGCGTACAGAAAAAACAGAATACTTTTTACTATTAATACGGATATCCTTAATATTTTTAATGAATGTTTAAAGAATATGCCCTTTAAAAATTATTTACTATTTATTTCATTCTATATAAAAAAGATAGTTAAATTTATATTTTTGGAACCACTGAACTCCTGAATATTTCAATTTTGATCATAAAAGAATCATCAGTGGAGTTGCGTATAGAAAAATGAGAATACTTTTTACTATTAATACTGCTTTCCGTAATACTTTTAACGGATGTTTTTAATAAGAATAATTTTAAATTTTAAAAGGTATATTAGAAATGTAAATGGCTGCAGTAAGTATAAATAAAACAACGCAATGATCATTCTAATGGAATTGTATTTGAAACAATTAATAATTAATAACTTAATATCCCCTATATAATAATAGCCTAAGGTGTCTGTCGGCAAATTTTTGAAGCGGTTGTACCTGGAATGGATTCCTCGGCTAAGGGCAGGCGATTAAATTTATCAATTTATTCACGTAATAAATAGGTAAAAATAACATTTTTTTTCTAGCATTATGACGTCATTCCTTTAACCATCTCATATAATCATTTCTTGTTTTAAATTATTTAAATATCGCGTGCATTATTTTCATACGTTTTATCGCTGAACTTACATATTAAGCAAATAATTTTCTTTTATATTTGACTTAAATAATAGATTAAGTATATAAGTGATAATTTTAAATTCAATCATCGATTATTTTTTGTTGTAATGAAAATTTTATCATCGGTATTAACAATAAATTCTTTTCATATAAGTCGAGGACTACTAAATATCTAACTTTTAATTTATATATATTTGGAAATTAAGAAGTTTGTTTGTTTGTTATACATAACCACATGGTTTGACTAAATGAATTCCATGTGATTCTAAACTGCATTACAGGATCGGGAGACTCTAGAGGAGTATGACGATAAATAAATTATTGAGAGTGAACCAGATAATTCTCAGCCAAAAAACAAACCATTTTATTACCTGCCTCATTGGGTACTTAACAGTTCTGGAATATTAAAAATTTTACTGATCCCGTCATATGATGGGCTATATGCTAGTTTATTATAAATATACAAAAATAATTAATATTTCTTTTTTTTTTCAGTTACCTATTGCCAATAACATACTTAAATTTGAAGTGCATAAATTAATACTAAATAAGTTAGTTTTAAAAGTATCCTTTTGACGCTAATTTGTTTTATGTTTAAAATTACATTAGGCTTTCAGAATTATTTATAATTATTATTTATTTTTATTACCACTACACTATTTAAACTTTAATACGAAATCAACCTCATATATTAATGACATGCATTAAACTTTTAATGTAAAATATTAATTCTTCTGAAAATTAGCATTTCACCCGAAAGGAACTTTATTTAATATACTCTAGGTCCATAGATTCCTTTTGGAAATAATATCCACTAATTTATCAACTTATTAATTTATAATATCTAACAATTATTTTATGTTAACCCATTTTTTTCTTTTAAACCTATATCTTTATTTATAAACCTATTAAAGCTTAAAACGTAGTTGAGATTATTATGTAAGAATAATTTTAGATGATAGAGATAAATGTTCATTTTTCATGTACATAAAATAAATACAATTTTCGAAGGAGAAATGTGACATTTTATAATTTTTGTAACTTAATAATTTTATTTAAAAATTTATTTAATTATTTTATTTTTATTTTATTCACTATAATGTAAATACATAATTTCACAACTATCTGACAATTGAAAATACAAGTGGAATATGTAATATATGCATAAAGTACATTTTAAAATATTTTAATGATATTTTAGCAATAATTATATTCTATGTTTCTGCAATAATCATACTAATTATAGAATACTGGATAGTAATAAAAAACATTTTTTATACCATTTTAATTACATTTAATATTTAATGATGTACTCTAATTTTCAGAGACCATTTTTATCTGCTTGATATCCATTGGAGACTAAACCAGTGCCTCCGAAATTTTTATGTTATTAGCTATATAATTATATAAAATATTCAACGTTTCATACTAATTATTTGTTGATTTTCTCTTCTCCCAACATCTATTTCGTAAAATGTTCTAAGGAACAAAAATTTTTATGGAATTTTGAATGATATTTTGAGTTAAATAGACATTCAAGTTAATGACTATGCAGCTAAAATTTACTGCCGAAGATCTCTATATCTTTCTGTCTCTCTTTTTTTAATAGAACGGCGAGGAATTTTTTCCCTTTCTCAGTATGTACATTGACACTGTATCTTCGTAAAGAAAAAACGGCTTAACATGAAATTTCTCCTTAAACGAAGGGAAATACTTTTCCGTCAGGGCGATTTGGATTATTAATGTAAATAATAATTTCATAACTATCTGACAATTGAAAATACAAGCGGAATATATAACATATACATAAAATAAATTTTAAAAACTTTTAATGGTATTTTAGCAATAATTATATTATAAGTTTCTGCAATAATCATACTAATTATAGAATACTGGATACTAATAAAAAATATTTTTTATACCATTTTAATTACATGTAATATTTAATGATGTACTCTAATTTTCAGAGACCATTTTTATCTGCTTGATATCCATTGGAGACTAAACCAATGCCTCCGAAATTTTTATGTTATTAGCAATATAATTATATAAAATATTCAAAGTTTCAAACTAATTATTTGTTGATTCTCTCTTCTCCCAGCATCTATTTCGTAAAATGTTCTAAGGAACAAATATTTTTATGGAATTTTGAATGATATTTTGAGTTAAATAGAGATTCAAGTTAATGACTATTCAGCGACATTTTTCTGTCTCAGATCTCGATCTCTGTCTCTGTTTCTATTTTTAATAGAATTGCAAGGAATTGTGTAAATTTCTCAGCATGTACATTGACACTGTATCTTCGTTAAGAACTAACCACTTAACATGAAATTTCACCTTAAACGAAGGGAAACATTTTTCTGTCAGTGTGATTTGGAAAATTATAATAAAAAAAATTGCGTCGTTAAATATGAACCTGGAGACAAATTTTCCGTTTATGACATAGGAAATATAGCTCCAATGGAAAAAGTGGTTTACAATTTTCTCTGACTTTTTTCCAACAAACGAGTTTGTCATATTTCCAGAACAATGGACAACCGAGAATTGTAGATGGCCTGTTTATTCTAGAAAATGTCATGTACCTTAATGGCATGCTATTGTCGTATGCATATCTGTGGGAGTGTATGTTTGTAAATTCCGTTGTTAGTTTTTTTTGCATAAAGATTGTCATTAGCATAAAATTACCATAAAATATTGTTCTACAAATATCATGTAATTTTCTTCAAAGTGACCCTTTTTAAAATACATGCTAAATGAGTTTTGCTGGTTTATCCGAATTTCGGGTAACATGAAAAATATTACTGACCCTTCAGTTTCATCTAAATGAGGTCGTACTGAATAATGTACAAACAAATAAAATGAAGAAAAAATATTCTGTTTTTTTAAACTTTGTGAAAAATGTAGTAGTAAAATTCAAAAAATATACTTAACACTTTTGAAAACAGTTCCTATGATACTCAAGTTGTTTATATAAATCATTCTATTCAACGAACTTTAGTGAGATAGTGAATTTCATTTGAGGATTATGGACTATAGTAATATCGAGATTTTATTTTATATAAAAGTTTTGTATAGTATTGTTTCTAGTCACATTAAATGGGTTTTGTTATTTCGTAGGTTTATACAAATTTCGGGTTATATGCAAATATATTACTGTCCCTTCAGTGTCGTTTAAATGAGGTCGGACTGAATAATGCACAAACAAATTATATAAATAAAAAATATTCTGTTTTCTTTAAACTTTGTGAAAAATGTAGTAATAAAATTTAAAAAAATATACTTAAAACTTTTGAAAATAATTCCTACGATACTCAAGTTGTTTATATAAATCATTCTATTCAACGAACTTTAATGAGATAGTGAATTTCATTTGAGAATTATGGACTATAGATATATCGAGATTTTATTTTATTTAAAAGTTTTGTATAGAATTGTGTCTAGTCACATTAAATGGGTTTTGCTAGTTCGTAGGTTTATACAAATTTCGGGTAATATGCAAATATATTACTGTTCCTTCAGTTTCGTTTAAATGAGGTCGGACTGAATAATGCACAAACAATGATATAAAGGAAAAATATTCTGGTTTTTTAAACTTTGTGAAAAATGTAGTAAGTAAAATTAAAAAAATATATACTTAAAACTTTTGAAAACAATTCCTACGATATTCAAGTTGTTTATATAAATCATTCTATTCAACGAACTTTAGTGAAATAGTGAATTTCATTTGATGATTATGGACTATAGTTATATCGAGATTATATTTTATTTAAAAGTTTTGTATAGTATTGTCTATTGTATACTATAGTAGATTCTTGCTAAATGAGTTTTGATGGTTCATAGGTTTAACGGAATTTCGGGTAATATGAGAAATATTACAGTCCCTTCAGTTTCATCTAAATGAGGTCGAACTAAATAATGTTCAAGAATTCAGGCACTTTTGGATAGTTATTGAAACTTCAACGGTTTATTCCATTGTTGATCACCGCTCTTTCCACGGTATAACACACACAAACACATAAATGTGTGTATATATATGTGTGTGTATATAAAATATCAAAATTATTACATATAAAATCTATAATATTAAATTTTTCTTTTCCTCTAAGACTTTTATATCTATTTTCCCAGACGCGTAATATCTTATTTAAGGGAGTGTTCGAAAACTAAAACTATTTTACCAGTCTCTCAAAGCTATCTCTGAAATAAATGCGATATTTTTGTCCACTGACCACATGTTCCAGCTGTCTCACAACAAACAATCAATCAATCAATCAAGCACCAAACCGGGCCCATATGGCCGAGAGATACTTCAGGCTCAACCTTGCACTAAGCCCATCAAAGAACTTGGAACGCGAGCACCGCGACGCAGTAGCAACCTACGAGTGAACGCAGAAGAGCACTGCTGAGGAGGGAATTTGGAAGACTACTTTATGCTTAGCGGACCTCTTGAAGCCGGAGTTAGTGAGGGTGGAGAGGAACCACGTGAGCAAGAACAGAAGAAAGCTAAAGAGAAGGAATTTTGCTTACTGCACCAGAAGAGACGGGAAATTTTTTTCTGTCTGTTAATAACAGTGACTAAGATTCTATTTCATAGGAATATCTGCTGTGAAAAAAACTGTTATCGTGTATCGTTCCATTTTCTCCGCTTTTCAGAAAAAAATATGTTCTTTCCTCAGTCAAAAATAAAATGAAAGTTATACCACTGACCTCGCTGATTTCTTGTTATGGAGCAGCGTCTGCAAAGTACATAGTGTACACTCTTTGCCAGGGCAGTTAAATATAACAGAGGCTAATTTTTCCTGTAGCCGACGGATATAAATTCGTTGCGTTACACACACACACATACATACATACATATATATATATATATATATATATATATATATATATATATATATATATATATATATATATATATATATATATATATATATATATGTATATATATATATATATATATATATATATATATGTATGTATGTATGTATATATGTATGTGTATATATATATATATGTATGTATATGTATGTATATATATATGTATATATATATATATGTATATATATGTATATATGTATATATATATATATATATATATATATATATATATATATATATATATATATATATATATATATATATATATATATATATATATATATATATATATATATATATATATATATATATATATATATATATATATATATATATATATATATATATATATATATATATATATGTATATATATATATATATGTATATATATATATATGTATATATATATATATATATATATGTGTGTGTGTGTGTGTGTGTGTGTGTGTGTGTATATATGGAAAGCCTCTATTACAATTCTTGTAGTGAAATGGGTGGTAGCGAACGAATAGCGTTGAAGTCTGCGTGGGGATACATGACCCAAAAAAAGAAAACTCTTGTTTCCCCTCCCGTTACTAAAGGCTGTTACATCATGAGTCGCATCATACAGCAATCCATCACAGAGATACAAATAACATCCAGTGAAATAGAAAGGTGGAAAAGTTCGTTACGACTAACGGGTCATAAAAAGAACCGGCAGGACTAGTAGCCGACGGGCACTATTTCCCCTTCAACTACGAATCCAGTTGTTCTTTTTCCTAATTCGTAAGGTTCAAGGCATTTTTTGCTCCAATGTCTAAGGTCAAGCATTATAGACGTGATCGAGCAATTTGTATATGCTGAGTTATTGTTCGAAGCTAGGTGCAGAGGCTGGAGCCATGGAAGCAGAATTATGAGATGGGAGAAGAAGATCTGACTGCCCATAATTTCAGTTTATGGAAACGGCTATAGTTTGAATTCATAGTAAGCTATTGAATAGAAGTTTTTCTACTGACTCAGTGAATAAACACCACGAAATCTTTCATTGTGGCATTGTAGACAGAAACATCATGTTTGTTGTCGATAATTCTAGATATTAAGCCTGTTCGTAGCTTTAGATAAGAAATAGGAGTAGTGGAAGAAGAAAAATAGAAAAAGCACAACATTTTCGGTAAATAGGGATTGTGGTGCTTCTATTGTTGACAGTAATAATAGATTTTATAATGATTATAACAATTTTTTACTTTTTTATCATTACAATTGTATGCCTTTGTTATGTGACTGCTTTAGGATCTGAACTCGAAGAAAAATCTCTTGGTCTTTTCAGTGAGCAAGTAATTTTCGTAGAAGTAGGAGGTATATAATAAGGTAAAAAATGAAAAAAATTAAAGCGAAAAAATTCTGTCATCATCCCTATAATACTTCTAGGATACAAACATTTGACTGTGTGTTTTAATCGCAGATTTTAATCAACAATCTTTCTAAACTTATATTCATTACTTGAAGTTTCTAAACTTCAAAACAAACAATGTTAGAGTTAAACAAGAGATAGTTTTACAAATAAATAAATATGTAAGTAAATAAAGCTATCTATCTATCTATCTAAATACCCCTTACAGACTTACTCATCGTGAAATCTCCGGATTCACTGATTCAATTGCTGTGAAACTTTGCGCATTTACTTATTTCCGCATGTAAGCGTACACTAAGAAATGTGTTTCCGAAATTTCATTCTTAATGAACTAAAGGGTTAACAGATGGTTCAGTTGCAATATTTGAGATAAAGGTATGCAATAAATAACGTCATATTTTAATTCGTGATATACCGGGTTTACAAAACAATTTTAATCATAAAATTTCTACCTTTGAGAAAGTATGGTATCACACCTCAGTTACAAGAAAGTTGATCGGAAAGGTTTTTTAAGGATTTTATCTTATATCGCTTGAGAAAATATATTCATTTATTTTGATTTTTCGGGATGAGATGTAATTTTTTATTCCTGTATATATATCTATTGCTATAATGACATATATATGATATATATATATACGTATATATGTATTATACATATATATATATATATGTATGCATATATATATATATATATATATATATGTATATATATATATATGTATATATATATATTTATATATATGTTATATATATATATATATATATATATATATATATATATATATATATATATATATATATATATATATATATATATATATATATATATATATATATATATATATATATATATATATATATATATATATATATATATATATAAAGGTGTGGAAATTATGATAAATATTTTTGTGATATATTTTATATAGTATGGAAGGTTTTTATTTATATGCTATCTTTAATTTTGAATTATTAATGATAATCTTAACTTAAGAGGAAAATACTATGTTCAGAAATGTATTGAGGAAATACCCATCAATATATTGCGTAAAATCCTAAATGTATTTCATATAATGCAATTTACGCATAAAACAAATGATAAACACTATGCTTTTAATCCTAATATCTCAAGAATATAATGACAGGCAATGGTATCGCAAAAAAAAAAAATCCAGCCATAAATTTACAAAGAACCATAAAGGTCAAATGATACATGAGTCTCCGAAATATATAATTTTTTTTTTCTGAAGAACTCACCCTGTGTCATGATCATCCAGAAGCGCTAAACTGCTATTAGTACTCAATCGAAAACGTTATCTTCTCTATTAAAAAATTCCATTCTTTTTTCTCTTACTGATCTCCACGAGGGTTGGAGCCAATTACGTTGTTTTCTATTTATTTGTTTCTTTATTTATTTTCTCTAGCTGAGTGCAAGCTCAGTTCTCGTAAGATGTCAAGCTAATTTACTGCATCATGAAGGAAAAAAATAATAATAACGAACCAGTATAGAAAAGAACTGGTGACCATTTGTAATCTGCCAAAACACTACTGATAATCGAACAATGTGAATTGAAGAAAAAATAACAAATTGAAGCACGTTTCTGCGGAACTTCTGGCTTCAATCCGGTGTTTGCCTTTGCTCATTCATTTGTTTACTGATGTCGTGAATTGTAATTTTCTTTTTATAGCATCTAATGTGTGGTTGCATTCATCATCCTTCATATTATAGATTTCTTTCTGCCATTTGCTAAAGGCATTTCCATAGTTAAATTAAAGGCATATATTGCTAATTTACCTGTATTTTCTTTTTATAAAGACAAATACTTACAATTATATACTTTTCTAAAAATGTTGCGGATTTTTTTTTCTTTAGTTTATGGAGTTAATTGTTTCGGATATTGTGATAGTTATATTTTAAATGATACAAACAAATAATCAGTAATATATTAATGCCTGGGTCATATTTGCCGTATATATATTCAAGAATAGCCTCAAACTAGATTATTTCAAAGGTATTTTCATAGTTAAATTAAAGGCATATATTGCTAATTTATGTGTATTTTCTTTTTATAAAGACCAATACATACAATTATATTCTTTTCTAAAAGTATTGCTGATTTTTTTTCTATTTGGTTTATGGAGTTAATTGTTTCGGATTGTGATAATTATATTTTAAATGTTACAAACAAATAATAATCAATATATTAATGCCTGAGTCATATTTATCGAATATATATTCAAAAATATCTTCAAACTAAATTATTTCAAAGGCAATTTCATAGTTAAAATAAAGGCATATATTGCTAATTTACCTGTATTTTCTTTTTATAAAGACAAATGCTTACAATTATATTCTTTTCTAAAAGTGTTGCTGATTTTTTTCTATTTGGTTTATGGAGTTAATTGTTTCTTATTGTGATAATTATATTTGAAATGTTACAAACAAATAATCATCAATATATTAATGGCTGAGTCATATTTGCCGAATATATATTCAAAAATATCTTCAAACTAAATTATTTCAAAGGCATTTTCATAGTTTATTTAAAGGCATATATTGCTAATTTACCTGTATTTTCTTTTTGTAAAGACAAATACTTACAGTTATATTCTTTTCTAAAAATGTTGCTGATTTTTTTCTATTTGGTTTATAGATTTAATTGTTTCGGATTGTGATAATTATATTTTAAATGATACAAACAAATAATCATTAATATATTAATGCCGAATATATGTTCAAGAATATCTTCAAACTAAATTATTATAGACTGTACAAACGTAAAACATATATCAAATTTCAACAACTTTGAGTACAATAGAATATTTCATAAAATAATTATTGTCAGTTAAAACATTTTAAAATTCCAATTATAAAAGATATAAATGCTTCGTGAGTAGATATTTGGATAATATCACATGTAAACACAGATATGTAAAGTAATTTTTATAATAAATAAATCTTTTCTTTAATATTATATTATATGTACTCGCAAAAAAAATCAATTTTCTAAAATCTAAAATTCATAAAATTTCCATCTAAACAACAAAATTCAAAACGAAATTTGCCGAATATATATTCAGGAATATCTTCAAACTAAATTATTATAGACTGTACAAACGTCAAACAAATATCAAATTCGAACAACTTTGAGTGAAATGGAATATTTCATTAAAGAATTATTGTCAGTTAAAACATCTTAGAATTCCAATTACAAAAGATGTAAATGCTTCGTGAGGAGATATTTAGATAATATCACATGTAAACACAGTTCTGTAAAGTAGATATTTATGATAAATGAATCTATTTTTTATCATTATATTCAATGTAGATGCAAAAAAAATCAATTTTCTAAAATCTAAAATTCATAAAATTTTAATCTAAACAAACAAAATTCAAAACATAAACAAATACTTCCAAATTTAGTTCACGTTTATATGAATGCCATCAAATTTTGCTGAAAATTGAAACTCATTTCAGAAAACAAAAATTCAGCAAACCGTTTTAGCTCTCATTATAAAGGAAAATTAGACAACATTGGAAAAATCAATAAATTATGAAAACAAACCATTTATACTAAATACATTTCACATTGTAAGATTTTCAAATATCATTACATGTAATAGTAAATCATGCGAATAGTAAACAATCGTTAAAATGTTATTATCCTTAAATGTTATGTTTGCATAAAAAATATTAGTTTATACAAAGGAAGTTTTAGTTACAATATTGTAGGAGATAAATGTTTATATTCTTTATTTTACTCCAAAAACATATTTTATTCTACTTTACTCATATAATGAGTGATATCATGGAAGGCAAAATACATAAAATGTATTTCATAAATAATGAGAATTTAAAATGATTTAACATTCCATTTTAGGGTTATATAATTCAAATATTTTTACATTTGTTTTATAAAAAAGTAAACGATGAATTATTAATGGCAGAATTTTAAAGAAAAATGTATCGACTTTCTTTTAAAAGCTAAATACATTTTTAAAACTAATTTAAGAAATAAGGAAAATTTGTTTTGCTACTGCATTTTAGTATGCATTTAGTTCAGATATTTTTGCATGAGTATTATAAAGAAAATTGTTTGTATGGTAGTTTAGAAAATTGTTAGTATAGAAGTTTTGTAAAAAGTCTCTTTAGATTATAAAAAAATGTTTAAATAACAATATTGTAAGAGCTAGAAAAATATAATCTTAAGGATATTTCAAAAGTTTATTCTACTTTAGCACTATGGCGAGATTGGAAGGCAAAACTAATACTAAAAAACATATTTAAAAAATAATAAGTGTCATTATTTTTTTTTATCATTCCACTTTCAAATTTGCTCAGTCAAATATTTTTACTCTTTTATTCCAAATAAAGTGGGTGAATAATTTTCAATAATTTTTTCAAAAAGATTTTAATTCGTTCAAATAAAGTTTTACCTACCACATCGTAAAACATTCTTAAAACTTTTAACGAAATATTAGTAAAGATTACTAGACATGGTTTAAAATTATCGAAAACCAAATTTACTCTTGATATATCCAGTTGTAGTTTGGTTATATAGGACTCTAAGACTTTTCTAATATTTTTTTCTACTCAAACACAAGTACTATGTTACATCAAAAAGACTTGTTTGCTACTTTTCCTATACATATCTAATGTTACGTAATACAGAAGAGGCACAGATATATTATAGGTAAATATGATGTTACCTACTTGTATATCTTTCGTAAACATGTCTCAATATTCATTTTGATGTTTCAACATGGGTGGAGGTTAACATAAAAAAATGCTTTGTTGAAATAAGGACGAAAGATAAATGTTAAAAGTGAAATGATAAGTATAATTAAAATAAATAAATAAATAAATAACAAATAAATTATGAATCTAATAAATTATAATTTATAATATAATTTTTCATAAGGCAAAATTTATTGTTTCCTTAATTATTTTTTAACTTGTTTGTTATGCAATGAAGGAATTTCAAATTATTATATTCAAATTCCCATTTATCGTTCAATGTTTTGAATGATATTGTAAACGAATATGGTAACAAAGCACAGTAACTTGCATTTATCATGTTTCGTTTTCAGGATATGATAAACCTTTTATTGTAAACTATTATCATAGAATTACCAAGGTTTTCGCATACAAGCATTGAAGTATAACTAAAAAATCATTCCAACATTTCCAATTCTTCATGATTACCACCATTTCACTTTCAATAGAATCCTTTTTTGCAGTTTGATATTTGCTGTTTTGGAATCCTAAAAAAATGTAAATACTTTAAAGTACCACAGAAAAACTATTAAAGATTGTTTTTAAATCCTTCGAGTACTAGGATCGACAAGACATCAAAGCATTGTTTTCTTGGAAATCATCCTCCCCCCTCCCAAGAAAGTGGGCTGATTGCTCATCTTCATTTGTCTTGAAAACCATTTAAGTCTTTCATTGTTTATATTTCATGAATTTTTGTTGACACTTCCTGAAACTATACAAAAATCCAATAATTTCGTTGAGTGTAAATGAAAAAAATAATATATTTTATGTTTACTGAAAACATTTTACATGTCTGATTTTGGTTTCTTTTGCATGGTAAAGCTAGTTATCTATACGATGCCATGGAAAGAATGTAATATGGAAGAAGGACAAAATAAATTGTAGGCAAGGCATCAATGCCCTTTCTTCTTGGGATCATATGATTAGGCTTTTCAACGAAAAATAGGTCAGTAACTAGTAAAAAATCTCTATACCCCCACTGAGTTCCTTTAATATTTTTCATAAATCTTCCTTTATTTACCTTCCTTTAGAGTCAAACTAAACAGATATAGCTCTGCTGTAGGTTATTTTCAGTTCCCTGTGAAACTACAAATATCTCATTGAAGTCATTCAATCATCCTATTTAAGTTCAGTTCTGTTTACAACTAAAGACTTTTTGTTTATTTTCCTACCGAGATTGATTTGTTTTATATGCCTAAGGTCATTATTTTTCACTTCAAGACTCTAAAACAAAACCTAATTAAAAAAGACGTATCGGAAAAGACTCCTATCTGAAAATTTTTCTACATGTGATTATCTTAACTCGTCTATGAGTGCTAACTCTTTTTATAGCATTTGAAGCAGCATCTTCGGATTATATGTCTAGTACATCTGTAATCGGATTCTTCTAAGACCTCAACGACTTAGGTTGCTTCTTTATTTCCTTCACAGGTGTAAATATTTGATGAATTTATTCGTAAATAAAATCATTTAAATCTGATAAACCCAAGACAGTTATTTGAAATTTTTACCCCTGATTTTTGGATCGTTACAGGAATTTCCAGATTGTTACTTGGAGTAAATTAAATCGGCATTATATAAGTAAAATAAAAAATATCGTTGTAATTTTAATAAACTATCTGAACACTATTGATAATAATTATCATCTTCACACCAAAAATTTAATCTCCAGGATCGATCGACATTTATTCCTTTTATATAAATATTTGAGTTTTTTAGTATGTTACCAAAATATATATGCTGTGATAAAGAATGTTTAAAGAACATTCTTTATCTGAAGAGCAGTTATTTAGAAAGAAGAAGAAGAGTAGTTATTTAGAGAGTACTTATTCTTTTTCTGAAGAGTAGAATTCTTCTGTGATTTGTTTTTATATTTTTGGTCTTTCAAACTTCATGAATTTTCTGCATCACTACGCTATTAATAGTATTGTTGTCCATAGTTAATCTTTGCAATTTTACAATTTTCAGGGACTTTCCAAATTGTCTCTTGGCGTGAGAAAAAGTCAATATTATGGCAGCAAAACAAAACATGCTGTCTTCATGCTAAAGAATTTTTCTTTAAAAAATAATATATACTTTTTACTTCTGACATTTCTACCTTTAAGATCATTTCGTAAGCTTCACAAAATTCTACATTTTTGTTTAGACCTATTTCCCAGGACCATGCAACTGCACGAATGGTCATTATATACGTAGAACATTTATATAGATCTGAAGTATGCGATATACTTGAGTAAATACGCCAATGGAAGTGACTTAAAATTTATTCGTGTAAAATGCATTTAGTCATGAGACTATTGCCTGGGGAATCGCCTGATTTATCACTCATTGATTTGGATGATAACTACCTTCAAAAGTATATTAGATCAGGTTGAGTTTCTGCATACATTATTAAACTATTGAGTCAACTAGTCGTTCATTTTCCTACATACCTCATTACACAGGAATATAGATAAAATATCTTAAAGATACCTCGGAAAATTTAAGAACAGAGTAATGTGTTTTCTTTCAAAACGACGAATGTACCCGAAGACGTGCAACAGAGGTAAAACACAATTACACAGTGCAACAAACAAAGTCATTTCTCCAAATGCTTTGACTTCTAATGGTATTTTGTCTAGAGTTGATTTACTCATGCTATTTTATTTTTTGTAGGCTAGGGACGTAATGGACAGATGGAAGAGACAAAATATTTTATAATTAGTGTATGGTACTTGAGTTGACTTAAAATAACCGACTACTTTGAAAACACTGATTTTTGACCTCTTGGTCTAATTTATTTTAATTAGTATTTCTTATAGTTTAATCTTTTTTCTTTCCAAAACTGTTTTTCTTTTCTTTTTACGTGGTTTAGAAAAAAAGTTATAGCCATTATAAAATATGATGTCTCCAGCAAAATGAAACCGGAAGAAGGTGCTCCAAACAGGAAGTTGCTTTGTAATTGCAGTACTTTACTCATTTTCAGCTCTAAAGCTAATTATGTTTGTAATTTAAAATTATTCTAATGTGTTTACAATATCTCTCATTGATTTTGGGACATTTTAAATATTATTGTTATTTATAACTAATTGCCAAACATAATTAAGATTGCTGCAATATTTTTTCTTGTAGACTGTAAACCGTTTTGGTAAAATTTAGCTAAAATTTCCTTTGAATTACCCAATTTTTTAAAACATGCAATACATATAGATAAAATTTTAAGTTGTTTATGGTTAAAATTTTACTGTGTAACAGGAAAGAATATAGATGGAAAGAAATTAAATTTTTTCAAAAATTTTGTTCCGAACGTAGTTGGTCACTTTAAAAATTTCTTTTCTCAATATTTTATAAAAATTAAACAAAGAAATTATTAGAAAACTGTAACAGAAAAATTAATATAAAACTCTTGATTGAAAGGTAATTAAAATAACAGTTCAACTTATTAAAATGATAATTTAAATTTGTGCTCATTTTCGAGCCTGGGAAACATATAGTAGGGTGCAATTGTATGAAATTATATTATGTTGTATTAGTGTATAGGACATGCCTGTATGGAAAGCTTTAATTATCCATTTTAAATTTTTTTTAGAAATTTAAACAATATCAGGTGCAAAAATAAGTGAAATAGATGTAGTGAAAGAGAAAAATGTTCTTTGCTTTATAAATGAAAAAACTACCAAAGGGAACAATACGGAAAATTTGATTTGTACTATAGCAAACTATTCTACATTAGGTTTAAAAAATCATACATAAAACACATACGCACATACGGACTAAAGTACATGCTTATGGAAAATAGGAGTTGTTTGTTTAATATATTTACAAATACCAATTATAAATAATTGCATACTTTCTCTTTTAAATCTATTCCCTTAAAATCTTTCCTTCAATATTAAGACTAAAAGTATGGCAAAAATGTTAAATTGGAGTAAAATTTCTGATTTTTCAATTTTTAGTAAATTTTAACACTATTTTAAATTACAATAATTCTTAAAAATTTTAAGTAACAAAAGACAGAAACTGTTCTTACTTTAGACAAGAAATTTTAAGTCATTTTATCACTTTTATTTAATCATGTTTTAAAACGAATGAAACAGTTTGAGTTAAATTGAAAAAAAAAACTCTATCAGCATTTGTTATGTTGTCTTAATACTTCTACTAGAAAAGAATTCGGTATATTAACTACTTAAACTGAAAGTTATAAGAGAAAGAAAATGCTTTGTAAATAAAATATACTGCTTTTCTCATAAAATGCATTTTCTTAAAAAGAGTAAAGAGATACAATGAAAAGCAATTTCTTTTTTAAAACAAAGATTTAATGATCTAAGGAGAGAAAGTCATTGTGTATTATTTAAAAGAAAAAGGAAAGTATTTCACACGTATATATATATATATATATATACACATATATATATATATATATATATATATAAAAAATATATATATATATCTATTTATATATAATATATATAAAATTTATATATATATATATATAAAATATATATCTATAAATATATAAATTATATATTAATATTGTTTTAAATATATATATATACATATTTATATTACATAATTCTAAAAATTTTAATACAAAAAAAAATATTTCTTACTTGAAAAAATTACATATATTATATATATAAAATTATAATATATTTTTAAAAAAAAATAAAAATATATAATTAAAAAAAAAAAATATACATTTGTTATGTATTCTTAATATAATAGAAAAGAATTTATATATATACAATTTAAAAATATATATTGTATATAAATAATATATTTTTAATATAATATATATATACATTATATAAATATAACATTTAATATATTATATATACTAAAATATATATTTATATATATATATATATATATATATATTATATAATATATATATATATATATATAATATATATATATATATATATATACATATATATATATATATATATATATATATATATATATATATATATATGTATACCACATTTAATCTATTTCATATTTAAACATCATAGTTTTATAAATATTCTGAAAAAAATAAAAATAGCGTGGTTTCATGATCTACAATCCTAGAGTGTACATATAACATTCACATATTAGAGTAATTTAAATATTTGCTTAAGATCTTAAAGAAGTAGCATTATTTCCGTTCTGCTTCGCCTAAAGTACAGTAGTAAATAACTTTAAAAAAATATTTTTCTTGGAGAAAAATGCTTTCTTTAAGCAAATACGGGCTAAATATAAATTATGAAGTAATTTCGTTCAGAATCGTAATTAAAACGTAGAACATTTGAAGAGGAAAAAGATACAATTAAACTAATTCTTTCGTAATTTTAAGAATTCTAATGATATTTTTTGGATGATTTAGTCTTGAATGTAGTACGCAAAGAGAAACTGGGTAATTATTTTTATAATCTCAGTTTTAAGAGCAACGCTTGCATTGTATTTTAAAACTAGAAAAAAAATGTTATCTCTAAAAGACTAATTCTCTCACAGTATGTGATATGTCAGTTAGATTATCGTGGTTAAATTTTGTATGTTCTTTTGTAACTATTTATATGTAACATATTTGTTTTAAAAAAGTCATTAAATAGGGAGAAAATAGTCTTGTTCATACAAATTTTTATTTCAGTGTAAAGACTAGTTTAACTTCTTTACTGATATTTTTTGGATGATTTATTCTCAAATGTAATGAGCTAGGTTTTGGTTTTGGTTTGCAGAGCTACGGTGTATTGTTTTCCTCACAAAGGCTAAGTAGAGGTTATTATTATTATAATGGTTATAGTTTTAAGAACAATGTGTTCATTGTATTTTAATAAAACTAGAAAAAATATCCCTGGAACAGTTATTATGATTTAGTTTCTGAAATGTGAATTAAATTCTTATGGTTCATTTCTGTTAATTTATTCATATATTTTTATATCTACATATAATATATCTAGCAAAGAAAATGTGTTAACTGGACATAAATGGTCTTCTGCATACAATGTTTTTTTCAGTAAAAAGACTAGTTTAACTTCTTTACTGATATTTTTTGGATGATTTATTCTCGAATGTAATGAGCTAGGTTTTGGTTTGCAGAGCTACGGTGTACTGTTTTAGTCACAAAGGCTATGTAGAGGTTATTATTATTATAATGGTTATAGTTTTAAGAACAATGTGTTCATTGTATTTTAATAAAACTAGAAAAAATTATCTCTGGAACACTTATTATGACTTAGTTTCTGAAATGTGAATTAAACTCTCATAGTTCATTTCTGTTAATTTATTCATATATATATATATATATATATATATATATATATATATATATATATATCTATATATAATATATCTAGCTAAGAAAATGTTTTAATTGGACATAAATAGTCTTCTGCATACAATGTTTTTTTTCAGTAAAAAGACTAGTTTAACTTCTTTACTGATATTTTTTGGATGATTTATTCTCAAATGTAATGAGCTAGGTTTTGGTTTGCAGAGCTACGGTGTACTGTTTCCCTCACAAAGGCTAAGTAGAGGTTATTATTATTATAATATTTATAGTTTTAAGAACAATGTGTTCATTGTATTTTAATAAAACCAGAAAACAATATCTGGGAAAAAGTTATTATGACTTAGTTTCTTAAATGTGAATTAAATTCTTATAGTTCATTTCTGTTAATTTATTCATACATTTTTATATCTCTCTATATATAATATATCTAGCTAAGAAAATGTTTTAATTGGACATACATAGTCTTCTGCATACAATGTTTTATTCCAGTAAAAAGACTAGTTTATCTTTTTTACTGATATTTTTTGGATAATTTATTCTCGAATATAATGAGTTAGGTTTTGGTTTGCAGAGCTACGGTTACCGTTCTCCTCCCAAAGGCTAAGTAGTCAGCTAGGAGAAATGAGGTTGTTATTATTATAAGGGTTATAGTTTAAGTCTAATGTGTTCATTGTATTTTAAGAAAACCAGAAAAAATATCTGTGGAAGAGTTATTATGACTTAGTTTCTGAAATATGAATTAAATTCTCATAGTTCATTTCTGTTAATTTATTTATATATTTTTATATCTATATATGATATATCTAGCTAAGAAAATGTGTTAACTGGACATAAATAGTCTTCTGCATACGTTTTTTTTCAGTAAAAAGACTAGTTTAACTTCTTTACTGATATTTTTTGGATGATTTATTCCCGAATGTAATGAGCTAGGTTTTGGTTTGCAGAGCTACGGTGTACTGTTTTCCTCACAAAGGCTAAGTAGAGGTTATTATTATTATAATGGTTATAGTTTTAAGAACAATGTGTTCATTGTATTTTAATAAAACTAGAAAAAATATCTCTGGAACAGTTATTATAATTTAGTTTCTGAAATGTGAATTAAATTCTCATGGTTCATTTCTGTTAATTTATTCATATATTTTTATATCTACATATAATATATCTAGCTAAGAAAATGTGTTAACTGGACATAAATGGTCTTCTGCATACAATGTTTTTTTCAGTAAAAAGACTAGTTTAACTTCTTTACTGATATTTTTTGGATGATTTATTCTCAAATGTAATGAGCTAGGTTTTGGTTTGCAGAGCTACGGTGTACTGTTTTCCTCACAAAGGCTAAGTAGAGGTTATTATTATTATAATGGTTATAGTTTTAAGAACAATGTGTTCACTGTATTTTAATAAAACTAGAAAAAATATCTCTGGAACAGTTATTATGACTTAGTTTCTGAAATGTGAATTAAATTCTCATAGTTCATTTCTGTTAATTTATTCATATATTTTTATATCTATATATAATATATCTAGCTAAGAAAATTAACTGGAAATAAATGGTCTTCTGCATACAATGTGTTTTTCAGTAAAAAGACTAGTTTAACTTCTCTACAAGTATTTTTTCGTTGATCTGTTCTCGAAAGTGGTAAGCTAGGAAAAACAAAGTAAATGTTTTAAAAATATTAGTTTCAGTAACAATGTTTGCATTGTATTTTAAAACAAGAAAAAAATTATATGGAGAAATGCAAATACACAGTATCTGAGATAGGACTTACATTATCGTGGTTCATTTCACTCTTACGTATTGTTATTTTTCCCCTTTATATATAAAATACATGTTTCAGAAAAAGTGTTAACTAGGTGGTAAATAATCTTCTTAATGCAAAGTTTTATTTTAGTAAAACAGTTTGTATACTTTAGTGGTATTTTGTATTATTTATTCTGGATGATAGTGAGGTTGGAGATACGAGGTAATTATTTTTATAGTTTTAGATTTAAGAACAATGTGTACATTGTATTTTTAAACTTTTATTCTCTGCAAAAATACTTCTTATGTAGTATCACAAATATAACTTAGATTTTCATCGTTCATTTGTGTACTTATTCATTATTGTTCATATTTATTTATAGTAGATCTGTTTAACAAAGGTGTTAACTGGGGCATAAATAGTCTTGTTTATGCGAAGTTTTGTTTCAGTAAAATTACTAGTTTTTACTGCTTTCATATGTATTAATAACTACATTTATATAAGTTAAAATAAATTACCCATACATTTACTTTTTTTATAAAATTATGCTTTAAGGTATACACAACTTTTAGTTAAAAATTAATACGTATATATAATACATGAATAATTTTCATTACTACCAATAGTTATCCGATATACGTCTAAATACATTCCAGTTATTTAAAAAGACATTAATTAAATTCCGACAAAGAAATTGTTTAATTACGTCGCATATTCATTTCCATTGTTTACTTTGTACGTATAAATGAGAGTTCTGTCATTTATGGTATTTTTATTATCGATATTTTGTTTTGAGAGTAGCATACACGTATATATACATAAAAACTATAAACACTCGATCTTAAACAAATGTATCTACACATGCATGTATTTAATTAATTAATTAATTAAAATCCAACAAAGAAACCGTTTAGTTATATGGCGCATTCATTTCCATTGTTTACTTTGTGCGTATAAATGAGAGTCCTGTCATTTATGATATTTTTATTATCGATATTTTGTTTTGAGAGTAACATATGCGTATATATACATACACATAAAAACTATAAACACTCGATCGTAAACAAATGTATCTACACATGCATGTATTTAATTAATTAATTAATTAAAATCCAACAAAGAAACCGTTTAGTTATGTGGCACATTCATTTCCATTGTTTACTTTGTGCGTATAAATGAGAGTCCTGTCATTTATGGTATTTTTATTATCGATATTTTGTTTTGCGAGTAACATATGTGTATATATACATACATATAAAAGCTATAAACACTCGATCGTAAACAAATGTATCTATACATGCATGTATTTACGAAGTAAATACTAATACGTATGTCGTAATGTACGAAGCAGTAATTTATTACGGCTTATATAATTCGTAATATGCGAAGCTATACGAACCCCGGTAAGCTAAATTTATTCAGTTTACTTAAATTCTAAAATAATAGTTAGTTAAAAAGATACTTAAATAACGCGTGAACCCATAAATCGACAAAATTAGGCAGCTATCAGTCATTCTAATTTTCTGTTTATGTATGTATTATAAATGATGCTCATGGTTTCTTCCAATTACTATGTAGTTTCCGATTCTATTATTTAAATTTATAAAATAATGTGTTATCTTAGCTAAAATATATTTATCTTTATGTGATAATATTCATTACTGTAAAAGTAAAAAGAAGAACATGACTGATAAAATTAGTTTTTCTTTTTTTTGGAGAGGGGGTTGTCTATGAGTTTACGATATATTCTAGTTGGGAACTATTCCTAATTTGTTTCATGTAATAATAAGGAAATACTTGTTACCAACGTTTCAGGAATGATAAATTTATTTATTGCTAGAACTTTTTAGCCTTTCAGACTGTTTCAGAAAATAAAATAATCTCCAGAGTAGTAAGGTTGATCCTTTTATTTAGAAAAAAAAATATTTTTTAATAAAAGCACCAATACAGAAATCTTCAGAAAATCATAAATTTGTAGAATCAATTTGCGTGCTTTTCTAAACTGCTCCACTGTAAGATTCAAATTTCAGTTTTGACATGAATTCATTAAACAGACATTCGTCCAACATGCCGAAAGAAAATGTGTGATATGTATTAAATTTATAAACGTATCTTGTGAGTTACTGATTAAAACCAGTAAATAATTGTGCAATTGATAGCAATATTTCTCAATAAAACATTTACCTGTGGAATCTGTTAAACGTTGATTAGAAAATGTATTACATGCACAAAAAAAGTCTTTCAGTAGGATCTTTCACTAGAGCATTTGCTTCGTGATTTTCAATAAACATGGAAACATAGATAACATAATTTAAAATATCGTCTGTTAATCATACATGTTACATATGTGCATTTTTGTATTTATGATATTGATAAATAAACATCAAGGATATTCTAAGTATTATCCATCAAATTTTTTGTAAGTCAGAACATTTTATTTTGATTTTTTAAGTTCACGTTTAATACACAACTGACTGTAACATGAAATGACTATTCGTTTTTTTTATAAATTAAAGAAATATATTTACATTAGCATTCGTCCAATATGCTAAAAGAAAATGTGTGATATGTATTAAATTTATAAACGTATCTTGTGAGTTACTGATTAAAACCAGTAAATAATTGCGCAATTGATAGCAATATTTCTCAATAAAACATTTACCTGTGGTATCTGTTAAACGTTGATTAGAAAATGTATTACATGCACAAAAAAAGTCTTTCAGTAGGATCTTTCACTAGAGCATTTGCTCCGTGATTTTCAATAAACATGGAAACATAGATAACATAATTTAAAATATCGTCTGTCAATCATACATGTTACATATGTGCATTTTTGTATTTATGACATTTATAAATAAACATCAAGGATATTCTAAGTATCATCCATCAAAATTTTTGTAAGTCAGAACATTTTATTTTGATTTTTTAAGTTCACGTTTAATACACAACTGACTGTAACATGAAATGACTATTCGTTTTTCGTAAATTAAGGAAACATATTTACTTCATTTGTATATTATTTATTTATAAAATTTAACAATAAATACCACGGATTATTTTGAGATAAAGTAACCATCAAGCTTGAAATCAAGACTAATGAATAGGTTATGAATAGAAATAGACATTGTTTACTGTAATATTTGTATGGTTTAGAATCTTACTAAAGCAATTATAGATAACGTTCTGTGCTGAACAGTAATACATTGCTAAACTGCTTGCGATAGGCACATCCTCTATTGTATTGTGTAAGGTAAGGATGTTGATGCATAACATAATACTACAATAGTAAAACAATAAGCGTTTCTGATAATAATATGTCTGATCTTATTGTGAGTGATGAATATTTAGAAGATTAAAAAATCTTGATCATATATTATTAATAGACACATGAATCCAAGTTAAATGGATGATGCTATTTCTTTCATCAAAATTATCATACGTTACAATCACAGTAACGTATAATGGGCTATGGCAGACATGATACTCCCAACCGCTTTCTGCATTAAGAGATATTCCATATGTTAACGGATATTTAAGTTCTTTGTTACTGAAAATACCATTGGAATCAATTTAAAGTTTTATTTAGAATACTATTAAGGCTTTTAAGTGATACGATCTCAAGAGAAAATTTTATTTCCCTAATAATTAAAATTTTCTGACAAAGTTAAATGCGAGTTAGGGTAAACGATTCAATAATTACTTAATATATTTGTGTATTTTGTAAATAGTAATGTTTCCATGGGTTAAATTCATGCCTAATTTAAATAAAAAAAACAGTATAGTATATTTATTGTACAATTATTATGGGATTTAGAAAATAATTGTATATAAAATAATTTATACAATCCTAATTTATGATAAATAATAAATAGAAATTACAACAAATACAAGTGTTTTTGTTAAAACTGGACACAAAAAAATTTAAAAAATGAGTTATACTCCTAGATTTTATACATTTCGATGTTTCATGATATAATTTTACAATAATCTAAAATAAATTCAATAAAACCTTTATAGCAAAATAATAAATCAAATATAGTTACTTTAAGACATCCGTGTACATTAGAACTTTTTTCGTTAAACGTAGAAACTAGTTCATGTTTTTACATTTCTTTTTTATTATCATAGAGAATTGCACTTAAAAAATTTATTTCTGGAGAAGTTTTTTATAAAATTTCTAATAAATGAAGAAAATTTAATAAAAATATCGGATTTTTTCAAAAGGTCTAACTTTTTAATAAATTATTTCAATATTTTTGACGCAACACATTTCTTATACACTAGACTATGAATTACCTAAAATCTTTGCTTAATTTACATTTGGTAAAAAATTTTGGTCCTTCAAAATCCTACACATTGAATTTTTAACGAATTTTCATTACCTTTATATCTAACTATGAGTGTAACATCATTAAATTTATCCAAATTTAAAGCTTTTAGGTTATTTAATAGTAATAATATCAAAAGCATTCATAATAATTTTCAACAAAATATTTTAAGAAGTTTTTGAGAATTCACATTTCAAGTTTCAACCTTTTATTAAAAATACCGTTCTGAGAAAAACGCATTTGAAGTTTATGAAAGCAGCTTTAACTATTAAAAAATTAAAATACATGTTTAAAATTCCCCACACTTTCTTGCTTCAAAATTTGTAATTGCCAAGTTGCTAATTATTAAAAATACTGGGAAAATGTTTGAACTAATCTTCATGAAAATTTAAAAAGTTTTGTCCAAAAAATGCTTCAAAAAATTTCACAACTTCCGGTTCCGAAGTCTCTACTTCCGTTTTGTTTTGACAGCTGTCACTAATGTTTCAACAGCTGTAACTTTTCTTTAAAATGTGATTGATACAAAATAAAAACAGATTTAGAAGCTTAAAAGTTGAAATTTTACAACAGAGAAATTTTAAAAAAAATTATGATTTTTGCAAAAAATGACGTTTATAACGTAGACGGATACCTTAATGTATTTTTGTATTTTGTTGGGTGGTGAATTCCTACTAGGAAGTTAAAAGGCTTTTGAAATTTTCTTAGCATTTGGACTTAAAAACATTTTATTTAATGAAACCTCGCTTATTTCATCAAGGACATCAAAAAACAAATCATTTCTTTACTTATCAATAAAAATAAACTAACTTCTTTTGATAATAGAATACATTTATTTAGCTTTGTTTTAGCATTGATATTAAAATGTAATGCTAATTTACTGCGTCTTTAGTATTATATCTAAATATAGAACTTCTAATATCTCAAACAAGGAATATATTTATATATTAAACTGTTGTGCAAAATATTAGGAACAAACATTTTTAAGCTTATATTTTTAACGAAAGTCTTGTTAAAATAATGTTTATTGTTAATTACAGTAATGAAGCAAAACACTTTTTAGTAAACAATAATTTTATTATTTCATTTTTTTATGTATTTATGTTCCTTTAAAAGTCAAGTACTTTTATTCATTAGGGCTAAAATCATTAATATATTATGAGTATGAAATGCAAAATTTTCTTCAATGCTACAGTACTTAAGTTTACCCTTAGAGAAAAAGTTTTACTGATGCTAAACATACTTGTAAAACTGTATTGAACATAAATCAGCATTATTATAATATTAAAATGTTTCTACTTTAAAAAAAAGTTATGTATATTTATGTTTAGTTTGAGATGAGTTTAAATAATTAATTTAATAAAAAAACATGCCAAAACAGCTTTCAAGATCCATTCAAATCATCTTTCAAATACACAATAACCAATCCTTCTATTATAACTTGTCACTACTTCACTTGACAAGTTGAATACAAGTTGAATTCTTCACCACATACTATAACATCTTTCAATCATTGAAAGTCTTTAAAGGACCATTTTTGTCAATTATAATGGTAGATTACTATAACAATGACGGCAGATTAGATAGCTTTAGGGCTGTATGATTCTAAGGTAACTTCTAGCTGAAGAATTTCCTCTCATTTAGAAAAATGTCATGATTAAACTTAAATTGGATGTTATTAACTGCGAAAAGTATTAGATATTTTAGCTAACTGAGATCAACCTTTGAAATATAGCAGCATATTTTGAAACAAAAAATTATTAAACATTTTAGCTAATCGACATCAGCCTCTGAAATATAATAACATATTTTGAAGCCAAAAATTATTAGACAGTTTAGCTAATTGGGATCAGCCTCTGGAATATAGCAGCATATTTTAAGCCCAAAACTTATTAGACATTTTAGGTAATCGAGATTCAGCCTCTGAAATATAATAGCATATTCTGTAACCACAAAGCCGAACGATGGCCGAATGGTAGAGCGCTGCTCTTCGTAACCGGAGCTCGCGGGTTCGAATCCCGCTGCTGGCATGGATGTTTGTAGCCGTTGGCACTCGGCTTTAAACTGTAGGTCCCGGTGTCATTAGCCCTCGTGTGCAAAACAGTAGACCGTAGCGCTCAAAACCATTCCTCTGTAACCACAAATTATTAGACATTTTAGGTAATCGAGATCAGCCTCTGAAATATAACAGCATATTTTGAACCCAAAAATTATTAGACATTTTAGCTAATCGAGATTAGCCTATGGAATATAGCAGCATATTTTGAAGCCAAAAATGAATAGACAGTTTAGCTAATTGGGATCACACTATGAAATATAGAAACATATTTTAAAACCACAATGATAATATCAATGTATAACATTCTGACACCAGTGATTAAAACTAAGAGATAGTGTCTGATTACAAATATATTTAAGATTGTTTTCTTTTACATACACTGGTGCAACTTGGATAACAATTCCATATTCCGAAACAAAATATTCTTGAATTAAAACTAGAAGACTTTCCGAGATTTATGACCTCTTATTTCATCGAAATACTAAATAATTTAGTGATTAATTTGAATCAATAAAAACATTCTTGTCGTGACCGCATATAGGTAAGTAAATAAGCTTTTGGAAAATTATTGTACTTTAATTTTAATATTTACCAATCAAGAAATAGTAAAATTTTTCAGCATTACCCGAAACAGAACTAAGCATTCTTATTAGCATGTTAATCCCCTTCTTTAAGAATAAGGTCACCAGAAGTACGTTTTTCTCTTACACGTTAGAATGAACATAAATCGTGCAAAAGCGGATAGTACGATGGAGTCACTTATATAACCGTTTTAATTTTAATAAGTGCAGATTTATATTAATTTAAACTTCATGTATTAAATAGTAATTAATGTGAAAATATCATAGACGCAACATTTTGTGAGAGTGTCATCAAGTTCTGTAAAAATATGCTTTGTAGTATTTCCAATTTGTATTAATTTGTAAAAGGAAATGCACGTGTCATAATAAATGCAATTTTAGTAGAGAACTTTTGCTCATCTATTCTGTTGTCTTTAAAACGTTTATCTTATTACTATAATAACATTAAAAAAATTTGGTAAAAGAAAGAAATATTTTGAATGTGTTTTATAAAAATTTTAATAATTGTGCTTGCTAATAAAACAATATGGAGATTACTACTGACTTGAAATATTAGTAGAATTTATTTCATTAAAAAAATCACAAAGTATATAGTTAAATGAATTTATTTCAATGATTCAATTATCTTTTACTTTATGCAAAAGCAAATTATATTTTGAGTTTAAGAAAGTATTTTGAGCTTCAAGTACATTTACAGTTTCTTCAACATTAAACATACCAATAATTAATACATACTTTTTTCTACCATAGCGTGGTAAAAAACTGAACTTTCTGTTTCCTGATTGAACATATAAAATATAAATATTGGGAAAGAAATAAACAAATAAACATTATTATAAATAAACAAAATTGTATAGTGTCAATTCTCATGCATTACAAATGCAAAGAATACGAATTCTTAATTCATTACCCTTGGCATTTTTTACACATACATTACCGGTCATTTGACCGGATGTGGTATGTTCAGTATTAATTCATGAACATACAGCTTTTAATATAGATAGCTATATATTTCTTCTAACTGTTAGAAAACCTAATCAATGTTATTTAATTAAAAAATTTTGCTTGAGAAAAATTGAATGAAGCATTCTCTTTTTTTTTAAGTTACGAAATTAGCAGACTGTTTGATTAATGCTAGTAAATGACGAAAGCGCAATCTGCATTAGATTTTGAGAACAATATGAAAACAAAAGTATTCGAAAAGCTCTTATGCAAATGAAATATCTCTCGAGCATTGAACTGTTAGATTTGATTAATTGTTTGTCTATGAATACGATAATTAGTTTCAAATGATCACTGCATTATTAATATTTGAAACAATGAACCGTGTTTCTTCATCCTGACAAGTGAATATCAAATTTTCCTGCGACATTACCAAAGGAATAGGTTTCTTGTAAAGTAAATGCATAATGATATGTTGGAGGGACACGCACAGTCTCTAATAATGCTTCTTAATTATCGTGCCATCTAAAGAGTGTCTGCACTTAAAGCCTGAAAATGATTACGTGTTATTATTCTTTTACTATAAAAATGCTGCTTATTTAACTTCTACGAATATGGGCATTGTCCTTTTCTGTATTTTTAAATAATTACTAAATAAGTCATCTCTAGAA
The DNA here is from genome assembly GCA_032207245.1 of Pardosa pseudoannulata. Lineage (NCBI taxonomy): Eukaryota > Metazoa > Arthropoda > Arachnida > Araneae > Lycosidae > Pardosa > Pardosa pseudoannulata. The sequence continues at coordinate 146,990,517 of CM063505.1, forward strand.
TTGTATTAAGTGCCACCATTTAAATTATATTGCTTGTAATAATTAATAAGTTATTTTTACAGGGATATTTTAAATTTCATTTTCCTTCGAAATACTATGCTTATTCAACCGCTTCGTTAAGTCAAATTAAGAAAAAGATAAAAAGATTACTATGAAACATTTAACATATAGCCCCTCATATGAGGAGATCAGTGAAATTTTTAATTGTCCAGAGTTGTAAAGTACCCTATGAGACAGGAAAAAAAAATGGCTTGTTTTTTTGGCTAAGAATTATCTTGCAACAAAAAATAATCGATGATTAAATTTAAAATTATCACATATGTACCAAATCTATTATCTAAGCCAAATATAAAAGAAAAATATTGAAGTAATATCTATGCGCAGTGATAAAACGTAGGTAAATAATGCAGACGATATTTAAATAATTTAAAATAAGAAATGATTAAATGAGATAGTTAAAGAAATGACGTCAAAATGCCAGAAAAAATGTTATCTTTACCCTATTTGTTATGTCATAAATTGATAAATTTAGTCGCCTGTTCTTAATCTGGGAATATAGGGCTTAAAATAATGGCATTAAACGCTCAGAAAGGGAGAAAATTGGGGATTTCGAACCTTATTTTCGTCTTTAAAAGATGACAGTATTTTCCGCTTTGATATGAAGTATAATTATACCAATATATACTTTTATACCAATTTATTTTAGAATTGGATCGATTGTTTACGAAAAGATAAACTTCACTCGCTTTGAATTTTGCTAACCCTAACTTATCAAGAATGCAATATAGATGCCATAATCCATTCCAGGTCCAACCGATTCATAAATTCAAGGGTTGACAGATAGCTGAGGCTTTTATTATATAGGGAATATGTTTTTTTTATTTTTATTTTTAATACTGTATCCTAATATTTTTATGTGATAGAAATCTTTTGTGATTTGTGTTCGGAGATAGATAGTTTTTTCAGTTCAGTTAAGTACATGAATTGTAAATATTCAGTCAACCATATTTTGTCTATTTTAATATATTTTTAACAAAAAAACATTTACTTTTTCTTGAAGTCATACTATTTAATATTTATGAGTTATAAAGTAACAAAATTATAGCTATCACAAGTTAATAATATTTTATACTAGTGACGTTTTCCTGTAGTTAATTATGTCTTTGTTGTAGTTTTGTAAGATGATACTATGATTTTTTTTCTCTTCTACTTGAAATTGTTGTATCTGTGTTTGAAAAGTCAAGTCAAACTAAGAAAAAGGAAAAAAAAGACATTTTTGTCAGACAATGCATTTTTTTATAGACGATTTTATTAAAAATTTGTTTTGGTAATGAATTTTTTGTAAATTTATTTTTTTTTAATCGTAAAAGGATTTTGAATAGTATTATGTAATGTATACCATTTGTGATTTGTGTTTTGGGCCAAATGTAAGTCATCGCATTATTTTCTGGAGAAGAAACCAAAACACCACGCAAAGTATGAGTGTATGTGTCTCACTGTATCGAGTTGATAAAAGGTTTAGCATTTACTTTTACCCCAATAAGTTATATATTTATTTCAAAAGCCTCATATGATTTAAATCATTGTACTATAGCATTTAATAGTTAATGAGATATTTTATACTAATAATACGTTCCATTTCTAATGCCTTTGCTGTCTATATAAAACATTCAGAAATACAACCATACTTTCCCAGACCATTTCTTATGTAATGTCTGTGTAGGATAGTACGTGGAACCACAAAGTTTACCTCCGTTCAGCCAGATACCTCATTTTTCTTTTAAATAAAAGTTTTAACTTTTACGTTTACCCAAATAAGTGATATATTTATTTAAAAGCCTCATATGATTTAAATCATTGTACTATAGCATTTAATAGTTAATGTGATATTTTATAGTAGTAATGAGTTCCATTTCTAATGCCTTTGCTGTTTATATAAAACCTTCAGAAAGGCAACCATACTTTCCCAGACCATCTCTTGTGTAATGTCTGTGTAGGATAGTCCCTGGAACCACAAAGTTTACCTCAGTTCAGCCAGATACCTGATTTTTGTTTTAAATAAAAGTTTTAGCATTTACTTTTACCCCAATAAGTGATATATTTATTTCAAAAGCCTCATATGATTTAAATCATTGTACTATAGCATTTAATAGTTAATGTGATATTTTATAATAGTAATGAGTTCCATTTCTAATGCCTTTGCTATTATTTCTTAACCCATTAACGCCCAAATTATTTTTTTTCGACATAATGACGTATAATTCATAAATTGGGTGTCTTTTACTATCAACATGAATATTATTATCGAATTTTATCAATACGTACCATAGTTATTAAAAAATATGCTGATCTAAAAATAGATCACTGGGCGTTCGGAGGATATATTTTAGCAAATACACAGCAATCATTAGTACTTCAATAACGTGGTAAAATCGAACCAAATAGATAAAAACTAATGTATTTTCTTTTAAAAAACGTTTATTTATGAAGAATTTCACAATATTACAGAATGTACTTAGTAAAGTTTAATTATTTTAAAATAATAAAATTTCAATGTTTCTACAGTTTAGTGTGGAATTTGAAGAAAGACTTCTTGCATAAAGTTTCATCGAACTTCACACAATATATTAGGGGACTTCCTTGGCACCCTACAAGTCGACAGCGTCTTTTGCCCTTTCTTTGTCCCATATTGTGATCCCTTTTATAAAAGCGAACATTATGACTGAGATTAGCTTTTGAGGATGAAGGAAAACTGTAAGGTCGACCTTTCAAAACTTTTTTTCCGATTCCCAATTTTAGATATTTTACAGCAACAGCTCTTCGAAAATCTTACATGGGCATAGAATCACCTTTATAAATATTTCTGTGCAGAATACTTGCATTAACTACAGCCATATCAATTATTCGAGTGAATAGACACCAGTACCATATTTTACCTCTTATTCTCTCCAAAAGGAGTTTTATCTTGATTTGTCATTCTTACGTTCATCTGCTTTTGAAATGTCTTAGAAATGAATATATGACTTTATTTTTAGGTAAGCATTTTTATTAAAAGAGTCCTGTACAAGACCTATCACTAAATCTTCTACATCACTCCAATAATATCTTTCACTTGAAAGAGTAAGATAGCCAAAATATATCAAAAACCCTGTAAATATCTTTATATATTCTTTAGTGATAATTAAATAATGGTCGTTTTTGACATTTTTAGCATAGAAAATAGTCTCATCCACAATTACGTTATATACTTCATCAGAAAAACGTTTTTCAAAGCAATGATGCAAGATGCATTTGCAAGATCATTTTCCATTGCCAAAATATTATTCTTATACGTTTCCCCTAATTCCGACCATTTGGTATAATTCGGGTTTTTTTACAAACAATTTTTGGCTTTTCTGTTTTTAATATTTTAGGCTTCCTCTCAAACGTTGAAGGTAAATCTATTTAATCACACTCATATTTTGATATTACTTCTATTTTACCAACAATATCATTTACAAATGGAGCATGTAACTTATCATCTATTTTCTCTTCAACTGTCAGTTCATCTACATCAGTGGATATGGCAATAATATCCCCTTTAATTTGCTTAGAAAACAGATAATCAACAGTATCCTGAAAGCTATTAAATACTTTTCAACTCATATTTTCATCTAAAGGTGAAAAAACGTAATATTACCAGGGTCAGGAAAAAAAACGCCCGAACGCCCAGTGATCTATTTCTAGATCAGCAGTATTTTGACACTAATTTTTAATATTTATATTTGTTTTAAGATAACATCGGTTTATATTCTGATATCTACATCTATGAAGATATTAAATCGCCAAAAAAAATTTAACTTTCGCTTATTACTTAGCTGTTTTCAGTGTTTATGCTAAGAAACGTAGAAAAAACGGCGGAACGAAAGGGCGATACAAATTTTCTCTTATCGATTTTGATCAATGATATAAACAAAACAAGAAAACCACTTGTTGGTAAACAGGTGCATGCCTTGTCTTGCCCCCTGTGTAGTATAGAATGTGTGGGGTGGGTTTAAGGTCATCTAAAAGCGAGTTTACCAAGCTATGTTTAGCGATCTAAAAATAGATCACTGGGCGCTAATGGGTTAAATAGCAGTAGCTGTAAAAAGACTATGAAAATAATACAGATACATTTATCGTTATGTAATTAGTATATGTTTAGCATATAATTAATGCACAAAATAAAGTTATGTGACTTTGATAAATTAGTTATTAAATATCCTAGTAGCAATTGTATTATTAAAGCTATATTACAGTGTCTTCTGCGACGAAATGTATCCGAAAAAACTTATACAGCTATACCATTTAATTAGGAAATATAAATAAGAATAAGAGGGTGTTTTATTATTTATATCATTCTAATTAATGTCCTTATTACTTCAACATTAAGTTATTATTAATTACTACTTTAAAATGTTTAAAATAACTGCTTGGTAAAATATTTGAATTTTAAAAATATTTAAAACATTCCTGTTACAATATGAATCATCATATATATTCTAAATGCTTCGACTATTTACAAGAGATATATTGGTAGAGTGTAAAACAAAAGTAAAAATTCATTCTTTTTAAATTAAAAGAATTATTATACATATATACTGTAATATAAGTATAGATATTTTAATTAATATTAATTTTTCTAACTATATTTACAACGAATGCTTACGTTAATAACTAGTTTTTATTCTAAAGCCAAAAAAAGGTAGTGATATCTTTGAATAAAATTTGAATGAAATTATAATAAGTAAAAGGCATGCACATGGAACCTTTTCAGACCTGCTCTTTTGAGACAATAATTAATAACTTTTAAAATTTATAGTGCTTCACCTTGATATTGTTAATGCATTTAAAATTATGTTCCTATTATAACATAAAAGATTTTTCAAGCAAGTTGGTCAAAAGCAAAATAGATTAATTTTGAATGTCCATTGTCCTATTTAATGCAGTTAACTCCATAATGTTAGCTTTATATTGAATTTGTAAATTTAGAGAACAAGTAATATTCTTCAAAAGGAAATCGAATTGTATGAAATAAGTTATTACTTAATTTAAATTTAAAGTTAATAATTATGAAGATTATTAATGGAAAATTCATAATATATTATTATATGCATCTCCTATATAATGAATGATACCCTAAGTGATTTGTCCTTATGTCCTAAAATTTATGAAGAAGTTGGATCTGAAATGAATAGAGGCATCCCTATTCGATTCTTGATGAGTTAGGGTTAGAAAAATTGAAAGGAGTTCAAAAACGTTTGAAATCCACCCCTTCCCACTTTTTCAATCGTTCAATGCCATTATTTTAAACCCTACTTCCCCGGTTAAAAACAAGCGATGATTAAATAAATCAATTTATCACATTATAGGTAGATGAAAATAACATTTTTTCTAGCATTATGACGTCATTCTTTTAACCATCTCATCCAATCATTTCTTATTTTAAATTATTTAAATATAGTCTTCATTATTTTCATACTTTTTTTCACTGAACTTAGATATTACGTAAAAGATTTTCTTTTATATTTATCTTAAATAATAGATTAGGTACATATGTGGTAATTTTGACTTTAATCATCCATTATTTTTTGTTGCAATGAAAATTTTATGACCAGTATTGTCAACACATTCTTTTCATAAAAGTCTAGGAGTCTACTTCACGGACTAGTAAATAACTAGCGTTTCAGTTATATATCTTTGAAAATTAAAAAGTTCTTTCGTTTGTGTGTTTGTTTTTTATACGTAAATCACACGGTCTGCAATTGATTCGCTAAATTTTGGACAACATTCATATATACCACCAAATAATCACTGTCAGTATGAAACCTCTGCTGCCCATCCATTCACGGAAATTAAGGTTACAAAATAACATGCGGTCATGAAAGATAAACAAATTATTCAGCGTGCACCGGATAATGCTCAGGCAAAAAACAAAACATTTTTTTACCTTCCTAGAAGGGTACTTTACAATTCTGGAAAATTGAAAATTTTAATGATCCTGTTATATGAGGGGCTATATGTTAGTTTTAAATAAAGATGATGTAGTACTCAAAAACAGTTTTAATATTTTGAGTATGTATATTCACTTTGAATAATTTGGTTAGTTTTTAAAACATTTATAACTGAAATAATTATCTCTTCACTCTACTTTAAAGTATGCAATTATACCAAAATCGATAACTTAAAAAAATAAAAGTTATTTTAAAAATTACAAAATTTTGAATAAGTAATAAATTTTAGTATATAAATTCAGAGTAATTACTGAGGTGCTTAAAGTAGAGTAATTAAATCAATTAAAATCGGACGTTCTACAGAATATTTCGATAGCTGATTTAATTAACATCTTAACTCATCTCCCCCTGTACCTTAAATAGATTAGTTTCCTATAGTTGGAACTTTTGGTTCATTCTTCATTTATGGAAAATTGGCAGTCTAATAAAGAACCTCTAGAGAATGTTAATTTTTGCAGCGGTTCCAACACCGATGAGTAACTTCCATTCAAAAGTTTAAGAATTATTTTCCCACAAGTGCAATCAATTTCAATTTTGATATAGACCGCGGCTGCCAGTTTTCTTATGTTATAGTTAAATTATAAAAAAGGAAATAAATAAAGTTGTAAACGGTAATTTTTCTTCTTTAAAACTGACATTTACCTGATTTTTCAGTATTAAAAAAAGGAAGAAGATAAATTTAAAAGTTCAACTAACGATTTCATACAATAAAAAGTATTAAGTTATTTTCTTAATTGAATATACATAAAATTTTCCTCTAAAACCAATTCAAAGAGCAACAATTTTAATAATGCACTTAAATGTTGAAAATAATTTTTCTACAGGATTATTAAATACTTGCAAGTGTGCCCGTGCTTTGCTGCGGTGAACTTAATGTAATAATTTTAAACAAAGATTTTTTTTTCGTGCATAACTCTAAATTCGTCACAGCATAGTTCGAGTCGTTGGTACATTTATATATTTCTATTATAAGCGTATTATAACAATATTCAGTTTTATACTACTGTGTTACTACTGTACGTTGATTAGCAACGTTAATTGATCTTGCCACATTACGTGGTAGAA
>CM063505.1:147005113-147015113 GCA_032207245.1 Pardosa pseudoannulata
TGCTAAAGCTGTGAATTTTGTTTATATCCGTGCTTCTATTTCTGGTAATAAAATACCATAAAGGATAAAATATAAATATATATCTCACTCAATATTGGTCTCTTATTGGTTTTGAAATCAGATTTAAACAAACAAATAAAGTTTGACTTAATAAGAAAAAATGAGTGGGATTTAAAACTATTTTAAGTAATTAACGTAAACGACTTAATACACCTATAAGGACAAAATTCCGAAATAGAATTTATTTAAATCACAAATCCGAAAATAGTGAAAAATATATGATATACAGGATGTTAGTAGTTTAGTTTTACCTTCGGTGACATTTCACTTTTAAAATATAGGTATGAATACAAATAGAATTATTAATTCTAATTTTAATGTATAAAAAACCTCTTTAACTACAGTAACATTTTGCCTGCAAAGTGTAGAATATACAGACATCAAACAATAAACGTCAGTATCAGCTATTCAGTGAAAAAAAAGAGACTTAAAAACATTTGGGTCATGGGTCCAAAGAAAAAGAGCATAAAAAGAGCTGATCTCCAATGAAAGATATTTACTCAGAATTTCATCGTCGATGAGTTTTTTCCTCCGCGAAATAGAAGTATGTCCATAAAAAGCATAAATCGAGAAAGATCTAAAAGCCGACAGCAAGCCAATGCATATTTACACGGGAGATTATAGAGTAAGTCATACGCGCAAACTTCTCTCCTAGTAAGAAAGTAAAACAGCGAAAAAGAAGGAAAAAGCATAAAGTGTAAACCCACATGTGTTTCTGGTTTTATCTCTGTGGTGGGAAGAGCTTAAAAACAGGAAAATGGATGTATAGATGCGAGAGGGGCTGCAAAAGTTTCCGTTCCCAGAAGCTAGCTCAAATATTGGAATAAGATCTTCTCCATCCACGGTGTTTTTAAAATATGTTTTTTTTCTGTTTCACCGAGCATGCTGTTCGTTTTTTCTCGACGTTTTTTAAAAGATACCATAACTTTTAAAAGTGAACGTGATCTTAATACTGTAACGTAAAAAATATCCAAGTTTCAGGGAGTCCCAAAAATGCACTGAATGCCATCGAAGCTGTAATACCTTATCTTCTAACTGCATCTTATTTATTTACTCTAATCCTTAAAATTCAAGGTATACATGAATAAATATGTATGGTACATCGTAGGATTTATCTTATGTTTAAATATTATTACACTGAGATAGTGATAGGGAACTGGAAAAAAATGTGTATAAACTTTTGGAAAATAACTCTCCCTGATGTACTTTTGCAAAAGTAAATAACAGAAAAAGGATCATTATTATGATACGACAGGGATATAACAAATATTATTATAGATGGTAAATAAATAAACAGTCATTCGAAGTAAGCAAATAAATAAAACAAAAATGTTAGTGATCGATATATTTTATATTAAAATTTTAACAACGGTAAATTAACATCCTGGTTCCTTTATCCGTAAAAGCCCAGAACTCTATATCCACAATGCTTCTTTATTATATATTTTAGAATGGAAATATTTTAACGAATAACTCCAAAATGCACTAAGTTACAGTAACCCAAGAAAGCTCCAAGTTATAATAATTCAAAAAAGCACTAAGTTGCAGTAAACCAAGGAAGTCCCAAGTTATAAAAAAAATCAAAAAAGCACTAAGTTACACTAACTCACGGAAGTCCCAAGTTATAATAATTTAAAAAAGCAATAAGTTACAGTAACCCAAGAAAGCCTCAAGTTATAATAATTCAAAAAAGCACCAAGTTGAAGTAACCCATGGAAGTCCCAAGCTATATTAATTCAAAAAAGCACCAACAGCACTTTATTTTTTAATATTTTCACCAGTATTCACAATAGCACTTTCGGTCCACTATCTCTCCATGACTAGGTATTATATTAGAGCTTGTGCCGTAAGAGAAATGCACTGGGAGTATTTAGAAATGCACATTTTTTTTATTGTGAGATCTAAATTACCTATATTAGATTATTCAACCTTACTGAAAAAGCACCAAGTTACACTAACTCACGGAAGTCCCAAGTTATAATAATTTAAAAAAGCACCAAGTTACAGTAACCCAAGAAATTCTCAAGTTATAATAATTCAAAAAATCACCACGTTGCAGTAACCCATGGAAGTCCCAAGCTATATTAATTCAAAAAAGCACCAACAACACTTTATTTTTTAATATTTTCACCAGTATTCACAATAGCACTTTCGGTCCACTATCTCTCCATGACTAGGTATTATATTAGAGCTTGTACCGTAAGAGAAATGCACTAGGAGTAGTTAGAAATGAACATTTTTTTTTATTGTGAGATCTAAATTACCTATATTAGATTATTCAACCTTACTGAAAAAGCACCAAGTTACACTAACTCACGGAAGTCCCAAGTTATAATAATTTAAAAAAGCACCAAGTTACAGTAACCCAAGAAATTCTCAAGTTATAATAATTCAAAAAATCACCACGTTGCAGTAACCCATGGAAGTCCCAAGCTATATTAATTCAAAAAAGCACCAACAACACTTTATTTTTTAATATTTTCACCAGTATTCACAATAGCACTTTCGGTCCACTATCTCTCCATGACTAGGTATTATATTAGAGCTTGTGCCGTAAGAGAAAGTCACTGGGAGTAACTAGAAATGCACATTTTTCCGATTGTGAGATCTAAATTACCTATATTAGATTATTCAACCTTACTGAAAAAAAGGTCCAACATATATTTATGTTTTCTAACTTAAAACAAAACCATCATTATGCCTATAATTAAATCAATGTGACAAGAGATTAGCACTAATTTTGAACATTTTCCTCATTATAATTACTTATAATTTCTTTAAATCATTTTCCTTTTAATTCTTTATAGAAATATTTATTTTAATTATCAGCGAAGCTTTAATAAAACCTTCAGAGGGGATAAAAAATTTTACTTTATTTTAAAAAATTTTAAATGTGGATATTTGTAAAGAAATCTCAAGCCTCCCAATGATTTTTCGTTGAGTAAAATTACATTCCTTAAGCATATTAACATTTCGTTGAGTCAAAAGAAAATCTCATTATAGGCAGGATTATCGTTATCGTAGGGTCAGTACCGTTACAAGTTTTATCGTGTTTCCCTTTTATATGTGACTACACGAATTATACTAGACTATTGTAGAGAGAAACTAAATTAATTTTTGGCAACGATCCACCATCAGTCTTGCGATAATCCTGTACTAGTTTATCTAAAGCATTATCTTGCTAAAAATCTTGTAGTTTTAGACTAGGGGTCTCATCTAAGAACTATATTTGTGCACAAACCAAAGAAATAGAACCCAAAAGTTGTCTTCGTCAATTTAATGTAGAGTAGGATTAATTTCTAATCAAATGTATCAACCCTCCCTAACAATTTTAAACATACACTCTCTTACCTGTGAATCATTGAAGCATCCACATCCAATATAAAGGACGAACTGATAAGTAGATGATTTTTTATGCCAGTATTCGTCTTGAATACTACCGTTGACATGGATGCTCCTAAGATGTTCCTCCATGAATAGTTCTAGCCCTTCATTCTCAACATCTCGTCTCGATCTAATAAGCACTCATATTTCAAATTATTGGCCACATTGATACAAAACAAACTAAATCAACAGTACATAATTTTGTTCATTTTCAGCTTTATATTTCTGTTTTTGTTTAAACATTTATCCTTTATGTATGTATACATCTGTTTGTGTGTGTGTGTGTTTTCCTCCTTAGTTTTGTGTAGAAGAAAAATAAGACTTTAAAAATGGCATCTGATAAAATATTTGAAAACATTGAAAAACAAAATGTGTTTAGTAACTTTTATAGAGCCATCGAATTAATCTATACTTGAGGAATATTAATCTTTGGTTTTACAATACTTTTCCATTTTTTGATCAGTTTAAAATCTTATACACATGAGTAAGACTTTCCAGCATTTAATTATTTTCATCTTTTTTTGAGGCATTCTAATCTTTAAACCGTAGATTTCCAACATTTCCCTTGACATATCAAGACACGTGAAACATTGTTGTCTTCATGTAGTAGAATTACAGGTTTAAAAATTTCTCTCATCTAAGATTTTTAATACAATGAAATTGCATTTTGAAGAAAGCATCTCCAAATATATTTTTCTTCACCTGAAGCAGTTTTACTGAGCAGAATTTTCTTCGTATTTCAATTGCATTTCCAATATTTTAGAGCGCGTCTTCAAAGAGATGAATTCGTGTATTCTGTTAAAAGATTAAATCTCTATCCTTTTACTTATAAAAATAAAAACGAATGAAAAAAGAACTGATTTTGAATAAAACTCTAAACTTTAGATAGTGGAAGGGTGAAAAATGGCATTTAAAAAATATTTCACTTTTATATAGTGTATCTTTATTATAGTATATAATATTTTTCTGAACGTACATGCTTATCGATTTACAAAGGATCAAAATGTTTTTGTCAGAAGAAATTTATATTCAAATTTGAGAGTCCAGTAATGGATAAATATGTAAAATATGTAAAAAAAAATAATTGTTTTAAAATATTGCAAGAGACAAGAATTATTTTAATAAACCATATATTTGAAAAGGCAAGATGCAAGATGCAAGAAGGCAAGATGCTTATAATTTATAATTGCTTCTTCAAAAGGTTTAAACGCAAATGATATTAATGATTATTATCTGAAGAAAACAATAACTGTAGAAACAAGCAAAATTAGCTGGACATCTAGATCAAAGTTTATGTGTTCATTTATATAGAAAAATGTTTCGAAATTAAGAAGATTTTTAATGCATAGATGTATTTACTTTTCCAGTAATGCATAAATATGTAAAAATTATAATTGTTTTAAAATATTGCAAGGGACAAGAATTATTTTAATAAACCATATATTTGAAAACGTAAGATGCAAGATGCTTATAATTTATAACTGCTTATTGACAAGGTTGCTATGCATATGATATTAATGATAATTATCTGAAGAAAACAATAACTCTAAAACCAAGCAAAATTAGCTGGAAATCTAGACCAAAGTTTATATGTTTATTTATATAGAAAAATGTTTAGAAATGAAGAAGATTTTTATTGCATAGAAGTAGTTAAGTGTTCAATAATGAGTAAATATGTAAAATACATAAAACAATAATTGTTTTAAAATATTGCAAGGGACAAGAATTATTTTAAAAAGCTATATATTTGAAAATGCAAGATGTAAGATACAAGATGCAAGAAAGCAACATGCTTATAATTTATAACTGCTTTTTGGCAAGGTTTCTATGCAAATGATATTAATGCTAATTATCTGAAGATAACAGTAACTGTAGAACTAATGAAAATTAGCTGGAAATCTAGACTAAAGTTTATATGTTTATTTATACAGAAAAATGTTTAGAAATGAAGATGATTTTTATTGCATAGAAGTATTTACGTGTCGAGTAATGAGTAAATATGTAAAATATGCAAAAAATAAAATAACTGTTTTAAAATAATGAATTGGACAAAAATTATTTTAATAAACCATATATTTGAAAACTACTTTAAATCATTTATTTCATTACTGAACAAGGAAATAAATCTTCCTATTTTTTTTTCTAAAAATTCAGCAAATACGTTTAAAATATAATACTTATTAAGCACAATAAGAAACAAAAATAAAATGTTTTGTTAGCTTCGGAACCGTGGGGGTTTCAGTGTACCTAAAACTGCGGTCTGGGACAAACTGACAGCTATTAATATAAATTCGTGTTACACAAACATTCACTGTATTTCTACTCAATGTAATAAATTCATTTTTAGACATTAAATAGTTACAATAATAATTGATAAAAAGTAATTACATATCGCAATACCGAAATGTATGTATAGTTAAAAAATATACAGACAACTTCAATGGAATTATTTAACATCAAAATAGCACTGTAAAGGTTTGTTACACAGCGGAATCGAGTGAAAATATACAGAGAAAAAAAGCTGACGCTGAAGTAGATATAGGATTTTTGCTTTCATTGCAAGTCCAAAAGAGACAATTCTAAGAGAGAACTCGGGCTGATAACATCCTCCACGCTTGTCGTGGCAAATTATGAGAACAAATGATATCTAAATGTCAAAGGTAAGGACAGAAGTATTACAATACAGAAGTTTTTATCTATGAAATGAAATGTGTCTTCCATGCCTTAACCACTCGTCCATGTCGTATATAAAGTTAAGAAATTTATTTCAATTCCAGTAGTAACTTTTTGAAAAAATTGGCTTTTTGATCAAAATAACACAGCTCACATATATTTTTGTGAAAATTCACCAAAAATGTCATTTGTAGTTTTTAATGTGGTATTTAGAAATTTACACACTCTACAAAATATCATTTCAATATATGAAAAGAACTAAATATTCTATAGTTTGGTGCAGAAAACTTAAATATGTATGAGTTCAGAAAAACGTTGCATTTCTGGCATAGACAATTAGTGCTATTATTGTTTAATAACATATAGCCCGTCACATGGCGGAATCAGTAAAATTTTTGATTTTCCAAAATTGTAAAGTAACCAATGATGTAGGTAAAAAAATGGTTTGTTTTTTGGCTGAGAATTATTTTACAACAAAAATATAATCTGTGGTTAAATTTAAACTTATCATATATGTACCTAATCTATTATGTAAGCCAAATATAAAAGAAATTTTTATGTAATATCTAAGTTCAGTCATAAAACGTATGAAAATAATGTAGACGATATTCCAATAATTTAAAGTAAGATGTGATTTAATGAGATGGTTAAAGGAATGACTTCATAATGCTAAGAAAATGGTATTTTTATCTATTTTTATGCAATAAATTGATAAATTTTATCTCCTGCTCTTAGCGGGGGAAAATAGGGCTTCAAATAATGCATTAAACGCTCGAAAAATGGGAAGGGGTGATTTCGAACGTTTTCAAGAGACAGTATTTTTTGCTGTGATATGAAGCACAATTATACCAATTATTTTAGAATCATATCGATAGTTTAGGAGAAGATAAACTTTATTCTCTTTGAATTTTGCTAACTCTAACTCTGAATAAATCCAATATGAATGCCTCTGTCCATTTCAGATCTAACTGCTTCATGAATTTTAGTACAGACGGACAGATAACTTTGGTTGTTATTATATAGACGATTTTATTAGCCTCATTTTATATAAAAAGTACTGATGCTTAAAATACACAATTTTGTAAGATCAGTACAACTGAATTTTGCAACTGTCTTTAAAAAATATTTTGGAAATATTCAGCTATCATATTTTGTTTATAATGTGCTAAGATCATAGCTGAAACAGGGATAATTTTAAAGCAGTGTCTGTATTGCATGGATTTGTAACAAAAATATCAAACAGCATAAGTCACAACGAAAATTTGACTGCTTGAAATTTTAGACAAAAGTAATTTTTATACAATCACTGGAAATTGTACTTTCCTATACGTAAGACCTGATGGTATAAAATTGCTTGGAATTACTTTAAGATCATATTCAGACATTAACTTAATAATAAAAACAATTCAACCATATCATTTAATGTTAAATCATTTGAATATTTTCCTCTTTTATTTGCTGCTACTGCTGACATGGATGGTTATTTAACTCAATTTTAAACATATTCTGTATTCTTAGAAAATGACAATGCATGTATTAAAAAGTAATCACAGTTATTTATAAGACAATATGCAAATTCAAATATGTAAATAAGTCACAAATAGACAGAGAAAGTACGCAAACAGCTGTTTCACTGGTTGTATTAAGCAGCATCATTCTGTACAGACGAAGACTCAACAGCTCAAATTCAACACTTAGTTCTTTTAAAAGCAGGTAAACAGCCTTTTACTTACTTTCTCTCTATTTGTGCCTTATTTACGTTGGCTTTACATATTATGCTTTATATGTGCAAACATTTAACATTTTAGGAATTCCTATGTATTTTACATTCAAGTAATTTGAGAAATTATAAGAATTCACAAAAATTAGGGAAAAAATAATATCTGATTAAAATCTTTAAAAAAATTAAATTTATTTTTCATATCATAATTAACAACTTGAATATTAATTTAAAGCAGAGTACCATATTATATATTAATAAAATAAATATTATATTTCGAACATATATATATGTATCTCTTGTTCACCCTTCATCTAAAAGCGGAAAAAGAAGAATATATATTAAATATTTTTCTTCGAGAAGTAGAACTGTATTTCACATCGATAGTCTAATTTAGTTTCTGTTTACATTTACTAAGTTTATCAGAAAGTTAGTTAAACACATAGAAATATTTTTAAATATTTATTTATATAAAGCAGAAATATTACAAGATATTAGAAATGAGGTGATAAAATTTAAGTATTTTTAGATATATATAAAAAGAGAGAGATATATTAATTTTCACAAAATAACTCAAAAATAAATAACGCTAGAAAAAAGTAGATTAATTTAACGTCATCAATTATGCTTCAAATTCAAGGACAGTTGATACGCATAAAATTTCCTCATTTTTTTATTAGCTTATTTGTTTAATTGGTTGGTCCATTATGATCTCTAACTTCTTTACCTGTCCTGAATATAATTTTAATATTTAAAAGTGTTCAGTTTTTTGCAAATTGTTTAATATAACATATAATCTTCATTTCTTTTTAAAATGTTTTTTTTATCTTGTCATCTGGTATCAAATTCATAGGTGATATACTGATGGATATTTTGCATATATCTGTAGACATGTTGAAGTTTACAATATCTAAGGTGCATAAACATGGTATAATGCTTTGCACCTTGTACCTTGTAAGTTACTTTAATTTATAACAAAATATCGTTATTTTAAGCGAAAGAGATTTTAGCAATTTAGTGCGTAGAAGCCTAATAGCTAATTGTACACAGCAGTTAGAAGAAAGTCGACTAGATAGATCTACTATGTAGTATATTAGTTATTTATATTTTAAGCATTTAGAATATAAAATTATTTATATTCTAACTGCTCAAAATATAAATACCTAATCGACTAGAATGTACATTAATTTAAAAAAAATAAGTTAAATTTCTAGTAGCATAACCTCAAGGATGTTCGTACGCTTGGAATCATTTTTAATACTATTATTAGCTTATTTGATTAACAAATCATTGGTCTGCAACGATCCTTAACTGATTGGTTAATCCAAGTGCATGCAATTTTAATGAATCCTATGTATTTAGCGAAGTATTTTTTTTAATGAGATATAATTTTGAAGTTCTGTTAGCCTAAGTCAGCGTGATAAGATTCTAAATTAACAAAGTCTCATTGGGTTTTACTATCTTCTACACATAATGAGGTTTACTTTGCCGCATATGTCATAGTCTTTGACTTCCTAAAACATACATATGCTATTATAAATAACAAATTTTATATCCGTGTGTACGTATAATTTAAATTAATAAATTAGTGCACTGTTGAAAGAGGTTTGTTACATAAAATTATGATGTGCTATTTATAAAGTAATTTCCGAATAATGTAAACACGCATCTAATGAAAAGATTTTTAAGTTCGAATTTTTAATCTAACATGATTATCATATCCCGTTCGGTTTCTAAAATGTTATTTTATATTTTTTAGCATTCATTAAACAGTAAATTAATCTTGTTGAATCTTTCTTATATAAATGACCAATACTTGATGACCAATCATAAATTTTAAAATAGTGAATATGAAAATTTTATGCTTGATAAACTCTATGCAGGATGATTACTTAGAAAAATAAACTGTTCATCTTAATATTCAATGATTATAATTTAATCGAATGCGCAGGAGTACGGTGATCATATATTTTAAAAATTATTTTAATAAGTCATATAGTGCCTATAGAGGATAAATATTATACATATAATTGCATTATACTTTAATATTACACCAATGAAAAGTTATATTTCATTACTCATTTCTTCAATAAATATAATATGTAGACCTTTAATGTAGACTTTTAACTTTTTTATGTAGACTTTTTTTTTCTACAACTCATA
>CM063505.1:147020113-147030113 GCA_032207245.1 Pardosa pseudoannulata
ACAAAGCGAAATTAAAATAACGCTCCCAAAGCACATAATGATATTCAAAAACTAGGCGATATCCAAAATAAAGAATTTAAGTGAATTTTCAAATGCTAATGTAATAACATTTATATATATTAAATCAAGATTTTATATTAATTAATAAATATGTAGTGTATAAATTTTTAGAATTATTACTTTTCACCGTAAGGGTGCAAATGAAATAATATCATTATTTCAATAAATTTTACTTACGGCCAAGAAAATAAAACTAGCAAATTAATTAATGGTATTTTTTAATTTTTTAGAACTGCAGCATTAATCTTGAGTTGCGCGAACTTAATTTATTGTCATTTTTTGAAGCAAATAAAATGTAGTAATCGGAATAAATAAATTCCCTAAAGAGAGATAAAAAAAATTTTTGAATAGTTATACATGAGTTTTAATTAATTTTTTTAGAATACGAAAATTAATATATTAAAATGCAAACTAAAGATATAATATTTTCTAAGATAAAAAAAACTGAAATATAAAGCTATGAAAAAATATTGATAACAACGATGGAATAAAGATGGAACGCCAGATAGGAAGCAATATTAGCTCATTTCCGCTAAGTACTTAAAATGTAAAGATAAAGAGTAATTCGAAGCATTATATATATATGTATATACACAGAAGAGTCATTACATTATGGCCACACTATTAATAACAGGTAGAACCAATATTTACCCTCCACACCATCAGCAGTCGGTGTTATTGAATCTACAATGTGCTGATAGGTAGTCTGAGGTAAATGGTACCAAGCGCTCCCCAACTGGTAATGAAATTGTCGTAAATAGCGAGGGCATGTTGTGGGGCAGCAAAAGTTTGGTTTTCCAGGTTTGACTACAAATGCTCTATTGGATTAATATCAGTGGAATCTGGAGGACAAGGCAAGACTTGAAAGTCACTAGAATGTTCCTGAAACCACATACAGATGTTTTAATCCTTATGACAGGGTACATTATCCTGTAGGTAACCACCATCCCTTGCCAGAAATACTGTTGTCATGAATTGGTGAGCTTGGTCTGAAACGATGTTCATGTAGATCACAGAAGCCAGGGATTATTCTGTGGGGATTATGGATCTTTATATGCTCCTTGAAAACTTCGCCCACACCATAATACTACCGCCACAGGCTTGTCTTCGTCCATTTGTGCATTCGAGAGCCATTATTTCTCTCATAATGTGGCGTATTCGCACACTCCCGTCGGTGCGATATACAAAAAAAAAAACGTGCTGCGTTGGACCAAGCCACTTTTTTCCATTTTTCTATTATCCCATTCCGATGTTTCTTGGCTCATTGCTTAAGCAGCTGGCGATGGCATACCATCAGTGCAGGGACATGCTTCATCCTTCGACTGTGTAGACCAATATGTTGCAATATGCGTTGAATAGTGTGTTAAGAAACACTGTCTGAATCACCACTGTTGTAGCTATTGGTTATTTCGGCTTTTGTAGCTCTTCGGTCAAGACGAACAATGCGTAGCAATATACGTTCTTCTCTGGAAATGCTAATTAGAGGAAATACCGCTGTCAGGTGACTTGTCTTTTCAACATTCATACACCACTTTCGATATGTGCACACAAAAGCTGCATTTGAACAGTCCACTAAACAAGCCGTTTCTAATATTAATGTTAGCCAAATCATGAGGATCTTTATCAAACACCTATAGTTTAGCTGCTCCTTCCATTATGTCGCTAATTGTGCCATATTTGCACAGACAATGCATAACTCCTTTATATACTTCAACATGATCTGCGTACACCCAGTGGTTATGTTCCTAGGTGAGCACCTTTTTATAAATGGCGGTCATAATGCAATAGCTCTTCGATATATACATATGCATATATATTTCCCCATCGTAATATATATATATATATATATATATATATATATATATATATATATATATATATATAGTGTGTGTGTGTAATGTTATATAAATACAAGTTTTGTAATGCCTGAATGAGCTTGTGTTATTCTCAAATTTTATGGCTAATTTTTATTGTTTAATCATTAACATAAAGTTTTTTGAACATATAGATAACGTGAACGCACTAATTTAGTGACACAAAATTTAGTCATTTTATTTTTTAGACTCACTAAGCAACTTGCTTCTAATTACAACCATATTTAATGAAATGAAGGAAGTTTTCTCCCAACTTCAGTATATATTTTCGAAAATTAATGATCTGGCTTATATACGTCTACAATTATATACGTGTGTAAGCTCGTGGGCAAAGTTAGATTTTCGGCTCTAAATATATTTTTATATAAAATTAAAGAGAAAAATGAGAGTTAGTATTTTATAATTTGTCTCACTAATTTTTATTAATAAACTTATCATTAATAAGTACACATATACGTGTATATGTGTGTCTATGTGTGCATATGTGCACACATAGATTCTATAATATAATTTAATTTAATTAATGTAATTTATTTCAAGTAATTTTTCTTAATTTTAAATGTTACTAATTCTTTTATTTTAGCAAAAACCCAACATAAGCTTCTGTATTGTCGAAAAGGATATTTCCCTGTAAATCTGTAAATCTAAATATTTCGTGATCAGAATATTTTATTTACTTTACAAAATGAAGTAAAATGGAAATATTTAAATATATTTTTACATTTAAAAACCTACTATAGTTATTCGTAAATATGACATACTACTAAAAGAAAAGCAAGAACATACTCTTTGGTTCTGTAAACGAACTAGACTTAAACGAAAATATTTATGATCTTAAAGAATATTACATACACTCAACTCTCCATCTTTCTTGCAAGTAAGTAAATTCAACTCGGAAGATTCTTTTTCCGAGTACATAATAACATTTCAAAGCGAAAGTTTATATAGAATAACAAACGTCTCTTTTTAGATGTACTTTAACTGTGCCAATAAAGTCCAAAATTTAATATAAGTTTATTTGTTTCGTCCACAAATACTGTACTTCATTCTACTCAGTTTAAGAAAATATGAATGATAGCTCTTTGCTTCTGGCCTTTGATAAGACAATAGGACCAGATCAAATATTTTTTAAATATTTTTATATTAAAACCTTCATATCTATGAAAAGCTTTGTAAATCCTTTAGAGATATAATTCCCCGAGTATTTGTGTATGGATCTATTATAAATACATACCTAAACATAAAACATGCGTATTTGCTTTTGATCCAAAAGTAATATATCCTCGCTGACTATAATGGAAAATAACATGTATCTGTTGTAATATTTAAAAATTAAATCACCAAAATACGTCCGAATAATTAGGACACTGATCTTCGGCATCGTGGGATAGAATCCACTGTGGCATGGAGGTTTGTAGATGTTCGGAATCGGCCTTTAGCAGTAGGTCCCTTTCAGCCCTCGTATTTCCAAAAGTAGACAATGTGGTTTGGACCGTAGCTCTCGAAACCAAACCAAAAGTGTTTTGAACAAAAAAGTAAAGGCTAAGTAAAAGGATAAATATAAAAATATAAATAATATAAAATTTTTATTACTGCAGAAGTATTATGGCATAGTTTGGTTTGGAACACTACAGTCACTGTTTTGCAAACGAGGGTTAATGAGACAGGTAATTATTGCTTAAAGTCGATTCTGAACGGCTACGAACACCCATCCCGGCAGCGGGATTTGACTATTTGGTCATAACCCTCTACCATTTAGTCATATATCTGCTAAGAGTATTATTAGTCCAAGATACTGTTTATTAACTAATTCACTTTTTGAAAAGGGTTATTTAATATAATGTTATTATGGAACAAAAGCTATTAGCAGAAAAAAATATAAAATTGAAGTGTTCTTCTATATTAAAGTAGACTTCTTTATATTAAAGAGATTTTTTATAAAATACTAATTAATTTAAGCATATTTTAATATTTCTTTTTGAATTTTCTATTTGTATTTGCATCCTTATCATATAACTGATCAAACCCTATCTTTATTTATTTATCAATGGAATAATTTAATTAGTTTGCTTCTCTAAATATATTTATTTTTAAAATAGTTCAACGTTAATAAGCTCATTTTACAGATGTATAACAAAATATTCATGTCCACACCATTAGATATGACAAACTGTGAAATCTTGTTTCAGATATATGCCTCGGTAAAAATATCGTAAACAATCCCAACAGTAAACTTCCCATAGATTGTTATCTTATCACCATCAACCAAATGAGACATTTCATTGCCGCGCTGAAGTCCAGTCCGTAAGCCGCATTTCTCTCTCTTTCGGATACAGATCCCTCCAACCCTCCTCCGAACCCAATGAATGAGGGTTTATTACCGAAAATTTCTAGCCCTTAATAAAGTTACACCGCGTCGCACTAAATCACCCTTCGCCAGACTAAATTGGGCATGCGGTACAGCCCCGTTCTCTCCCGTATACATCGAGGGCGTGATGTATAGGGCATAGCGCCTTCTTGACAACCCGTGTTTACGGTGACTCCGATATTCTGCTTTCATGGAAAATTGGTCGTCGCCCCGCGTAGGCAATAGCTGTAAGTCTTTTTAACACCTCTGCCGTTCGGAGATGGGACTTAAGCGAGGAGCATGGTTGAGGTGATGAGGAAAGGATGTAAAATACTCCGGGTTTGGAACGATTTAAGACTCACCGGCGAGATAGGTGTTATATTGACGAATACAGAGTATGCAAGATTTTCTGATGGAAGTAGTATGCAAGAGTCTTGAGAAGTATATAATAACATTGCATTCAGAGGTGCAAGAAGAATTCTGCTTCTGAATCTAAATACATAAATTTACTTTGGAAAGTTAGATTAGAGTGGAAATTTTAAAGCCTGGTAAAATATCTAATCCTGTCTGCATAAAATATTTACATACTTGATTAAAAACATACCTTACTGAAAATGTTTTAAACAATAGAAGTATTCAATTTCCCATAGATTGTTATATTATCACACTCAACCAAATAAAATATTTCTTTACCATATGAAAGTTTTTTTCACTACAGTTCCACAGTATGTGCAAATACGGTTGATATTATGGGGTAAAAATATAGTATAGTCCAAGTTCGGAACAAATTTCAACTCTGGTGAGAGAGTTTTAACACTATCGAGTTCAGTAATATACAAAATCTCAAGAAGTATACAATAAATTGAGAAAATTTTAAGTGGAAACAATATCCCGTGCATTCAAAAGATTGATACATTTATTAGTTTAAATTATTGCTCTTTCTATAGATTTGTCCAAAATTTGTTATTTGTTATTTTGATAGTTTAAAGAATATTTCCGTATATGATTTCAGTTCTAGAATTTCTTTTAACAGATTGAAAACATTTAGAGGTTTTTTCATCCTGTTTGTTTTCTCTTGAATACCATATATTAAAAATGCTAAGGGTTATTTTTTAGCATTTAAGATAAGACATATGTATTTTATTTTTATAAGCATTTTTATAGTGTATAATATGAAGTTATTAAATGGATAACTAATAAAACTTTTGTATTTTTTATATAAAACATTATACAAGAATTGTCAAAAATCCTTGTCATTTATCATAAATATCAGTATTTTTTTATATAACACGTAATATGAGGAATGTTTCAAAATAAACGCACAATATTATTAAATAACACTAGACTAAAAACTGTAGATATTTAAAAAAAACTTTTTTTAAATGTATTTTTTAAATAAATTAATCCTTTAAATAGACTTTGTTATACTGAATGAGTTTGCTATTGGATTCTAAAATAAAAAAAATCAATTACAACTTTTAGTGAAATACTTTAGAATTTATAAATTTCAAACTGTAACGAATCCACTTGATAGTAGTAAATATAAATTTTTTAACAGGAAAACTTCAGATATGGCGTTTAAATACATAAAATTTAATTTGGAAATTTAGATCAGAAAAGAAATATCGAAAGAAGGTATAATATTTAATCAAAATTTCTTGGCAACATATACAAAATATACATCGACTCGTTAACTGAGTGCTACAAGCTTACATCTAACTATTGTACGTGATATGGATATATTGGAAACTTGCCATTGAACTAGTTTGTTCACAGCTTGCATGCCCTTTCACTGGCTTGAATTGGCTTAGACCAAAGATCTATTTGCGAAACAAATTATTAAAAATCTCATATGTTCTGGTAACTATCATGTCATGTTTGTTCATGTCTGTCATGTTTGTTTCAAATACAAACATAGCATTCAACGTTATCAACAAATTATATAAAATAAATCTTCTAGATTCTAGATTTTAAAACTAAATTCAAATGCGTGAATTCTAAAATATAATTATAGATTCTATCATTTTAAAAGCAAGTTAAGCAATTTTGATGTATATTAAATATTTCAAAATAGTAATCTATACATACATGTAATATGGTTGTTTGGTACGAAGCGGTACGGTCTACTGTTTTGCTACAAGAAGGCTAATGAGACAGGAACCTACTGCTTAAAGCCGATTCCGAACATCTACAGAACATTTATTCTGCCAGCGGGATTCGAACAGCTTGATCCCCGGTACTGAGGAGCAGCTTCCTACCCATTCGGCCATCGGTTGGCTCATATATGAAATGGGTGATTTTGTTCAACTACAAAGTTAAGAAAATATTAAAATTTGTAAATAAAATTGTTGAGTTTATTCACATACATCTTTGGTCTACTCTCACCACAACGTTTTACATTCGATTTTATTATGGTGTGAACTGCAAATGAGAATATTAACAGTTGGTTACATGGGAGACGATAGTACCGAAACGTTATAAGTTACGTAAAGGAATTATATAAGTACAGTTGAGCTAATCAGTCATTAATTTTGTTTTTGAAGTCACCAAAGGCTACAAAAGTTTGAAGCGAAACAACGACTATAGGCTATAGTTTTAGAAACTTAACTGCCAGAAATATATGTTAGAATTAAGTTGTCTAGTAATGTTTAAAATGTTATATACATACATATTTCGGTAATAATTTTAAAGATATTTTAATTTATAAGGTATCAGTGTCATTTTATATTACACGACCTTTAATCACAAATGCTATTATAAAAGTACATTTATTTTTTAAATGAGGATTTCTTAAACCATTGGTTCTCAAGCTTTTTTCACTGAGGCTCCCTTACTGTACACATGAGGCACCTTGAGTGTGCTACGGTACCAAGTTTGAGATAATTCTTTGCACTTTCGGCAGTGGAGCAATCGGGAGGAAAGATGAATTACATTAAAAAAAATAAGTATTTTAATGCATTCTTTTGTAGTTTCAGAATTTTTTATTATTGCCATACACGAAAATTTGAGAACCGTAAAAGCAGCCAATTGAAATGTATTGTTGACATAAAGTCCTATTTTTTATCAGCAACGCACCTTAAAAATTGTCATTAAACAATGAAAAGAAAAAGATGATCAAAGTCTTATTGCTGCAAAATGAATCCAAATGGTTCAATGCCCCCTTGACAAAAGTCGACTTTAAACCGAAAGATTCTGGCTCTGAACACATTACTCTCGATGTACAGTAAATATTTAATGTATATGTATGAATTAAATTATGGCTATACATTTCTGCATTATTAATGATTCTGAAACAGAACATTGCACTTTTCGGTTTTGTACAATCAAACAACATCTGTTTGAAGAGATGGTTTTTTTTTATTAGAAATGAAGTGTCATACTGGTCATAACAGAAACTAAATGGTTAAATCACCACTGAAAAAAGTGAACTTTAAATCCAGAATTTCTGGTTCTGAACACATCACTCTGGATAATTAAAGTTTTATTATATTGTGTATGAATTAAAACATACCTTAACATTTCATCATTATTAATATTTCTGAAACAGACATTAGACGGTTCCATTCTTCCTATAATCAAGAAGCATCCATTTGATGAGCATCTTTTTCTTAGAAACGTAGTAGATGAACATCACTAATTATACTTTAAGCGTTTTATGTTTAATTTCGAATATCTTTCGCATCACCCCTTCTATTCTGTAAGCATTTCAATGCCACACCTAATGCTTTTATTTCTCTAAATGACATTGAGAAAAACTTATAAACAAAATTGTTGAAGACATTGGAATACAATTTATATCTTGAATATGCTTAAAGCAGTTTTGGAAATCTTATGTTTAATTCATAGCTGTTATGGTTTGTTATCTGGGGAAACGATTATTTAAATTATTTCTACTTTGTTTCATAGAACCTAATCGAAATGACTTCATTAAATATCTTCAATATTTTTTTCGGTCTCAAAGTGAGAAAATACAGATTATTTGCATATAATTCCAGTCTTGTGAATGACTTTTGGGAAATGTTCATATAGTTATGTGACTATAATTAACAAAAAACTATAGAGAATAAAATATTACATGATTCCCTTTACCTTATTCTTACATACTATGAAGTCATGAAGTATATTACACCACAGATAAAAGGAGTCAACCCTTCAGTATATTTCCGTCATTCTTTTATTCAATTGTTTCTTAACACATTCTTCATTGGAAAACACTCAATTCTGAAAAACAGCTGCTTAATTAGAGAGGAATAATTAGAAAATATAACCATTTAATTCAGTTTTTGATTCTAAAAATGTAAAAGTATTTTTTAATTATTGCAATTATTTCCTGAAATTCAGTGTCTTATCATTTATACATAATTTTATTTAAATTGAGTTTTAAATTCTCTTGATTATTACAAAAGTATGCATAGTTGTTCCCCGAAAATGTAATGTAAAATTACTCTAGTCATATACAAGTATTACTAAATTCTTGGGCAAATGGTTCTTTCAAGTTTATACATACATACAAACATATATATATATATATATATATATATATATATATATATATATATATATATATATATAATATATATATATATATATATATATATATATATATATAATATATATATATATATATATATATATATATATATATATATATATATATATATATATATATATATATATATATATATATAAACTCTCGTTGCTTCGCGTTTCAGCAAGGGGACAGTCACCCAACACACCTATATCATTTCTCCGTTCTTTAAATAAGAAGGGTTTTTTTATCAACTATTCATTTTAAGCATAGTTGATAGTAAAAGATAAGCGTAAAAATTCCTTTGCTTGATTTTGTTACAAATTTTATCTAAGGAGGTAAGGTTAAAATTAATCTACTCATTAATATATATTCAGAAAGAGAGAATGTGTGTTTCTGTATATAATTATATTTAATGTGAATATAATTTATATTTAATTTTTTATTATTATATTTAATTTCGAATAATTATATTTAATGAGAATATAATTTATATTTAATTGTTTATTATTGTATTTAATTTCCAATAATTATATTTAATGAGAATTATAATTATATTTAATATATATTCAGAAAGAGAGGATGTGTGTTTATGTACATAACTATATTTAGTGAGCTATTATATGAAGCGTGAGAGAAAAAATCTAGATTAATAATTTATTTTTAATTTTAATGAGCATTTAAAATATTTTTAACATACTTTCCTTAACAGAAATGTTAAGGAGGTAAGGTTAAAATTAATCTATTCATTAATATATATTCAGAAAGAGAGGATGTTTGTTTCTGTACATAATTATATTTAATGAGAATATAATTTATATTTAATTTTTTTATTATTATGTTTAATTTCGAATAATTATATTTAATGAGAATTATAATTATATTTAATTATATTTAATATATATTCAGAAAGAGAGGATGTGTGTTTCTCTACATAACTATATTTAATGAGCTATTATATGAAGCGGGAAAGAAAAATCTTGAGTAATAATTTATTTTTAATTTTAACCAGCATTTAAAATATTTTTAATATACTTTACTTTTTATATCTTAATAGATATGTTAATAAGATAATATATATTAATAAACATTGAAGAAATTAATTTTAATATATATATTTCAAAATCAATATGCATTTAAAGAAATTTTATGCCAAGTTTAAATGAATTAATTATCTGCAGGGATTTTAAT
>CM063505.1:147035113-147042613 GCA_032207245.1 Pardosa pseudoannulata
GATTAGTCATCGTTATTTACAATAAAGAACTTAGATTTTTGGGAAAAGGAAGCACAGGTAAGGGGTTAATTGCTAACTGAAACTGAAAGTATTCTTATATCCTTGTAAGACTTATGAGACACAAACCTCTAATTTAAGAAAAATGGGTTTATTTTATTTAAGTATATATTTTAATGTAGGTTATTAGAAATCTACTCTTCAATAAAGGTATATCTACATTGCATCTTAAGGGACGCTGAAAAACGTTATTTTTCACAACTGATAATCTACTCTACCATGAAGTAATTTATTTAAGAAGTGAAGTATACCACCATGAAGTATTTATTTTTTGGTGGTTAAGAGTTTTTAACCATCAAAAATTGGTTAACTACAGAAGTTTCCAGTGGTTTGCTAAGTGTACCACAAATATGAGTTCGCTGCTCAGTCAAAATCTCAATAGAAGCAAGTTTTCAAGTCAAAAATAAACAATGTTAATTTCTGATATGTGAAACTCTCATAGAATAAAAACTGTGGTGAAATGTTTAACTCTCCAGGATCTTTTTGTTATTAAAAAGTATAAAAGAAAAATACATTATAAAATGCATTATAATCTTTTATGATAGTCTAGTATAATTGTTTACTTTTGGTAATGATATTTTTTAATAAACAACGAAAAAATATGGGTAAAGGAAAGCTCTAATCTACTTTTTCATTTACGATATTTATAAAAGTCTGACATTCTGGAATTTTACGATGCCATTGGTTTATACGAATATTAAACACATTCCTCAAATGCCATTTCAGAATTAGAAATAAGTGATACATTAATCCTAATTAATAATATAAGAAAAATAAATGTTTAGTTTTAAATTGTTCAGACTTATACAACTGCTGTTTTTAAATTTGTTTAAACTGGCATATAAAATTAAATTAGATGCAAGTAAAATATTAAGTTTCTCGCAAACACCTGAACGTGTTTGAGAGTGTTATTACTTAAATTTATACTTGGAGTACTATATATAAGTAGATTAATTCTGCACGATGGAACGGCATGATTTAATTTTCTAACGAGCTTTGAAGTGCTCCAGCAACTCTTCGAAGACATTTGAGAGATAATTAGAAATTATAGATAAGTATTTAAAATAAACACTATTGCGGAAATAAGCATTTGATATTCAATTTTAATTATCATTCTACAGTTATTGATTCTATTTTTTAATTCAGTATAGATCTCAATCTTGCATTATTTTTATCTAATAAAGACATTTTACTTGGTATACTATTGAATATCTTAAAGTAATTTATATTTGGTTCTCAATTACCATTTAGAACAATTCAAAGCTTCAGTGATAAAATACTTGAAACTAAATTTTTATCATAGCTTTTGGGTACCAAATGATATGAGTTAACTCTGAGAAAGAAAACAAAACTTGCATTTAGTTTTGGAGTGCTACGGTCTACTTTTTGCAACACGAGGGATAATGAGCCGGGACCTACTATTTAAACCCGATTCCGAACGTCTACCAACATCCATGCCATAGTGGGATTTGAACCCACGAACTCCGGTTCAGAAGTCCAGTACCCTAACCATTCGCCATCCTTCGGCAACTTGCTTTTGAAGCTTAAATATTATAACTTTTAAATTCACGTAGATTTTTCTAGAATGCACTATATGACTGTTATTGCTAAATAACTATGAATTTATCCCTAAACTGTCCTATTTTATTCTTAACAATTCTTTTATCAACAAAATTTGATGAAATGTAAAATATTTCGGTTTAAGTAAATTAGCATTCTTGCAACTACACACGATTTAGATTTATGCGTGGTTTTTATGCATGTCTGTGAAAATATGCATATAGATATATGTTACAGATAAATATATTATATATATTATATATATGCATGTATGTATGTATATGTATAGATATATGTTACAAATAAATATATATATATTATATATATATATATATATATATATATATGTATATATTTATATATATATATATGTATATATATATGTATATGTATATATAAATATATATATATATATATATATGTATGATATGTATATTATATATATATATATATATATATATATTATATATATATATGTATATATATATATATATATGTATATATATATATATATAAATATATATATATATATATATATATATATATGTATGTATGTATATGTATATATTATATGTATGTATATATATATATATATATATATATATATATATATGTATGTGTGTGTGTGTGTGTGTGTGTGTGTGTGTGTAAAAATATATGGATTCACATTGTTACTTTCTTCTTTGACATTAAACTAATCCAGTTGTAAAAGAAATACAGCAATTACCTTTTATTTTCCAAGCGTTGATTTTTTTTTCAAATCTAGATCGTAATCTGTCTAAACGAAATTCGTAAACAACTCTTAATGTTATGAATTGATAAAAAAGTTTCTAGTTCAAGTGAATTATTTTCTTGTTTAAAATCTAGTGCACTAAACCATATGTTTGTAGCCTACTCATTTCCTTTTTATCTTCAGCCATCAATTCATTTGCTGAATCATATTTAGACTTCATTCCTGAGTATTTTTATAACGAATATACTATTGAAGCAAATGATATTGATTTATGAGATTAATTATTTATATATATATAAATGTAAATGTAAATATAAATGAAATGTGTAACAAATATTGCCTCTAGAGTTTCTCTAAATTATCCCAATTCAGAATGTGTTTGTTTTTTAATCTTAATTTTTCTATTTAACTATAATAAATCAGTGAAGGAATTCATTTATATTGGGATTTTTCCACTCTTTTCATAAATAGAGATTTAATTAATATTTTCTACGTGTGATCTATCTTACAATTTATTTTAAATCAAATGCCAATTCTCCCACTGGACTGGCTAGACTATTCTTACAATTTTCCTGCGGTTGTGTTCCTTTATAAATACATTAGTTGTGGAAGTGATGTTCTTACAACCACATCAAAACTGATGTCTTAAACTATTTTCTATTAGAAGATACATCACACAGAATACTCACTACCGGAGGATGTCATTCTCACAGCAATGCAGATGAAAGATAATTGTGAGATGTAGAGCGCTTTAGCTTCTCTCGCTAGCTATTTAAAGCTATTGAAAAATTTTTAAAGATAAATATTTTATCACATAAGAATATTATATTTAACATCAACTTTCAAAGCAAAGAAAAAATTTTCAAATAAATTTTTTTATTAAGTTGCTTTTATACAAATTCAGTATTAAGGAATTTGCTGCTATTAAAAATTACCTTTTGGTGACTCTCTCATTTGCCCAAACCACGTGCTCTGTGTTATTAATTATGAGCATTAATGTCAGTCTTAGGTTTTGAACCTTTAGACTCCAGCAATGACAACCATAATTTTACTTACTCGGATATTGTTTATCACGTGCTCGCGAGAGATATAATCTGTTGCAAATTTTTTGCTTATTTTATCAGCAGGCTTATGAAAAAATACGTTAATTATATAAACACTTTTGCCCTACCAGAAAAAAGTATTAAAGGCTAAAAAATACGATAAAAGATAATATTAACCCTTTGACAGTTTCATATTTTTCCAGAATTCGGTCAAAAAAATGTCCCATTTTTTATTGCATTTTTTTTGATATACTTATTGGGAAAGAAAGCAATATTCCTATAGCAATAAGATTGTCTGTTGTCAAAATGTAAAGTTGAAAATTAGTTTTAAAATTTCAAATTGACTTTTATTTTGTCTAAATATATCCCAAACTGACGGCAGTTTTGCTTCTAAGTCAAGTACCTTTGAATGCTACTTCATCTGACAGCATTCTTAATAAATACATTTATATACATATCTTTTGATAAACCATATGTGTTGTACAAATATAGAAAATAATTGCTTAGGGTACTCACTAAATGGAATCTACAATGCATAACTTTAATAATTTCATGTATTGCAAAACATTAAATAGAAGCACTGGTGAGCATTTTATTTAAAATAGCATACATAATGCTAAATCAAGTACATCTCTCAACATTCTTAATAAATACAGTTATATACGTATCTTTTGATAAACCACATGTCCTGTACAAAAATAGAAAATAATTGCTGAGGGTACTCACTAAATTGAATCTGCA
Source organism: Pardosa pseudoannulata (assembly GCA_032207245.1). Taxonomy (NCBI): domain Eukaryota; kingdom Metazoa; phylum Arthropoda; class Arachnida; order Araneae; family Lycosidae; genus Pardosa; species Pardosa pseudoannulata. The sequence goes on from CM063505.1 coordinate 147,039,248, forward strand.
ATACATAACATTAATAATTGCATGTGTTGTAAAAAAATTAAACAGAAACACGGGTTGGTATTTCAGTTAAATTAGCATACATAATGCAAAATAATAATTTTCAAGGAATGTAGACATGAAGTATTATATTTTGTAAAATATTTTCTTATACATTTTTCCTAATAAAAAAGTATTTCACAAATTCGAGTACCTGACAGGGTTCTGGTATGTCCGGTTATAGAACCCTCCCTGATGTATCCTAACAGATGTTTCCCTCGATAATAATAAATAATTTAATCAATAACTTAGCCAATAATAGAAATTATATCACACTTTAGAATTAAGAAATCACGAAAATCGTATTTTCCTTCTTACATTGACCTTCAATATTAATTCCATATTCACAACCGTGAGGAAAAAGAACAAAAATACATAGTTACAGAATGTTTTCTGTTAGTCCCCATTACCGACGAATGAAAATAAGTATCCTATTACACAGATGCAGCGATAACCTTTCGTAACCTTTGTAACCTCCGCCAACATAGTGGTAGGTGGCTGACAGTAGCACGAGGCGGGCAGAAGAATAACGCCTTACACCTTAACAGTTACGTGTAAAAATAATTATATGATTCTCTAGAATGAGACTTTCGTGTAAAGTTGCTGCAGTATATAATCACGTTTCTTTGTCTTCTTATTACTAGCAAAAGTATAAAATTCAAATTGCATTTATTAATTAACACTTCCACGGATATGTATATTACAGTTTTCATTTTCGTGGGGATGCAACGTGATGTTACTATTAAATTAAAATAGCTGTATATTTCTGTCCTGCGTTGCAATGATTTTGCGTTCATTAGACTAACTCAAAGCTTGTCTAACTCGCTAACTTTTCTTATCTCTATAAATCCCTTACCAAAATTATAAATATCATATTTACTTAAGTATAACACGCATGCATATAACATGTTTGCATATATGTGTAACACACACTCTTTTCTATAAGATAAATGGGGGAAAATTATATCTCATATATGATAAGCCTAAAAAAAATATGACATAAAAATAAAATTTGCATTGTTAATAAATATGAAGGGGTTCTAATGAAAGCAGCTCCAACGATCTTTAAATGTCTTTTTCAGTTTTCATAGCTAGCTTTTACTCTAAATAATTATTTTATTTATAAATAAGTCCTCTTTCAATAAGTTAGAGATAAAAATGATTCCTTCATATATATATATATATATATATATATATATATATATATATATATATATATATATATATATATATATATATATATATATATATATATATATTATATATTTATATATATATATATATATATGTATATATATATATATATATATATATATATATATATATATATATAATATGTATATATATATATATTATATATATATATATATATATATATATAATATATATATATATATATATATATCTGTATATGTGTGTGTGTGTGTGTGTATGTGTATCTAAGATTTGTAAACTCCAATTTCATGAATTTAGCTCACTATAGTTATATAAAATTTTATTTTCCGTAATAGATTAAAAGTAATTTATAGGTCTCTTATTTCAGCTTAATAAAATCAGTAGTAATAAATTAAGAAATCCTAATTAATCCTAAATCTCTTAAGTAATATTAGATGATGATTAATAATCCCTATTATTCTTTTGACACTAAAAAACATTTGAAACCGACAAATGTTGGTATCAATGACATCGCCAAAGAAAATTTATAAAGCTTCACTGAATATATGATATTCAAAAGATGTCTCTTAAGTTAGTTTTTGCATGTGATCCTGTAAACACTGTTTATTAAAATTCGGTACATGTCCGTATAAAATTACTGAACAGAAAAAATACTTTATGTATATAAAAATTGTACTTCCTATATTGTGCATGAGAACTTGAATACTAAAAATTTTTGGCACAGTTTTTCATAAACAACATTCAATGTCGAAATATTTTTTTGAGATATTTCGTGTCTTAGAGGTATTGGAAAAATATATCTTACTACTACTCTTTGTTTTTTAAATAACAAAATAACATTTCAAAGATAAAAATATGAAGAAAATTTTCTTTAAGGAATTGTTAACTATTAAAATTACTCTTTAATAACTTAATTCAGAATAACTGTGCATTTCCTTATATGAAATTTGTTTAATTATTATTTTTATGTTACAAAACTTCCTCATTAAACAATTTTTTACTTAAATATTAATGATGTCTGAAAGTGTTATCGGTGATTTTCATAATTAGTGTTACTGTTAAAAATGAAGGAAATAATTATCAGTGGATATCGAAAAAGACCGTAAAATATCGTAACAGGTTATTATATAAATTTGGGGAGCTAATTTTTTGACGCATAAGCGGCTTCAGAATTTTATCTGGTTTTCCTCTCTGAGAAAACTAATTTTTAGACAATATATTTTCCCTTGGAATACTAAGGAATTCCTAAGCATTGCATAAATCTTCTGCTATTTATGAAATATCCATATATTTTTATGTTACAAAACTTCTTCATTAAAGAATTTTTTACCTAAATATTAATGATGTCTGAAAGTGTTATCGGTGATTTTCATAATTAGTGGTACTATTAAAAATAAAGGAAATGATTATTAGTGGATATAGAAAAAGACCGTAAAATATCGTAACAGGTTATTATATAAATTTGGGGAGCTAATTTTTTGACACATAAGCGACTTCATAATTTTATCTGGTTTTCCTCTCTGAGAAAACTAATTTTCAGACAATATTTTTCCCTTGGAATACTATGGAATTCCTAATCATTGCATAAATCTTCTGCTATTTATGAAATATATTTTTATGTTACAAAACTTCTTCATTAAACAATTTTTTACCTAAATAATAATGGAGTCTGCTAGTATTATCGTTAATTTGTTAATTAGGGATACTGTATAAAACAAAAGGAATGATTAACAGTGTTTAAAAAAAAGGAGAGTGAACTATTTTTATACGTTACTATATATATTCGGGGTGAAGGGTAAATTTTTGACACATAAGCGTCATCATAATTTTACCTGGTTTTCCTCTCTGAGGAAAAAAAATCAGGGAATATTTTTTTAATACTATGGAATTCCTCAGCATTGCCAAAATTTCCTACTATTTAGGAAATGTACAAAGATATTTTTATATTGCAAAACGCCCTCATTAAACAATATTTTACCTAAATAATAATGGCGTCTGCAAATGTTATTTGTTAATTAGTGTTACTGTTAAAAATAAAGGAAATGATTAACAGAGTTTATGGAAAGTGACCGATCTGTTAGACCGGGAAGATCCAATAAGCCAAATCTTTGATAAAGTAAACAATTACCTACAATATTATTTTTTAAGAACGCC
>CM063505.1:147047613-147055113 GCA_032207245.1 Pardosa pseudoannulata
GATTGTGCAAATGAAGTTTTTTATGCGATCGTTAATAAAGAAGTGGTTGCATAAGTTTTAATTTTAAAAAGTTATGCAATGACTTATGTAAACATGTTACAAAATGTATATATAGGGATAATAGCAATATTAAGAATACTAATAAAACAAGGATTTTCTTATTACACTATGTTTACACAGCTGATTAAAGTGTTATTTGTTTGATCCAATTTTACTATTATAAAAACTAATTGTAACCAGAACTAGTTACATCCAGTTTCGAACGGTTGTAAACACTCTTTTTAGTGGCAAAATTTTCTTTTCTTTTCAATGAAGCTAGCAATACAGATAGATGTATTTATGACAAACAAGGCGGCTAAGCTGTTTCTAATTTAGCCAACCCAGTATACAAGCCCAGGCCTATACTCTTATTTAACATCTCTCAAGATGCTTTTAATTTTTGAAAGAACCATAGAGAGTGAGAAAAATGCCAAAAATCGTCCGGATGAACCTTAGCCAAAGAGAGGAGCTATGTTATACAATATATATTAAGTTTTATCAAAAGATGTTACATTGATCAAAGACTACTAAAAACTAATGTCCACAGTACACGAAAAGGGCAAGAGAAAAAACCAAATATAAAAACAGAAAAAAGTAGACTAGAATTAAAATCTACAGATTAGAGAGCTAGCCTCCATTTTGTTACATGAGGTTTAATGAGGATTGCTATGTGTGAATGAGGAATTCAGCGGTACAGTATATATTAAGTTTTATTGAAAGACGTTACATTGATCAAAGACTACTAAAAACTAAGGACCACGATAAGCTAAAAGGACAGGAAAAAAAATATAGAATAAGTAAACTAGAATTAAAATCTACAGATTGGAAAGCTACACTCCATGTTGATGCACGAGGTTTAATGAGGAATGCTGCGGGGGAATGAGGAATATGGCGGTACCGATATATTAGGTTTTATCAAAAGAGGTTACAGTGATCAAAGACTACTAAAAACTAATGTCCACAATACACGAAAAGGGAAAGAGAAAAATCCAAATATAAAAACAGAAAAAAGTAGACTAGAATTAAAGTCTACAGATTAGAGAGCTAGCCTCCATTTTGTTACATAAGGTTTAATGAGGATTCCTGTGGGTGAATGAGGAATTCAGAGGTACAGTATATATTAAGTTTTATCGAAAGACGTTATATTGATCAAAGACTACTAAAAACTAAAGACTACGATATACGAAAAGGCAGGAGAAAAAAAACCCAAATAAAAATAGAATAAGTAAACTAGAATTAAAATCTACAGATTGGAAAGCTACACTCTATGTTGATACACTAAGTTTAATGAGGAATGCTGCGGGGGAATGAGGAATATAGCGGTACAGTATATATTAAGTTTTATCAAAAGAGGTTACATTGATTAAAGACTATTAAAAAAATGCTCACAGAACAAGAAAAGGACTAGAGAAAAAATCAAATATAAAAACTGTAAAAAAAATAGACTAGAATTAAAATCTACATATTGAAGAGCTACACACTATTTTCTTACATGAGGTTTAATGAAGATTGCTGCTGAGGAATGGGGAATACGGCGGTACAGTATATATTAAATTTTATCAAAAGAGGTTACTTTGTTAAAAGACTATTAAAAACTTATGCCCACAGTACACGAAAAGAGCAAGAGAAAAATCAAATATAAAAACTGTAAAAAAAGTAGACTGGAATTAAAATCTACTGATTGGAGCGCTACACTCTATTTTGTTATTCGAGGTTTAATGAGAAAAGCTGCCGGGGAATGAGCAATGCTCCAGTAAAGTATATATTAAGTTTCATCAAAAGAGGTTACATTTATCAAAAACTATTAAAAACTAATGTGCACAGTACAAGAAAAAAGGAAGAGAAAAAACCAAATGTAAAAACAGAAAAAAAGTAGAATAAAATTAAAATCTATTGATTGGAGTTCTAGCCTCTATTTTGTTACACGAGGTTTAATGAGGAATGCTGCAGGTGCAATTAACATTGCTCTCACCGGGTGTTCTTAATTTAAAAGCAGGAACCAAGCTGATGACCCCCCAGACTTGGCCTACCACCCCAGAGATATTATTTATGAACTATTGTGACTACAAACCTATTTGGCATGCCCCAGCGGCCATTAATGAACACGGTGAATCTTTAATATGTTTATTTGAGTCTCAAACTCACAATCTTCCGTGTAGGAGATCAACCCCTTAGTCACTATCGGTAGATTTAAACTCTTGATAGACAACATTATATTTACTATTCTAAATTCTATGATTAATTTTCAAAATAGTAATGTTAAAAGACGGTAAAAAACATGTCGAGGAAAACCAAAGGAAAAAATTATTTTTCTGATTATTTTTCAAATTAGGCTCGTTTTCTAAATGCTAATTATGTTTTTACACATTAAAACAACATCAATTATATGTATTCTACTCTTGTTTGCTTGTTTAATGAAGCATGAATTTCTGCTTACAGTTTGTTACTTGTAATCTGTATAATTGGAATTTTTTTCGTAAAATAACATATGCATTTTTATATGGTTGGTTAGTGTGTTATTTGGTTTTGATATTAAACACCTATACTATTATTTAACATTTGTCAAGATATTTCTCAAAGAGGCATAGAGAGTGAGGAAAACAATAATGGCCCTGACCAAAGAGGTCTAGGTATGTTACACAGTGTGTACTAATTTTTATTAGAAGAGGTTACATTGGTGAAAGACCATTGATGACATATTGAACAGAGAGGTTACATTGGTGAAAGACCATTGATGACATATTAAACAGAGAGGTTACATTGGTGACATATTAAAACTAATATCCTTAGTACATGAAAATGTCTAGAGAAAAAGTATAAAACAGAAAAAAAGGCTAGAATTAAAATCTACAGATTGCAGAGCTACACTCTACTCTTTTGCTATATGAAGTTTAATGAGACTAGAACCTACTCCTTAAAGTCAGTTCTAACCGGCTATGAACTGCGAACTCAGAGGTGGGATTCGGCACACGAACTTTTATACCAAAGAACATATCCTAACACGAAATTAAACCCTTGATGTACATTATATAATCTACTACGATGCCATTCAGTTGTAATTAAAAAAATGGCATAGCTTAGAAAACTGATGCGAAAGTAGAAAAGTGAAGAAATAAGAAATTACAAATTGGTTTGGTTTATTTACTTCATAGTATACTTATTTTATAAATGCTACATTATTTTAAGTAAGGGTACATTAAAATTAATTTGTAATTTATTTTCTGCATTACTAGCTTGACGTAACATAATTTTCTGCTAAATCGTTGATAAGAGACTTTAGAATAATTGCAGATTTTTTTCGTAGGATAAAATTTTATTTCTTCTATGAAATTACACTTTCAGTATACAGTGTCATATATAATATATTTTCATCCAACTGCAATTAAATATCAAAATGAAATATTACAGAAAATAAAGTTGACTTATTTAACCATTTCAAGTAATATCTACATAAACGCAAAAATGGTTTTTCGTAATAAGTCTTAACAAAATTATATTTTATTCTGGACTATTGATTAAACCTGCAAGCTATTTTCTAAATCTTTCGTAAGTACTCTGTAAATTGAAAAAATTCTTTTTAGGATAACATGTTCCTTCTTATTTGAAATTTAGAAATTATTCTAATAAGTAATTTGATATCGTTGTGACTTAATAACATTTATAATATTGAAAGATTTGATAGATATTACTTATTTGGATAATTTTGAGTATTTCCTTAGAAGACCTCTTTTAGATAGTAGTGATTATTAAAAAATTACTTCAAAGAGTAAAACATTCATTTTCTAGGAAATTAGGATATTAAAAGCTTTCGTTAAGAAATTGATTTCTATTTGACCTATTTACATTATTGTCAATCTGTATTAATAATATTCAAGTAATTATATAAGTTATTTTAACATTAAGAACTACCTTAAAATAGCTATTTAACTGTTTATACTTTCTTGTGTAATAAAAATATGAATATTTCCTCATCGTCTTTTTAGGTATTTCAAAGATTAAAATATTTTGATTTTTATGAAGATAGGGTAGTAAGTTCTGTGAGAAAAAAAGAGCATTATCCATGTCAGTAGTTCTGTGGAAGGTTTACAGATGATTCGGTTCATTTGAAATAACTCAAAAGAAACCCACAAGTAGTGAAATCAATGATCCTCTTATATTCTAGCTCAGAGATTTGTATAAGATATGTTAAATTCACTTGATAAATAAGAATAATCCAAAAACCACGAAAAGGAATGAAAACTCAAATTTCTATATATCCGACATATTACCTTTCACATTTTAAATGACATAACATTTATTTAAGAGGGCTCCTGAACTTTAAACCTTCAAAAATTAGTTATTTCCAACTTTTATACTTTCAATCATAATCTTAGAAATCATAGATCCTTTGCATTTAATATTATCCATCTAAGTAAGTTGGTTAATACAGAGGCTGTTCACATATTTTTTAGAAGATGTATATTGTAGTCATAAACCTAATTTACATAAAATTCTTGTGTTTGAAATGTTCCGTTGGATAGACCATATTTTAAACTATCTTGCGATACCTTAATTTCCAGGATAATTTTGCCTTTTGAAGTGCCTTAAGAGGTATTCTATACCATTCCTCCTGAACAGCATTCCAGAGTCCTGTAAGGGTTGTGGGACGACGTTTGGATAATGCAGAATTACAAAGTCTGAAAACATAAAATTCTATAGGTGATACATCAGGAGATTTAGTAAGGATATCAGTGAAGGTTTTGACCTTGATATCGGTTTTTTGTTCCATTTCTTTTAATAAATTTACAGTGGATTTTGATGTATCACTGCTAGCTTTGTCTTAATGGAGTTCCTCAGATGGATGGCATTGCGGGTAAAGTGATGGTATTTCATTCACAAAAATGAGCATTAAATATGTTCCTGACAGTATTTGGTGTTAATCTCGGCATTTTTTTCAACTCTATTTTTAACTTGCCATCACATGAAAAACCACCAACAATCATGGATCTCTTAGAAAAACTTTCTTTCAATTCTTTGAACCATGTACTTAAATACTTATTGTACTGTACAATTATCTTGTAAGAATACTGTTAAAAAGTGAATATTTAAAAACTGGAGATTTTAGATGGGCGAAGGCTGTACCTCCCCTTGTAAGGCTCTAAATTCATGATGCAATGTCCTTTCTTTATGATGATAAGCTATAAATACAAAAATGCAGGTCTAATAAATAAGTAGGTCTTACTCAGAATTAATATTACAGCTTTTAAGGAAAATATATAAGCTTGAAATTAATTTTACGGAAAATGGTGGTTTTTGATTTCCGTGTACTGTAAATGAAAAAATATTGCTCATATGGATTTCAAATTTTCCCGCTAAGTGTATTATAGACATACGATAAAATTCTAAGTACTGTTTTCGTTGTTGTTTATTTTAATTAGTATTTATAGTAATTGAAATGGAATATTTAAACCTCATTATAGCTTTTTTGAAAGTTAAATTCTCTGGCGTAAAATTTTTTATACTTTTTTAATATTTGATATACGTGGAGATTATATTTAATAATTATTGCTTACAAAAAATTAGTGAAACTCACTTTGTATTTTTGTACGTAGTCGCGCAGGGTGCAGAGAAATTTTAAAATGGATGAAACAAGCTTCGATTTTTAATTACCACGCCTTTATGAGAATCCGTCTATAATCAACACTATCCCGCAGGTGAAGAAAACAATGCCTCTACCCGTAATCAGTATAATAAAAGATAATAAACTAAACAACAACGCCGATCTCTTAATCTTCAATTAATAGCACTAATGGAGATCGTAATGTGGTTATAGAGGAAGGGAGAGATAGATACAACATGTGAAAATTATCAACGTAAAACTGCTGCTCTCATATATCGTCCGTGATATATGAGCAATATCTAAAATGTAATTATTTTTAATATAATTACTAACACTTTGAGGATTTAGCTTTCGGTGAATAAATCTAATTCCATGTGTAACTAAAAGAATACTTCACTATTGACATTATAGTAATACTTCACTGTAATTCCTCTTTTTCTGTTTATAACCTATACTGTCGTAAAGTTAATGAATAATACAAAAACATAACCCCGATCACAGTAATAAAAGATCGCATGCTAAACAAGGAAGATCTCATAATCTTCAACTAATGGTAATAATGGAGATCGTAATACGATTATAGAGGAAGCGACAGATAGGTATAACATATGTAAATTATCAACGTAATAGTGCCCCTCATATATCATCGTCAAACAGCGATATATGAGCAATGTATAAAAAGTAGTTATTTTTAATACCATTGCTAACATCTTGATGATTTAACTTTCAGTAAATAAAAGGAAATCCCTTATAACAAAAAGAATACATCACTATTGACATTATAGTAATACTTCACTGTAATTCCCCTTTTTCTATTTATAACCTATACTGTTTTGGAGTTAATTGAAGAAACAAAAACATAACCGGTAATCAGAGTAATAAAAGATCGCATGCTAAACAAGGCAGATCTCGTAATCTTTAACTAATGGTACTAATAGAGATCGTATAGAGGAAGTGACAGATATATATATAACATATGAAAATTATCAACGTAATAGTGCCTCTCATATATCGTCAAACAGCAATATGTGAGCAATATATAAAAAGTAATTATTTTTAATACCATTGCTAACACCTTGATGATTTAACTGTCAGTAAATGAATGGAATTCCCTGTATAACTAAAAGAATACATCATGATTGACATTATAGTACTACTTCACTGTAATATCAATTTTTCTATTTATAACCTACACTGTCTTGGAGTTAATGAAAGAAGCAAAAACACAACCCGTAATCAAAGTAATAAAAGGTCACAAACTAATTAAGGATAATCTCGTAATCTTTAACTAATGGTACTAATGGAGATCGTAATATGATTACAGAGAAAAGGAGAGGCAGGAATGCAGAAAATAAAAATTATCACTGTAAAAATAGATCGTGTCACTTATATATCGCTGCATAGCGATATATGCAAATATTTATAATACAGACACTTAAGTGATTTAACTTTGAGTAAATAAGGGATGCGATCAGTAAGTTAGGAATTCCGTGGAACCAATGAAAACATCACTGTATTGATACACACATTTCCCTGTAATTCTCTTTTCTTTGATTATAGCCTGCACTGTCTCGAAAGTAATGAAAGAAACAAAAATACAGCCCGTAATCAGCGTAATAAAAGATCACAAGCTAAACAAGGCAGATCTCGTAATCTTCAACTAATGGTACTAATGGAGATCTTAATACAATAACAGAGAATAGGAGAGGCAGGAATTCAACATATAATAATTATCAACGAAAAATAGATCGTGCCTCTCATATATCGCTACATAGCGATATATGAGCGATTAAATGCAAATATTTATAATACGAACACTTTAGTGATTTAACTTTGAGTAAATAAGGGATAAGTTCAGTGTA
>CM063505.1:147060113-147067613 GCA_032207245.1 Pardosa pseudoannulata
GAAAATATTCCCGGCATCCTCGGAGAATAATCTGAAATTGTGCATTTTACTCTTATTACTGAAGAAGTTATTCAACTTCCTCTATAGTTAGAATAAAATATGCGGTAGAACTGAATAAAATATAAAAGTGTGGGAAAGAGACGAAGAGATTCTCATATTGTAAAGCAAGGTAAGTTTCCTTCGTCTATCAAGTAATTCATTGGTGAAAATTTCGTACCAAGGTTAAAAAAAAACTAGTACTAATTCAAAACAAATGGTTGGTAGTATTTATTTACGCGATTATGTGTACGTGCTCTATGATTGGCTTAAGTTTCTTTAAGTTTTTCAATAATGGTTACATAACCCAAAAAGGTTATTGATAAATTTATCTGTTTACCCACTTCGTAGTTAGTTGACGATGCAAAACAATATCTAAGAATAATTTAAACCACGTTAGACATTTATGCAGTAGAACTGAATAAATATATATAATTGTGGGAACGAGATGAAGAGACTCTCATATTGTAAAAGAAGGTAAGTTCCTTTGTCTATCTAATAATTCATTGATGGAAATTTCGTACCAAGGTTGAAAAAACTAGTACTCATTCAAAAGAAATGGTTGGTAATATTTATCTATTCAATTATGTGTACTGTTACCACGATGGGATTAAGTTTCTTTTAGTTTTCTAATCATAATGGTTAGATAACCCGAAAAAGTTGTTGATAAATTTTTGTTGTTTACCCACCTCGAAATAAGTTGACGATGCAAAATAATATATAACAATAATTTATATCACATTAGACATATATGAAGGCATATGTGAAGATTCAAGTCCTACTAAGCATTCAAGAGATTAACTTTGAATTTACATGAGGAATTTCACCACAATATGTCTAATAAAAAATAATGATCAAAATGTTATATTGAAGCCATTCCTAGTGAAGTAAATTTTAGAAACAACTAAAACGACTTCTTTTTTATACATATCTCAGATAAAATTCGGGTTAGGAAAACTATAAAATTATAAATATAATAGCTCTATAATTATATATATATATATATATATATATATATATATATATATATATATATATATATATATATATATATATATATATATATATATATATATATATATATATATATATATATATATATATATATATATATATATATATATATATATATATATATATATATATATATATATATATATATATATATATATATATATATATATATATATATATATATATATATGTATTATATATATATATATATATAATATATATATATATAATATATAATATATATATATATATATATATATATATATATATATATATATATATATATATATATATATATATATATATATATATATGTATATATATATATATATATATATATATATATATATATATATATATATATATATATATATATATAAGAGATTTCATATTACACTTCCACTTTCTTAACTTTCAATTTCTAACTAGAATAATTTCTCTTGTAGTTGAATGTGCATAGCATTTATTTTTTCGGATTCTTTGGATTTCATTCCACATGTTGGTATTGATGTGTTTAAAAGAAGGAACTTTTTTTAAATCAATTCTATTCAACCATCCATTCGCAAAAACATTACTGTTAGAGATTTTAAAACAATGGATTTAAACTACCTTTTTAATGCATTATTTTTCTATACTTGATTTTAAAATAGTATTCCTACTGTGTAATAATGTATTCATTATATCCTTTTAAAGTAATAGTTTAGGTTTAGTAGATTTTATACTCTCTTAATTATAGTGCATCAGCAAGACAAGTCGCTCAATTTATGTTTCACTGCTCAAAATTTATCCATGTAGATTTTAATCAGCAGGTATATTCATATATATCTTAATTAATGCGCATTTAATAATTTAGTTTAGTGTATCTTTTCACCCAGCAGTCTGTCATTTCCAGCTTATAATTTAGCATTATTAAATATGCAGCTCACAAATTACTCTAATTCATATACTATTATGTCAGAGAATGGTAGATTAACTAGGGATCTGACACCGAGGTTATTATGAAGTTCATTATATATTTTTAAAGATCTTTCCTTAACTAAATGCGCAATTCTCATCTATTTCGATTTGCATTGTTATCCTTGAAGTTAATGTTCTGACCATTAAGCTGAAATTAAATTTTAGAGTAAGTTTTCATCATTCAAAGTGACCTCAAACCTATGTAAAATTACCTCTTTAGTCCAACTTTCATTTTTATCCACGTAATGAAAAATCACCAAATATCTACTAATCGTGTTATGACTACCTTTAACATTATTTAACAATTTATATCCTGAATTAATTTACCATAAACTTTCTTACTGCATTTTTGCATTATTAGATACGTTTTAATGGAGAAAAATCGTAGAAGAAAGAAAATTAATTTTTACTGTATTTTAGTTGTTAATTTTACAGCCAGTACTTTTTACCACCAACATATATTTGTGACTTTATGATAGAAAATAAAACATTAAATTCTAAAAAAGACAAATGAAATTCTTGCCTGTGAAGTATAGAAGTCCCTAAAAAATAATAGTACCAAATAACTGGCAATAAACCACTCGATTTACTCAATTGAACAACACGTGTATCAACTCTACCCCAAAATGACCACTCTACCCCAAAATGACCGTCGAATGCAGCACACCAATTATAAAATCCCTTCTATGCGAATAAAAAGGATTCTTGATTGGTGCTGTCATTTCTTTTCTGCTGTAGGAACTGCATCGTTCATATCCTTGTGAGTACCGTCAGGAAAAACGGCTTTATTAGCAATATATAAGTGTTTGATGGAAGCGGTACCTATAAGTACCGTCAGGATAAAAAGGGTTAATTAAAGTTGAATTAAATCTTCAAATAAAATCCAAGGTATTGTATTATCTGCAATCGGTGTGCCGAAGTGTTTATAAATGACAAAATTGTCTATGATGAGAACCTGTCTACAACAATATTATTTTCGTAGCTACATTATCATTATACAGGTTTTACTGTATTTGTCAATTAGGAACTTTGTCATTTCAATATTGAAATGTAAAATATCTGATTCCACAACCCATAAAGTACCTTAATTAATACAGTATTATATTGGAGAATGATATAATAGATAAGGCTGTATTTTTTCCACCCAGAGTCTGTTGACTCCCAAGCCCGTTGTTTAGAAAAATGTCAGTACCCGTTTGGAATCGAATGTACGAACTGTTTCCTATATCCCTCGAGTAACAAGATACTGACCATAGCTTTCACATCCAGTCAACCGAAGACTGATTCCCTTTTAAACAGCTGTTTGCTGAATATACAATATTCTTCAGAATGAGAATACCGTATGTCAACTTTCACAGCATGACATCTTTCCGAATTAAGCTGTCATATTTTAGAATATTTTTAAAATGTAAGTATACATTCTCCATGTTCACAACCTGAAAAACACAAGAGTAAGTCATATGTTAAATTCCTAATGTTTTCAGATTTTGTAAAAACACGAATTTAGTATTCAACAATCATCTGTTATCATAACCCTTGATAAGAACACTTGCAAAAATACGGAACCGTTTAATTCAGTTACAGAAAATGATAATCGTTGATGATTAGCAAGGCTCGCAAGTTCGAAGAAGTACATTTATTTTTAGACACCAGATTAGGTCTCACGTGTTTGATTACGGAGTGAAGACACTTTCGTGTATCTTCTAAGGATGGATTCACATGACTGCTCATCAATTTCGCTTTTGAATTCAAACGAAGCATGAGAGGCTTACAACTTCAATGCAAATGCCTTAACGTTTTTACCGAAACCTTTGATATGATAAAAACCCATAGGTTCTTATTGCTTTGAGTATAATTATTGTTTTTTTATAGCATAAAATTTGCCGGATGGTTAGCCTAACAGGGAAACTGCATAACAAGAAAAATATTCACAAGTTATTTCTCATTGATCGGAATGTAAATTCAGTCACGAGTTTGAATACTGAATTCAAGTAGTCTACCAAATCATCATATCAAGCCTTAAAATAGCTATCAAGATATTTCTCAGACAATGAGCAAAATGTTTACGTTAAAAAATAATATTGTAGACAATTTTTTTATTATAACTGCTAACAAAAATATCTAATTTTATTCAAAATATTTAAAATGATTTTCCATGGAAACATAAACTAAGTATATAATATTTAAATGAACATAAATCATTTTAGAAGGAATAAAGTTGAACCAAATATTAGAAATATTGTTGTGCAAGGACGTTTTGAGTATAACCTGTATTTGTTTTAAGGAAATCGAAGATGCCTCGCGTAAAGGCAATGATCTGAAGAATTTAAGGGTCCAAAACATTAAAAATTACTACTAGTCTAAATTCCTTTACCATAGCTTAAATATAATACTTTATTGGTTTACTTTCAAAAAAGCGGAACACACCCAAGCAAAAAACATTAGTATAAAATATACATAAATGTTCAAAATATTTATAGCATCCAGCATATATATATATATATATATATATATATATATATATATATATATATATATATATATATATATATATATATATATATATATATATATGTATATATATATATATATATATATATATATATATATATATATATATATATGTGTGTGTGTGTGTGTGTGTGTTACATATATCAGGTTTAAAAATGGGGTTAAAATTAAACGAGTTATAATTAAAAATAATTGGTACTCATTAACGATACCGTAATTGGAGAAAGGCACACATTATATCGGAACTACATAGAGTAAAGAAGCTGACGTGGAAGTACACAATAGGAATTTGATTAAGTAGCAAGGCAAAAAATGACACTTCTGAGCGGGATATCGCGCTGGTAACATCGTCTACGATTGTCGTACCGAAATGTGAAAAAAGGTTACCTAAATGGCTTAGCTATGGACAGAAGGATTACAATAAAGAAGATTTTATGCACAAACTAATGTGTGTCTTCCATGCCTTGATCACTCGGTGACATGATGTATATATATATATATATATATATATATATATATATATATATATATATATATATATATATATATATATATATATATATATATATATATATTATATATATATATATATATATATATATATATATATATATATATATATATATATATATATGTATATATATATATATATATATATATATATATACATATATATATACATATATATATATATATATATATATATATATATATATATATATATATATGTGTGTGTGTGTGTGTGTGTGTGTGTGTGTGTGAGGTTTGAAAATGTAAAATTAATAACTTAGGGGTTTGAGAGCAGAAAGCGAAAAATTCTTTGAATGCAGGCGCATGAATATTTAATATCTCATTATAAAAGCATTTAAATATTGAGAAAGAACTTCTTGAAACAGGGTTTCTGCATGAACCTACACGAAGTGTGGCTTCTTATATGAAAGAAGAAAATGGATACTAGCTGCTATGTTTGATGGTATGCGTATGCGTAACATATATATCTGAAAAACACAAATATTTAATTTTTTTAATTCATATAAAGACTGAGATCGCTGAGAGCGAGAATCCTTTAGTTCTACTATAAGATGATCCGAGTGAAACATTTAAATACCTATATTAAAATATGATGCGTCATTATATGTTACATTGCAAATCGACGGCCTAGCGATCACATACAGATACTTTCTTAGGGTATGACCTAAAGACACGAAATATTCTGAAGTGACAATTTCGCATCAAGCTGCAACATATATGGGAAACTACAAGCACCTAGGATAATTAGCTATATTTTGGAATGCTAACGAATCATCTCTATGCCAATAAATAACCTTATATATCGATTAAAAGGAAAAAGGAAAATTAAAGTTTAATAACTACTCATGATACTTTTTGACAGTATATATGTATATATGTATGAAAGTGTATTTATAATCAGTTATATAAGTAGTTAATATATTTTTATTTAACAGTAGGAGTTATACAATATATCCACAAGCGTCTTCAATCGCTGACAGAGATATTTATCACGAAATTCTCATCTTCAGAAAAGGGTAGCTACAAAACTAATGGTAATCAGTATCGCGAAACTTCATTTCTGACACTAAATATGAAAAATTACTTAAACTAAATAAAGTCATCTGCTCTCCGAGAAATTTTCACACTTCCTAATAACGCCGAGCAATTAACCTCGACCTTTGAAAAAAAATATGAAGAAGACATTTAGGCGAACATGCCTGGCTCTTCATTAATATAAATAAATATGGTCTGACAATGGGTATGACGTGCAAAGAGGCCATAATGGAACTTTCCGAGGTCGTGAAAAAGGATTATCTCCCTTCTGCAGCGCATTATTTATGCCGCATGTATTTGGGTTCCTTTTATAGTCTTCCGTAGGTCTATAAAATAAGAACCCAAACGTCCAGGAGATGAAGAAAGACTCATAAAAGTTCTTTTTAACTGGGACCACTGAGCAGCTGAAAACAAATTGCTGAAAGTATACAGCTATTTTCAAACAACCTGTAGTTCCTTTTTTGGCTATAAATTTTCCATGAATGGACAGGATATCATTCCGAGTGCAAATATATTATATCCTCTCCTTTAAGATTAAGTCATATAGAGTTATACGAAGTAGCTACTGTAAGCATTCTTTGCCACAGATTTATAGAAATAGTTTGTGTGTTTGTCATCATTTAAAGGGCTAGAAAAAGAAAATCGTAATAAAATTACATGAAGTATAGCATTACAATCTAAATGCCATTTTAAACACTGGTTATTTGAAGAGTTAAGTTCTACATCTCCGTACATGTGGTTAGAAGACCAGCAGCTTCTTTTTGAAGAGCTAAAAACGCAAGTGTTAAATCATATTTCGAATCAATAGACTCTGGAGCCGTAATTCACAGCTCCATTAGTTTGATATTTTCAGTAGAGCAACTTGGAGTATTCAGAGGAATATATGCATTCCGATATTTTACTTTCACAATTGAATATTTAAGAATAATTGTTTTATAATGTTATTTCAGATGTTCTAAACTTAAAAAAATTGAATTTATATTTTTCTCTCTGAAAAGGTTTAATTTTTTCTCATCACGAAAAGAAGAATAATACCATCTAAACCAATTTCCGAGGGAAAAAAATTGAAGTCTCCATCAATAATTACATTTTTTTAAATTTCCATTATGTCTTTATTATTTATATATATTATCAGTGCAGCAACGAGGGAGTTTTCAAATGGACATAGTCAACCCGACATTTCCTTTTCTCGCAACTGAATATTTCAGAATAATCAATTATTATACTATTTTAGATGTTCTAAATTTAAAAAAAAACTGAAAAATTTTCTCTTTGTTTTAAATTCCGTCTTCATTTTTTAAACTTTTATTGATACCTTTATTATTTATATAAATTGTCACTATTTTTCAATATTTTATACTTTGAAACTATCATTTTTAAAGATTTTATATAGGTAAAATAATACCGATAGATCGT
>CM063505.1:147072613-147080113 GCA_032207245.1 Pardosa pseudoannulata
ATAACTTTTATAAATGAAACATTTTATTACTGCTTTGTTATAAGCTGATTGTTATTTAATAGTTTTCTAATATAAGGTCTATAAACGATAATAAACATAGTTGTAATTTATAAAAAAATAATTAAATTAGAATAGCAACGTTCAGCAGCATATTCATGCAAGAATAAAAAATTAATCAAAATTATTGTTATCAATTATAAAACCAGCGGCAATAAAAGAATATAATGATATAGGTTACTAGATTATCATATGGAGAGCAAATCCAAAACATTGCATATTTCCCATCCAAAACATTGCAAAGTCCAATCTGATAAAACACTCTCATCATGAGCTTCATTTGAGAATCATTTACCTTCTACCATCATTCAGTGACTCACTCCACACGCAGTAAATAAAAACTTTCACTCACCCATTTCTGCTCTTTTTCCTTCAACTTCAGCTCTTTCCTCTTTTAACCAAAAAAAGGAACCAAAAAAATCAAATATTTTTCGTTCACAATAATCACATCTGAGTAACTATAATTTCCTTTCTTGTGGGAAAAAAAACTACGAAAAAAAACTCGGTGCCTTAAAATTAAGGGGGTGCCGCCGAGGAAAACGTTCTACGGATGCCACTAGAGAAGAGATGAGTTCGGCAAATCTTCCACCCCTATGTCAGGCAGCCCTTAGGAATCGCGTTTCGCCCGAGACTGAAGTTTGAATCTGCCATTGCCAGGTTACCTTTAAGGCGGTTGTGTCGCTAGCAGCAGATGGGCGGAGTTGATAGTTCGGAAGAATAATAATAGATGGCGCTGGTATGAATGGCTGCAAGGAGGAGGGGGGATCCCCGCAAGATGGCAGCATCACTCAATCTGCAGTGTGGAGTGGGATCTGCTCGCTGAGATGCCGGATGAATTGATCAGTTATGCTCCGCGAGGTAAGGCAGGAAGGGTTAATCTCCGATGCGACGAAAATAAGGTTACTGATCGATTTCAGCACATTCTAAATTCTACTATATAAAAGATGTATCCCGAGAGGGTTGGGGAAATGATTGATAAATTTCATCAAGGAGGTATCTGCCAGATATTCATAAGCATAAATTCGGAATCAGAGATAATCCGAAAAGGGATTTTTTATTTTCATCCTCAGGGGAAAAATGAAATAAAATATCCGATTCTTATAGATAGTTTCTCTAAAATATGGTTCTAAAATATTTTATCTAGAGATGTTATCCTAGCATTACTTTATTCAATAATACATAAATAAAATATTTGCTCAAAAACTTAAAATGTGTATTTATCGATTAATATTAGTTTGTATAATCGATTGAAACTTTAAATTTGTGCTGATCGATTTTAGCATATTATTTCAAATTCTAGGCAAAAAAGGATCCCGAGGGTTGGGAAATTGATTGATAAATTTCACCAAGGAGGTATCTGACAGATATTAATAAGCATAAATTTGGAGTTAAAATTTATATAAAATGATGAAATATAAAAATGGTTTTAATTACACTGAATATTAAAAAAAATGATTTCGAAATCAGGATCTCGCATAATAAAACATTCTTGTTAAAAATATGTGGGGCAGATTTCCATCCTACTACTATGAAGCATTGATTTAAATCCTATATAATTAATTTGAAGCCACAATGCATAAAGCAAGTGTATTTGAGACACTGTAAAATACATTAAAATAATCTCTTTAATGTCATGTATGGATGTACATATATGTATGACGCTTTTACATTGCGAACTAAATAGTTATACAATTATATTTTCATACATCATTCGAAATGACATAATTTTAACTGACTGAGAATAATAAATAAACTACGTTAGTAAATAAATACATTGTCCAAGAACATTATAATAACTATGGTGATTCTTTTAGTTAATTATAACAAACACAGAGCTATGTTTTTCGTTTTTGTAGATAAAACAAGTTATAGCATATTACTTCTAAAATACATACATATCGAATTCAAATAATCTGTTTAATGCTATGTCAAAATGTGTATATATATATATATATATATATATATATATATATATATATATATATATATATATATATATATATATATATATATATATATATATATATATATATATATATATATATATGTATATATATATATATATATATATATATATATATATATATATATATATATATAATATATATATATATATATATATATATATATATATATATATATATATATATATATATATATATATATATATATATATATATATATATATATATATATATATATATATATATATATGTATATGTATATATATATATATATATATATATATATATATATATATGTATATATATATATATATATATATATATATATATATATATATATATATATATATATATATATATATATATATATATATATATATATATATATATATATATATATATATATATATATATATATATATATATATATATATATATATATATATATATATGTATATATATATATATATATATATATATATATATATATATATATATATATATATATATATATATATATATATATATATATATATATATATATATATATATATATATATATATATATATATATATATATGTATATATATATATATATATATATATATATATATATATATATATATATATATATATATATATATATATATATATATATATATATATATATATATATATATATATATATATATATATATATATATATGTATATATATATATATATGTATATATATATATATATATATATATATATATATATATATATATATATATATATCAATGTAGTATATATTAACTTAATTTAAATAGACTGGGGGTAAAATATATTATGGTACCATATAAGTATATTAATCGAAAATATCGGAAACATATTAAAATAGGAAATGTTAAAACTATTCCTTCAGTATTTAACAACAAATATAAAGCTATTTTTTCATTTTCTCAGATAAAATTATAGTATTTTACTTCTAATCATTTATTTTATCTCTTGGGGCACTCTCCCATGTACTCTGAGCTACCGTTGTTCTTTATGCTTTGTTTGTACGTCCGTTTTAAAACGATAGCGTATATGTTAAACTATGCTTTGTGGAATCAGAAACTACAATTCAAACTTCCTCTTTGATATGCACGCACAACATTTAAAGCACGCATTCGTGAAATCGGTTATGGGAGAAGTTACATAATTAAGCATACGCAATATAATCCTCATGCACGATCGAGCGAGATTGGCGAAAACTATTTTGAAGTAGATGAAACGTTTGAATTAGAAATATTTCCTGAGAGAAAGAGCTCAATTTTAGAGTATGTCCGTTTGAAAATAGCTGTAGAATGTATAAAATGTGTGTGAATTACCACGATTTCTTCCTGATATCTTTTCTTTTGAAGTCACGATTTCAAACTGTTTACGAAACAGTAAGTCTTTGCGTCTGAGACATGACTGCATCTCTCTACGCTTCGATAAATAAAATAGCCGATTTTTTTTAATTTTAAATTTTGTTTAAACACATTGTATTTTTCCACACTGTTTAATATATTCATCATAACATTTTTTTTTTACAATTCATCATAAAACGACATGTTGTGTATTTTGTAGGATTTTTTTCACAACTTTTTACATAACACTCTAATTTTGAAAAAAAATTATCTACCCTTTTTTTCAAGTAAGATATTTTTTAAATAACGTAGAAAATATTAACAGGATGGAAAAATAAACTTTTGAAAAATGTATTTTACAAACTAAATTTTTATATCAAATTAAAGTATCTGTTTTATTTTGTAAACTTAGATCTTAAAGGTAACTGTAACAATAAGTTATATTCGGTTCAGGTTTTTTTTACCTCTTCCCGTGAGCCACCGTCAAGTTTAGTTTGGTTTGGAGAGCTACGGTCTACTTTTGCAACACGGGGCCTAATGAGACCGGGACCTACTGCTTAAAGCCGATTCCGAACGGCTACGAACATCAATGCCACAGTGGGATTCGAACACACGAACTCCAATTCCGAAGACCAGCACCCTAACCATTCGGCCCTCTTTCGGCGAGCCACCGTCAAAGGCATACAGAACAGGACCGGTCTGAAGTTTCTTCTAGTTTAAAACTAGAAAAAAATTCAGACATCTCTCAACCAATAGAAGGACCGTTTGGTTTAGCGGGATTCTGACCCCTTCCTTCTTGAGTCGACCCCTTTTCTTCTCCGCCGGGCAGTCTGATTTTTTAGAGAACAAGGTTATTACCAGATCAAAGAAGAGGGTGCACGCTGCTGATGTCCGCTGCTTTCGGGATAGATATTTTTTGGAGTGACACGAGAAAAGGAAAAGAAACACAATTTTTTATTTTGGACCGACGCGGAGTCGAGAGGAGTCATCGATATCTACAAATGATAAGTTGTATTCCAGTTGTATTTCTCAGGCATTTAACTGTATAAAAATTATTTAATCAAGATATATTTGTCCATGTGTTTTTAAAGAGTTTTAATTTCTTCTTTCTCAAACATTAGGCCAACGTAACATTATTTTTACAGTAACTGACAATTTTGAACTTTAAAAAGCTAAAAACCTTTATAATAATAAGCCTTTATCATACTGTAAAATAAATTATATCTCTCAAATTAATATATTTAATCCCTGGCTTCTGGAATATATTTGTGTAAAACATGCCTGAGCCAGTCGCAAAGGCATCGATTTTGCAACTTAAAGGATGCTGGCACAGAGATCAAGCCAGCCTAAGATCCGCCTTATTTGTTAAAGGTGACTGGGGCAAGTAAAATATGTTTGTGGTCACAATGGCCTCCAAATTCTCAAACGATACCTCTGGGGTTGGCAGGCCAAACTTTAAGTTCTTCTCCCTGCTTCTGAATTGATAGGACCCAGTGAAAGTGATTTTACTCGCTTCCATACTTTAAGCTATATGCGCTCACCGGGTGGTGGTAAATGAGTAACAGCTTCGCAGCTTTGTAATGACATAAAGGCATATAGTATCTGTATTGCCAGCTGCGTTAAGAAAAAAAATGTTCCAAAAATGAAGAAAAAAATTTCCTCTTTAATTCTATTGGTTATAAATAGATTATTTTTGAAAAACAAATCTGTACAAAATAACGCCTCTTATCAATATTTTCACATATATGGGAAATGTTAATTGATTTCAGCAGTTTTTGCTCAAATTACAGCAAAATAAATCAGACATAATTTTCTCGATAAATATGTATACATTATTATCTATATCAACTGTCATGAATTCCATGTCCCTCAGATTCCTTTAAATTTCACAAGTCCCTAACAGTACCCAAAAAATAGCGATAAATTTCACGAAACAGCCAAACTTTTCACAGAAAAGAGTATCTTTATCTATTGGAAAAATGTAAAATTACTTATTATGAATTGAACGAACCAATTTTAGATTTTACGGAATTCATCCTTTTTTCGTGTTCATCGTGTTTCTTTTGCCCGAACTCGGGTCGGGCATTTCAAAATTGACTCCTTTGCTTTGCCTGGACTGAGTTCGAGTGTCACAGGGAAGGAATTCAAGTCTACAGAATAAAAAGAAAACTTCTTTGAAAGAAAATGCTCTTTTTGACATAAAATGTTCGTTTCTAATTTACAAATTCCATAAGTTATTTTGAGGTTAGTAAAATTCTCCTTTTTTCACTTGGTATATTTGGTTTAAATATACTTTAATAAATATGTGGATTCATTAAACAAAACTAAATAGACTTTATAAAGTTAGATTTCTGACATCATAAAATTTATTTAGAGCCACATAAAAAGACGCATACTAACTTTCCACGCTTAAAATCAATCATCCTCATAACAGCCTTTTTTACAATTCATCATTATACGACTTGATCTGCATGGGACAATGTTGCAATCTGAAAGACATCAACTTATGTTGCCCAAATAGGTTCCAATAAATCACAGGATTTTAAAGCGTTTACAACAACTCCTTGAAATCTGAGATCCGACAACATCCCCCATATAGTCCAGATTAACCAAAACCTGGGTTTTCATTTATTCTAACATTTAACACGTTGACTGCCATGAGCATTTTCGATAGTTTGCCCAAAGCGCCGACGTGAACTTTTCATTATGCGATGCATATTATACTGAAATATAATTAAGCCATGTCTTATATGTACCCAAGCAAAAAACCACCGAGAAACGCGTTATTTCTGTCCAGCCCGTAAACCAAAGCCAGCTCTTTGTGTGGAAGATTGTTTTAAGAAGTTCCACAAACAATAAAATTTTATTTTATTTCGTGAATTTAAACTAATTTTTATAATTACATTTTTTGTTCGTTTTTCAATAATTTTTCTGTTTGTGCAAGTCAGCATTGATTTTTTGTTCTTTTCCCAGAAGCCATCTATCGATATTATCACTGATATACTAGGAGTTTATGAGTAGCTGTACAAAAATGGCAAATAAACACAGTACGTGATAACTCGTAGTTTCCGTCCTAGAAAAGAACGCAATCTACGAGTTATCTCGTGGTTGCCAGTCAACATGTTAAGGAGTTCCACTACTCTTAAAAGAGAGGAAAAATAATAATTTCTGACAGCTTTTAGTTTACTTTATCTGTAAAAAATATGGACTGAGTACATGCCATTTATTAAGAATCCCTCACCTTCTATAGAATGTTACAGAATACGAGCAATTAAGAATAAATTAATGAAAATGACAAAATTATACACTCTTATTTCAAATTAAAATTTAAAAGGTGCGGTTTTTGAACAAAGTTTTAACTTTTAAACATTATTATGAATTCTAAAGGAAACCAGTTTCTCTCAAACTGGTGTTAGTCGTGCTGTAATATTGAAGAACCAGTGTCACGACAGCATCCCGAAACAGCTATCAAACTACTGCTGAACTACGGGAGACCTGTCTTATATCTAGTTGTTTTACTCCAACCCGGTAAGGAGTATTAACACTATTGAGACAAGCTGGAGACAATCAGGAAGAAGGTACTTGAATCACTCTCGTCACTTTTATGCGAGAAACTTGCACACACCTTAAATAAGGTGTGCCCCAGAAAAGTATTCGGAATTATAAATGCAAAAATATTAAACATAAAATATCATTTAAGGTACTAATATCAGCTTGAAAATATACCATTTAAATAGTCCTGATACATTGAAAAAATACATAGTTAATATAAGTAAAATGCATAGTTAATATACTTTGAGGACATTCTCAAGTATTTGAGGAGGTATAAAAATTTATCTATTCCGCTGATAGTTTTTGATTTAAGTTCAAAATGAAGATATCGAATGACTTTACGCAATGTAAGAAATTGATAAAAATGCATGAAATAGTTTTAGAGTAATCAAAACAAACAATGAAATGCTATATATCACATATTGGGGAAAAGTATTTTAAAGATGTGTTTTCCAATGTAGTTTCTATAAAACAACGGATATCATTTAGTCTGCAACTCATTATGAAAAATGTGAAAAGAAAAAGTGTAATGAAATGTTATTTTTAAGTAACT
>CM063505.1:147090113-147092613 GCA_032207245.1 Pardosa pseudoannulata
TTCAAACAAATTTAGGACTGTTTTAATTTTATACAAATTATAGCCTATTAAGATAGACGTATACATTTCTTGCGTTTTAACAATAAAATTTTTTTTCATGAACCAAAATCCCATTACTATTTAGATGTTTATAAAACTGGAAGATTTTCTTAACTGTTTTATTTGTCAATTTTTGAATAAAGTTTTGTTTCCCGGGAGTAAACTCATTACTATTTAGGTGTTTATAAAACAAGGATAATTTCTTAACTGTTTTATTTGTTAAATTTTGAATAAAAGTTTGTTTCTTGGACCTAAACCCATTACTATGTAGATGTTTAAAAAACTGAAAGATTTTCATAATTATTTTATATGTGAATTTTTAATGATTTATATCGTTATGTATCATTTGACTGCAAATTTTTTAATACTTATATTCTTCTCGGTTGTCTATATGAATTTCTTATTTGTATTGATATCCTTACTGCTGTTCATGAGTTTAGAACTCTATAAAATATTATTATTATTTTATTTTATTGCTTATTGCTTTAAAGGGAGGTTTTAAGAACTTCGAGAAATAAGGCCACTGATAATTCTCACAAGCAGAGAACATAAACCTGTATCAGAAAAAGTAATAACATATCTTGCAATTGCGGTCGTCCACTGATGACATGGAACCATTGCTGCTTTTAGAATTGCTCGAGATGTAGGACAGTAATTAGATGTCTTTTTTTTCACTGTATAGAAGATCTTGTGGCAAATTCTCTTCTACTATTCAAACACATTCAGCTGTTTTCACAAACGGTATTATGATAAACGACTGTCATTTACATTGTCGTGTCTTGCTAGAATGGAGGTTGACGATGGTTTCCCATGGTAAATTCTATGAAGCAATGAAGTCCATTTTTATTTGAATGTGCCGGTGTAAGACACATAATTGCCGAATTAGAAAATATGAAGTACACAGTATGCGAAATTCCTATGCATTTACCAAAAGTCATCGTTTGATGTGCCGCAACAGCCCAATTCATCCTTGGACATTTCTTTTCCGAGACCGAACGATTCCAAATGAACCAGTAACACGTGCCTGTAATGCACAAAAATATCACGACATGGTGACTAATTTCAACCTATCACAATTTCAACAAAGAAAATGTCTCAATGAGATAATCTTTATGCAAGACGGTGCATAACCACACATTGGTGTTAACATACCGTAGCTGTTGAGACATAGCTTTGGTGATAAAAGAACATCAGTCCCTAATCAATAATTTTGTTCCTTACATGAAAAGGCTTAATGCACTGTTGTTTCTATATAATCTAAAGGTTAAACTTTTTTGCAATCGCTATAGTTTCTATAAGTATAGTTTGTACATAAAAACCTAAACGTATTTCAAAGATGACAAAATTTTCAGAGCAACATCATAATGACTCGATTATAATTTAAAGTTCACCTGAAGAACATAAATATTAGTTTTAAAGAAACTTTAGAAGAGTTTGAGAAATATTCAACATAATTACAAAAATATTTCTTACAGAAACACAAATTAGAAGAAATAATTCGAAAGTGCTGTCAAAAGAATCCCAAATTAATACACATAAAATTACAAGAGTCAATTTATATTTGTAAAATATTTTTATACAGAGTG
Organism: Pardosa pseudoannulata; assembly: GCA_032207245.1. Classification (NCBI taxonomy): domain Eukaryota; kingdom Metazoa; phylum Arthropoda; class Arachnida; order Araneae; family Lycosidae; genus Pardosa; species Pardosa pseudoannulata. The sequence continues at coordinate 147,091,739 of CM063505.1, forward strand.
TAGAAAGAAATTTATTTAAAGGTAATTACAATCTTCCCAGACAGGTAAGACCGAGTGAATGGAAAGCAATGACAGAGAAGATTTAAAATTTTATCTCAAAATTTTAGGATTATTAAATACTAGAAAGGATCCTTTAAGTTTAAACATCTGAGACTTAAAGATTAACATAAAAAGGCTACATGGACTTTAGAATTTTTTTAATAATAAATCTGATTACAGTTTTAAAATTGTTAAATTTCAGAACTCAGTTGCCTGTTTCACAAGTCTATCTTTTAAAAAGATATTGTCAATTAGGTTATTGGATTATATATACTATGAAGGAAAGTTAATCTAAAATATTAAAGAAACACATGTTAAAGACCTAAGGGATGAGTTGTTAAAAATAATTAACCAGTTACTCTCACCAAATACATACTAAGTAGTTTCAAATTTAACGGATAATTATCTATAAATTTACTATGGGTTATAGTTTTAAATATACAAAATAAAATTAAAATTATGTTATACTCAATAATAATAATATGATTATAGATTTAAATAATGTGACTTATTATTTTATACATGGATTTTAGAATAGATTTTATGTGTCATAGTATATGTGTTAGCAATTAGCCTATTGATGCTGTATCTCTTATTTTATGTCCCTGATTTTATTTTTTAAATGTATTGATAGCTCTATAGCAGTATATATATATATATATATATATATATATATATATATATATATATATATATATATATATATATATATATATATATATATATATATATATATATATATATATATATATATATATATATATATATATATATATATATATATATATATATATATATATATATATATATATATATATATATATATATATATATAT
>CM063505.1:147112613-147120113 GCA_032207245.1 Pardosa pseudoannulata
GAGAGAGAGAGAGAGAGAGAGAGAGAGTGAGAGAGATAGATCCTTGGATATTCAGAAGAAATATCGGTTTGCTTAACATAAACCTGAATTAATCGAAGCTCGGATAATCGTGATTGTAACGTTTGTAGCGATTGTACAAAAATGACTCGGGCATTGATTTGTTAGCATCATAACTATCGGTTACTCTAAATTTATGAGTTATAAAAGCATAGATTAAATACATTTACTTTTATAGAAAGCCCGAAAAGAAGATTGAGAGGATATCTTGAGCAGATAAGGTATTTTTAAAATTGATTTTTATGTCTTTAGTAGATTAGGTGCCCTTAAAAGCAAAAAATAAACAACATGATAACCGCGAATTAGAAAGGCAAATGGAATAGAAACACAGGATGACAACTCCTTCTCTCTTGCAGATGATCAAAATTGTGGATAATCACTAATATTATTGATAACTTATTGTCTGTATTTGTTAAAGTGAATGGTTTTGAATTTCATAAAATATGCTGCTGTTTTGAGATATATTTAATCCGATCAAGATGAAATATTCAACAGTCTCAAATAAAAAGCAATATATATATAGTTACACACAGTAACGGCGTGATTTAGCGGTGTATCGTCATCAAAGAACTATGCTTTGAGAGATGGACTTCTGGTGATACAAAAGGATTGTTTTCCCCGGCACCATGAAGTCTACACGGCTATGCTCTATAGTAAAGGAACAATATTCCAGACGACACGACACCTTCACTGACAGCTGAAAAAAATGATCACGGGTACGACAAAGGATTTGTCGCTACTCAGATGTAGCCGCTAAGAATTCCAGGAACCCCTGGCTTTGCGGCCGATGATTGTTTAACAAGGACCAATCCAGTTGGTCGATGGTGAGGTCATCGCTAGGTGACCCAATAATGAAATTGTGGTTGAGGCCCCTGTCTTAGAGGCCCCTCCTCTAGAAAGAGACGAAGAATATTTTTTTAGAGAAGTTAATTAGCTAGCAACCAGCTAATTCAGCGGTTGCCTTGACCAGTCTCTCTACAGGAGAGTTTTTTTTTTTTTTTTGCTATAATCCCACCTTGGGATCTTTTCTTTAAGGAGTAGCCCGCATCGGCTAACTCGGAGGTCGCCTTGACCAGTCTCTCCATCGGAGAGTTTCATTTAGCGAAATCCCGTCTTTTGATATATCTCTTGCTGAGATTGAAGCGATACCCTGTGCTTTGGGTTTACGTATTCTAATATAATCCTCTTCAGAATTGTTTGCTGTTCTTCAGAACTAACTGTGCTAGATCTCCTACCTGTACTTCGGTGATCTTTCGCGAGAGCTACGAATTGCTTCTTCCGTCTAATCACCCATATTTCGGCAGAGACTGAATTTAGTTTAGGTACCAGTCTCTACTCAGGCCTATGTGTACTAATCACTTACCTGTGATCGGATTTTTTTTATAGTTGTGAAATGATGTATATAGCAGAAGTGTAAATAAATCAATTAATCAAGATACACCTGATTCTTCCTTGTGTCACCTGAAACAGGGACCGGATACGTTACAACACATATTGTCGCATTGCTGTTAGGGAAACAGATGAAGCACACAAATAGCGGGAACGTAAAGCTATTTATTTAGCACACCACAGAAAGATAAGAAACTGAGAATTGATTCAAACTGAGCTACTAGCTCTTTTATACCAACGTAAAATATTCTGGAAAACCATTCCAGCATTTTAAAGAATATTCTAGTCCTTTATAGATATAATGGAAATTAAATTGAAGAACTTCAGAGCCCCTGCCAGGTTTTGATACGGGATCCTTTCGAACCGCAGTCTGATGCTATGACCACTCAGCCACAAATATTTTGAAACCAAACGTTATAAGCGGCATATGTAATTATGTATACGGTGTGTGTATTTCTGTGTGTGACCAGTGAAACCTCCTTCCACCAACTACATGGGAGAACTAGCTCATATTTTTTTTAAGTTGGCTGGGTTTCTGCGCAAAAAGAACTCCTAACCAAAATGCAGTCTTGAAGCTACCAAGTGCTTTAAAACATCACAGTCCAGTGCTTTAAACATCACATTTATGGAGGATCAAAACGCTTTGGTCTTGCCGGTTGTTTGTACTATGAAACAGGAGCTCAAAGAACATACACATTTAACCACTTCTGTCGACCCCACAGAGAGTAAATTAGATTGTTTTATTTCCTTTAGACTAAAGTTGTATAAGTGCTTTTTGATATGCAAGAGGGAACTTTGGTCATTTAAGCTATCTCTAAAACCACAAAAGAAGCAGTTTAATTATTGCAGAAGCAATACCATTTTACTCGAACAGTTGAAAAGTATTGTCAGTGGATGGAATATTAGCATTTATTCCAGCATTAATTGTGAGAGACGGGTAAAAATAATTTAAACTGGAAAAAAAATGTCCTTTATCTAACATTTAATGGCTGGAAAATTAAATATTAAAAATGATATTTTGAAATTTACTTTAGGGGTAATAATTTTGATATAGTATTATATATATATATATACATATATATATATATATATATATATATATATATATATATATATATATATATATATATATACATATATATATATACATATATATATACATATATATATACATATATATACATATATATACATATATATATATATATATATATATACATATATATATATATATATATATATATATATATATATATATATATATATATATATATATATATATATATATATATATATATATATATATATATATATATATATATATATATATATATATATATATATATATATATATATATATATATGGGTGTGTGTATGCCAGCAATAGTGCTAAAAATTTTGAGAGACGGGTAAAAGGAATTTAAATTGGAAAAAATCTCCTTTATCTAACATTTAATGTCTGGAAAATTAAATATTAAAAATGATATTTTGAAATTTACTTTAGGGGTAATAATTTTGATATAGTATATATATATATATATATATATATATATATAATATATATATATATATATACACAACATATATATACATATATATACATATATATATATATATATATATATATATACATATACATATATATACATATACATATATATATACATATATATATATATACATATATATATACATACATATATATATATATACATATATATATATATATATATATATATAAATATATATATATATATATATATATATATATATATATATATATATATATATATATATATATATATATATATATATATATATATATATATATATATATATATATATATATGGGTGTGTGTATGCAAGAAATAATGCTAAAGTAAAGAAGTGCACTTTGACTAGCTCCTGAAAATATGTTCAGCTTCAATGAAAAAGTAAAAATGATTTTTTTATGTTCATTTTTTTACAAACAAGCAGCATATCATATGAAATATTAAAAAAATAGCTCGTTAGAGTTTAAAAGTAATATTAGACTTTTTCTTATCCTACCATTCTCATATGATTCGAGACGATTTTCTTCTCCCAACTACCCAGTTAACGAGATGCAACATGCAATCAACGACTGGAAAAAAAAGAACTAGGGAAAATATCCAGTGCAGGTGGTCCTGCTTTGATGCTTGATTGTTTTCTGATTCCGAGGTAAATGGTTTAGATTCTCGGGTGGGTCAAGTTCAAGATGAAAGTAGTTTTATTTTATTTATTTTTTTTATGTTTCATCTACAAAAAAAATATAAATGGCTGGAAACATCACTGTGGTACCCTTAATATATAGGTTTCTAAGAAACTATTAAGGGTGCCACAGTGAAGAAGTGGAAAATACTTTTCTAAGAAGAGTTCCTGTCTGATGTAGGCCTACCACAACATCAAATGAAATTGTATTTTTACTAACATTTTAACTGAATACTGTATAGATGAACTTATCAATTTTTAAAAGTTTTCGATATTGTCATGGTTACTAAAATGGCGTGAAGAAATTAATGCAATATGTAGGCACAGTAATAAAGTTATTTATCTATATATGTAAACTTAAATACTAGCTGCGCATTTTGGGATACGTTGTTTTGAAACATGGCAAGCAAATAAAATGTGATTCAATGCTGTCTCCACAGAATGTCAACATTTTTGATAGAACGAAAAATTTTATATTGAATGTTTGTGCTTATTTTTTCAATTACATTGACAATATGCATATTATCATGTTGAATGCTATGGAAGTCACATTTGCAAAGCACTGAGTTTATTTGAAGTGCCACGGGGACTAAGTATATTTAGTTTTAAACCTTTTTATCCTGACGGTACTTATAAGTACCACTTCAATCAAACACCTAATAAAGCCTAATATTCCTGATAAACAGTTTATCCTGATAATACTCACAAGGACATGAACTATGCAGAAATGACAGCCCCAATTAGGAATTATTTTTATTCTCATAGTAGGGATTTTATAATGGGCGTTCTGCATTCGAAGAACATTTTGTGGTAGAGTTGATACAAGTGTTGTGTTCAATTCAGTAAATTTAGTGGTTTATTACCAGTTATTTGGTACTATTATTTTTTAGAGACTTCTATACTTCGCAGGTAAGCATTTCATTTGTTTTATTCATAATTTAATGTTTTATTTTCTATCATAGAGTCAAAAATATATGTTGGTACGAGAAAGTACCAGGTGCAAAATTAACTACTAAAATACAGTAAAAATAAATTTTCTTTTTTCTATGATTATTCTCCATTAAAACTTATTTAATGTTGCAATAGCATAATAAGAAATTTGATAGTAAATTAATTCATGATATAAAGGGTTAAAGAAAGAAAAATAGCAGAATTTCCACAGCAATACATGCAGTGAATTGTGTTTATTTTTTCACTATATCTTTAGTATTTATATATAAGAAATTAGGAATCAATCTATTTATGTTAAATTCAGTTTATATAAGACAGTTTCTTTCGATATATTATGCTCATAAGAAAACTTTAAAAATTATTTTTATATCTTAAACGGATAAGTTATATTGAAAATTGATACAATTCGACCAGAAAAACGAAATTTGTACTAAATTAGTTGAACTACGTTCGTAATCGAATCAAGTTCTTTGAATAGAAGGATTATTTATAATTTCATTAGGACTGTTTTGCATCTTTAAGTCTTAATGATTTATTGTAGTTTTATACCTTTACATTACTAATGGATTCCTTTTTTAATATAATTGATTTTTTAAATCTGTCTTAAAGTTTGTATTTAAGGGGATTGTCTTAAAATTCTAGACGATTTTAAGATGTAAAGTAATTTGTTAGGCTACTGAGGGTATGATACCAATAAACAATGAAATAAAACTGTTAAACTTTATGCAATATTAAAAAATTATCTTATATAAACTAAATTTAACATTGTCTTAAAATTCTAGACGATTTTAAGATGTAAAGTAATTTGTTAGGCTACTGAGGGTATGATACCAATAAACAATGAAATAAAACTGTTAAACTTTATGCAATATTATAAAAATTATCTTATATAAATTAAATTTAACATAAATAGAACCATTCTCAGTTTCTTATACATAAGAACTAAAAATGTAGTGAAACAATAAGCGCAATTCACTATATGTATTTCTGTGGAAACGCTTTCAATGAATTTTGTTGGATGTAATAAGTTTTATGAACATATTTTCTTAATGATTTTCATTTATATTTTAGCGTCATACGTTTTATGTGACCGGCGAAGCCAAAATTACATAAAACGTAATATGCATAGGAATTATGAGTCATAAATATAATTAAAAAATTTATTGCTTGATATTAGACTTGAAAATAGCACTTAAAATAATGCAATGATTAATTTAGTTTTACATTAAAAAAGGGGGGGGGTATTCCGCAATCGGTGAAATGTTTTCCCTAAAAGAAAACTCGATGACTGTGGGAGGGGGGATTTTATTGTAAACAGCGCTGATTCAGATGCAACATCTAAAATGGTTTGTTTGGAGTGCTACGGTCTACTTTTTGACCCTTAAAACCTATTCCGAATGAACATCCATGACAATGTTGGATTCGAACACACAGCACCCTAACCAATCGGCCATCATTTGGCTCAACATCTAAAAAGTTAGACCCTTAAAACCTATTAATGCATCTATGTAACATTATATAAGTATATAATTTTTTTTCACATCTGTCAAAAATTAGAGATTTGTATAAAGGCCAAAGAGAAAAATGAGATAGAATTATCGAAATTTTAGGTAAATTTGTCTAACCATGACTCTATCCAAAAAAAAAATATATTTTTCATAAAATTATATTCTTAGATATATTTGTCTGTGAGTGAGAATAGTATCAATTCAGGTGTCCATTATATTTAGATTATTTTTATAAAAATATTTATTAAATGAGGAATAATTTTATATCATTTTATTCCTATATACTTTTTGAACAGCAATATTAAGCAGAGGATAAAAGATTATGGTCACAGAAAAAAAGGGAAAATATTATATAATTTATAGAGGTTAAAGACGTAAAACTCTGTAATTGCAGACGTAAACGTCTGTAACTGAATGTAATTGCAACTTATCGCGTAAATTTCAAGAAACATAATACTATTACAATGTAGAACAGGGATACAGTATTAAAATAGTATCAAAAGAAGACAAATTTGAAATTCAATGCTGAAAAATTTTAAACCAAACGAATTTATAATTTTTTTTAAATTTAAACCTCAATTATTTCAATTAAGTCCCTGACATGTTCAAAATTATAAATTCTGTCAGTGAAATCCTCATCTAAATCAGGGATGGCAATTACATGCCACATTAGAAAATTTATCTTGCCAAAAAAATTCAATAAAAATAAAAAATAAATAGTTAATTTTAAAAATATTCTTCTGTACATATTTTTTTAAGTTTGTTATGCTTTCTTGCAGCTAAATAAGTCTGAAAATATGCGTTAACAACTGCTAGATAAAGCAAAATATAATTTATAAAAGCCCAATTGATTTACATATCCCCTTAATATAATTATTATTAAAATTAAGTCATTTTTATAGTATTAATATACAAAATATTACATTATATCAATATGTTTTGTTTATTACTTATCACTAATAAAAACTATACGTTGACTCCATATTAATCTTTAAAATACTGAAATTCGAGATATTTCACATTTCAATTATAGAAATTTGTAAAAGTACTAGCACTTTTATAAAAGTCTTTGTCATTTTTGTACTAATTAATTTTTTGTCTATCAAAACAAGAATTTAGCAGTGTGTAGAGTACTATACATCCGATAGTAAAATAAAATTAATATATCGTTATAAATTGTTCATTAAAATGTCTGTAACAGTGTTATATCCCAGAAATAGTTTCATTCATTATACTTTTAAGAAATTTAAGACCAATTAAAGCTAATTCACTAATAAAAAATAGTTTCTATTTATTTCAAACAAAATATATATTTAACTTCCAATATAGACTCTTAATAACTTGTTATAGCTAACAGAATGAAAAT
>CM063505.1:147132613-147137613 GCA_032207245.1 Pardosa pseudoannulata
TTTTACGTATTCATCTTTACGGGCATCACACCTAGTGTTTTATATGTAAATCATTCACCCAAATATTCTTTATTATAGATATAGCACATAGTACAATTTTTAACTTTTACATCCAATATAATGACCACATTCAAAACCTGTTTTTTTCTGCTTTAAGATATTTTTTTTTCATTTCAGATAAGCAGGGGGTTTATTTCATTAGTTTTCAAATGCATTAGTAGTTTCAAATAGCATCACCAGTCAAATTCAGAAATATTCCAAAGACATTTATACTTAGGCAGAGTGTATTTATTAGGTAGTAATAGAAAAACTGGATCATTACATTTCATAAAAAAGAACAAATTAGCATCCAATATCTGCATTCCATATATTTATTCCAATAGTTTATCTTAAAAGCGCTATACTCTTTTTCTTATGAATCTTTCCTTCAAACTGTGCTCTGCAATTTAAAATAGTATCAAATTTTTTTTCTAAAGAATTCTTTGAAGGAAGAAGAATCATAAAATGGTGATTATAAACAAGCAAATTTTCTTTTTGCTGTAAGTGAACGACCGAGAAAGGGTTGCCAACTTGTGTATTGCTATTCATTTTAACTTTTATAAAAAAAAATCAATTTTTATATTTATATTGAAGTTTTCTTGGACCCATGAGCATTTTCACTTATGAACAATTTTGTCATCCACAGCATCTTAGTCAAATAAATCCCAGAAGTTCTGTAGGAATCCATTTCAGAACCACTAGTCTAGATACTATACTTGTGGGGTTCCAAACTCATGTCTAGAAATACAATGCCTGACTTATTATCCGGTGGGGAGATTCGCTGTTTTAACTCTTTCTTCTTAAGCAGGTGTAGCCGGAGTAACAGTGATGTGGAGACAAGAAATCTAGGTTTGTGACACTATATGATAATAACGGTCAAGACCCTGACGGTTGGTCAATACAAATTAATATCTAGGTATATCGATAACCCACCTAACTCCCTAGCCAATAAAAGCTACGAACAATGAGTGATGTCGTGATCATCCGACGTCACAGCGGAAGATTTAAAAACGGGAGAGAGGAAGATCTTGTGGCTGCACCCCTAATATTTCAACTATCTCATGATACTCAACTTGGAGTCTCACACCAGTCAAAACTAGAGATTCGGGTTCAAGTCCAAGTTTAGTTCTTATTCGCCTTTGAGTCCGGAGTAGACTTTTCCCAGGGCAGCACTTGCAAGCCTGATCTGCTGAGTACTGGTACTCAGTGCTGCTATTAACTTCTAAAGTAAATCCGTTTATTTTATATTAATTCTATTTCGTTTTATTATTTTACATATTTATTTCTTTTTTCATTATTATTTATTTATTTTTTAATTCTTATTCACTTTTGAGTCCGGAGTAGACTCTTCCCCAGGGCAGCACTTGCAAGCCGTACACCCTGAGCTGCTGAGTAATGTGAGCTGCTGGTAGGCTGCTCCCTGAGGGCGCTCAAGGTGTCTATCTCTCTAGAGAGAAAAAAGTTTTGGAGTGAATCGTCAGGCGACTTAGTTTTTGCGGACTTCGGGCTGTGAGGCAAGTCATGGTTGATAGATGACCAGAATCTAAGAAGAGACAATATTTCTTCCTTTTGAGGCCAAGTTGCCAGAAAAGTATTTGGGAGTGATCAGCTTCATCTCGACGATAAGCAAAAAAAGAAAAACGGGTTTCTAAGTCTGATATATACAGTAGAGGGGCTCCGTCCTGGGGATCAATGTATATTTCCGTTTAATCCAAAATAACTTCAATATAGTAAATTTAATAGTACTGGTTGCCTTGTGTGGTCTTTCTAAGTGCCTGTTCATTTTAGCTAGGTGCTAAATACGTTACACAATGAATGAATGCATAACATTTATCATTAATGAATTCTATGAAGCACTTGTATCAGCAGCAACGTAAAAAAACACATTGGTTGAGATTCATAACTGGTCTAATCTCCAATTTTGTTGACATAATACCTTTCCAGTTGAAAAGTATTCATTATAATAGCCTATTTTTGATTCAATAGAAAATAAAAAACTCCTCTTAAATATCAAAAATTTTTCCTAGATCATTAAACATTCTCTAATCTTTAAAAAAAAGTTGGTAATATGAAGAAATACATATTTTTAGTATAAAATATGTAAAGAAATTTTATAATGTAGAAATTCATTTACGTGCAAAAGACTTTTCAAACATGTAAACTAGAAATTAGATCTTTATGTGATGTAAAACCTAATTATCTTTATTTTTCTGTGGGTGTTATCTCTGTGTATCAATACTAATGCAATATTTTGTTTTACACAAGGATAAAGATTGTTTAAAATTTGAAATTTCTTAAGCTTTTAAAAATTTAAATGTTAATTTAATTAATGTAAATTAATAAAAATTACATTACTTTATTATTCTAATGTCAATTTAATTAAAGTTTCAAATATCTTTAATAGTTTTGTTTTACAAAATAAACAGATACGTTACGTGGGTTTCATATAAAAATTTAGTTTTTAATATACAGATTTCAAAAGATATGTGAATAAGTAAATATCATCGTTTTATTTAGTGTACATTTCATATGTTATTTAAAAAATACACGTCTTGAAATCCCAAAACAGTTTTGGTTTGTAAAATTTAACAAAGAGGTTACGCGAGTTTCATATAAAAATTTAGTTTTTAATATACATATTTCAATAGATGTGTGATTAAGTAAATATCATCATTTCATTCAGTGTACATTACCTATATTATTTAAAAAATACACGTCTTGAAATCCAAAATCAGTTTTCGTTTATAAAATTTAACAGAAAGGTTTCGTGAGTTTCATATAAAAATTTAGTTTTTAATATACAGATTTCAAAACATGTGTGAATAAGTAAATATCGTTTCATTTAGTGTACATTTATTATGTTATTTAAAAAATTCACGTCGTGAAATCCCAAAACAGTTTTGGTTTACAAAATAAAACAGAGAGGTTATGTGAGTTTCAAATAAAAATTTAGTTTTTAATATACAGATTTCAAAAAATGTGTGAATAAGTAAATATCATCATTTCATCAGTGCACATTTTCTATGTTATTTGAAAAAATACGCTTTTGAAATCCCAAAACAGTTTTAGTTTACAAAATAAAACAGCTAGGTTACGTGAGTTTCAAATAAAAATTTAGTTTTTAATATACAGATTTCAATAAATGTGTGAATAAGTAAATATCGTTTCAGTTAGTGTACATTTCCTATGTTATTTAAAAAATACACGTCTTGAAATCCCAAATCAGTTTTGGTTTATAATATTTAACAGAGAGATTACATGAGTTTCATTTAAAAATTTAGTTTTTAATATAGAGATTTCAAAAGATATGTGAATAATCATGATATATATCACCGTTTATATAAATATCATCATTTCATTCAGTGCACATTTCTATGTTATTTCAAAAATACACGTCTTGAAATCCCAAAACAGTTTTAGTTTACAAAATAAAACTGATAGTTTACGTGAGTTTCATAATAAAATTTAATATTTAATATACAGATTTCAAAAGATGTGTGAATTAATAAATATCGTTTCATTTAGTGTACATTTCCTATGATATTTAAAAAATACACGTCTTGAAATCCCAAAACAGTTTTAGTTTACAAAATAAAACAGATAGATTACGGCAGTTTCTAATAAAAATTTAGTTTTTAATATATAGGTTTCAAAAGATGTGTGATTAAGTAAATATCATTATTTCATTCAGTACACATTTCCTATGTTATTTAAAAAATACAAGTCTTGAAATCCCATATCAGTTTTGGTTTATAAAATTTAACAGAGAGGTTACGTGAGTTTCATATAAAAATTTAATTTTTAATATACAGATTTCAAAAGATATGTGAATAATCATGATATATATCATCGTTTATATAAATATCATCGTTTCATTCAGTGCACATTTTCTATGTTATTTATAAAATACACGTCTTGAAATAACAAAACAGTTTTAGTTTACAAAATAAAACTGATAATTTACGTGAGTTTCATATAAAAATTTAGTTTTTAATATACAGATTTCAAAAGATATGTGAATAAGTAAATATGATTATTTCATTTAGTGTACATTTCATAATTTTTTAAAAAATACACGACTTGAAATCACAAAACAGTTTTTGTTTATAAAATTTAACAGAGGGGTTACATGAGTTTCATATAAAAATTTAGATTTTAATATACAGATTGTAAAAAATGCGTGAATAAGTAAATATTGTTCCATTTAGTGTACATTTCCTATGTTATTTAAAAAATACAAGTCTTAAAATCCCAAATCAGTTTTGGTTTATAAAATTTAATAGCGAGGTTACGTGTGTTTCTTACAAAAATTTAATTTTTAATATACACATTTCAAAAGATGTGTGAATAAGTAAATATCTTGGTTTTACTTAGTGTACATTTCATATGTTATTTAAAATATACACGTCTTGAAATCCCAAAGCAGTTTTAGTTTACAAAATAAAACAGATAGTTTACGTGAGTTTCATATAAAAATTTAGTTTTTAATATACAGATTTCAAAAGATATGTGAATAAGTAAATATTGTTTCATTTAGTGTACATTCCATATGTTATTTAAAAAATATACGTCTTGAAATCCCAAAATAGTTTTAGTTTACAAAATAAAACAGATTGTTTACGTGAGTTTCATATAATAATTTAGTTTTTAATATACAGATTTCAAAAGATAATATCGTACTAAATATCGCAATATTAGTGTACATTTCATATTTTATTAAAAAAAAACATGTCTTGCAATCCCAAATATTTTTAGTTTACAAAATAAACCAGATAGGTTACGTGAGTTTCATATAAAAATTTAGATTTTAATATACAGATTTCAAAAGATGTGTGAATAATCGTGATATATATCATCTTTTATCAACGCTTCATTTAGTGTACATTTCATAAGTTATTTAAAAAATACACGTCTTGAAACCCCAAAACAGTTTTAGTTTACAAAATAAAATATAGATTTCA
>CM063505.1:147140113-147150113 GCA_032207245.1 Pardosa pseudoannulata
TATAATGATGTAAAATTTTAAGAACCTTTAAACACCAAGCAGATATAAAGATCTATTTTATATTTTGTATATTATAAACCCTAAAAATTTTGTATAACAATAACTTCTTTAAAGTTGCTATTATTTAAACTACAGCATGCATTGGTGTTATACCTATTATAGCCCGGCTGATATATTTTTACTTGTTTGATTCTGTAGCAAGTTTTGAAGGAACTGAACTGTTTATGTAAGTAATTTGCGATTTACCTATAACGGAAAGTTAGAAAATTTAAAATTGTATGTCCATAACGGCGCATATAAAGACACTAATAAATGTAACATATTTATAATGATGTGAAATTTTAAGAACCTTTAAAAACCAAAAGAGATAAAAAAAAATCTATTTTATATTATGTATATTATAAATCCTCAAAATTTTGTATAACAATAACTTTTTTAAAGTTACTATTATTTAAATAACTACAGCATACATTGATGTTCTACCTATATTTATTTTTAGCCCAGATGATAAATTTTTACTTGTATGACTCTGTAGCAAATTTTAGGAACTGAACTGTTTATATAAGTAGTTTGCGATTTACCTATAACTAAAGTTAGAAAATTTAAAACTGTATGTCCATAAGAGAACATATAAAAGGGACAAATGAATGTTACATATTTTATATATAAACTATAAACTGATTAAATTTTTAATAATTATAATATTTCTATTCTTCCTTCCTTAAAATCATACCAAGTTTTATTTGGATATTAAATTCTTCAAACGATCTATAAAATCACATTAATGAGTACAGCATTATTTTAATGCTGTACATAAAGACAATATATCTATCCAAATATCTATAACTTTATAGAAAAGTTTAAAATGTGTGTATTTCCATAACAACGAGTATAAAGACACTAATAAATGTTACATATTTATAATGATGTAAAATTTTAAGAACCTTTAAACACCAAGCAGATATAAAGATCTATTTTATATTTTGTATATTATAAACCCTAAAAATTTTGTATAACAATAACTTCTTTAAAGTTGCTATTATTTAAATAACTACAACATACATTGATGTTCTACCTATATTTATTTTTAGCCCAGCTGATAAATTTTTACTTGTATGACTCTGTAGCAAATTTTGAGGAACTGAACTGTTTATATAAGTAATTTCCGATTTACCTATAACGAAAGTTAGAAAATTTAAAACTGTATGTCCATAAGAGCGCATATAAAAGACACAAATAAATGTTACATATTTATAATGATGTAAAATTTTAAGAACCTTTAAACACCAAGCAGATATAAAGATCTATTTTATATTTTGTATATTATAAACCCTAAAAATTTTGTATAACAATAACTTCTTTAAAGTTGCTATTATTTAAATAACTACAACATACATTGATGTTCTACCTATATTTATTTTTAGCCCAGCTGATAAATTTTTACTTGTTTGATTCTGTAGCAAATTTTGAGGAACTGAACTGTTTATATAAGTAATTTGCAACTTACCTATTACGAAAGTTATAAAATTTACAACTGTATGTCCATAAGAGCGCATATAAAAGGGACAAATAAATGTTACATATTTATATAGAAACTATAAACTGATTAAATTTTTAATAATTATAATATTTCTATTCTTCTTTCCTTAAAATCATACCATGTTTTATTTGGATATTAAATTCTTCAAACGATCTATAAAATCACATTAATGAGTACAGCATTATTTTAATGCTGTACATAAAGACAATATATCTATCCAAATATCTATAACTTTATAGAAAAGTTTAAACTGTGTGTATTTCCAAAACAAACGCGTATAAAAGACACAAATAAATGTTACATATTTATAATGATGTAAAATTTTAAGAACCTTTAAACACCAAGCAGATATAAAGATCTATTTTATATTATGTATATTATAAATCCTCAAAATTTTGTATAACAATAACTTTTTTAAAGTTACTATTATTTAAATAACTACAGCATACATTGATGTTCTACCTATATTTATTTTTAGCCCAGATGATATATTTTTACTTGTATGACTCTGTAGCAAATTTTGAGGAACTGAACTGTTTATATAAGTAATTTCCGATTTACCTATAACGAAAGTTAGAAAATTTAAAACTGTATGTCCATAAGAGCGCATATAAAAGGGACAAATAAATGTTATATATTTATAATGATGTAAAATTTTAAAAACCAAAATGAGATAAAAATCTATTTTATATTTTTTTATATTAATAATCCCTCAAAATTTTGTAGAACAATAACTTCTTTAAAGTTGCTAATATTTAAACAATTACAGCATACATTGATGTTATACCTATTATAGCCCAGCTGATATATTTTTACTTGTTTGATTCTGTAGCAAATTTTGATAAACTGAACTGTTTATATAAGTAATTTCCGATTTACCTATAACGAAAGTTAGAAAATTTAAAACTGTATGTCCATAAGAGCGCATATAAAAGACACAAATAAATGTTACATATTTATAATGATGTAAAATTTTAAGAACCTTTAAACACCAAGCAGATATAAAGATCTATTTTATATTTTGTATATTATAAACCCTAAAAATTTTGTATAACAATAACTTCTTTAAAGTTGCTATTATTTAAATAACTACAACATACATTGATGTTCTACCTATATTTATTTTTAGCCCAGATGATATATTTTTACTTGTATGACTCTGTAGCAAATTTTGAGGAACTGAACTGTTTATATAAGTAATTTCCGATTTACCTATAACGAAAGTTAGAAAATTTAAAACTGTATGTCCATAAGAGCGCATATAAAAGACACAAATAAATGTTACATATTTATAATGATGTAAAATTTTAAGAACCTTTAAACACCAAGCAGATATAAAGATCTATTTTATATTTTGTATATTATAAACCCTAAAAATTTTGTATAACAATAACTTCTTTAAAGTTGCTATTATTTAAATAACTACAACATACATTGATGTTCTACCTATATTTATTTTTAGCCCAGCTGATAAATTTTTACTTGTTTGATTCTGTAGCAAATTTTGAGGAACTGAACTGTTTGTATAAGTAATTTGTGACTTACTTATAACGAAAGTTAGAAAATTTAAAACTGTATGTCCATAAGAGCGCATATAAAAGACACAAATAAATGTTACATATTTATAATGATGTAAAATTTTAAGAACCTTTAAACACCAAGCAGATATAAAGATCTATTTTATATTTTGTATATTATAAACCCTAAAAATTTTGTATAACAATAACTTCTTTAAAGTTGCTATTATTTAAATAACTACAACATACATTGATGTTCTACCTATATTTATTTTTAGCCCAGCTGATAAATTTTTACTGTCGCAAATTTTGACAAACAATTGTTCATGTAAGTAATTTGCGACTTTCCTATAACGACTAGTTCAATAAACTGTGTATACTTTATCCCGGTGTGACAAGTTAGGAAAAGCCGGTTTTCAACATGGAAATGGCCAGAAAAAAATAAAATGTGTATAAGAAATTGTTCCTATAATGCATATAATTAAGTTTGGAAACCTTTGACATAAAAACAGCTTTTATAATTAATTAAAATGTAGAAGAAGAAAATATATTACTTGAGTATTCGTTCAAAGAATTACCCTAATTCTAATAGCAGCCGCTAGAAAGCGAGTTAACGAAAAGCAGGAATTATTTCTTGATCTTTCGGCCAAGAGTTCATGCTGCCCACTATTATGTGGCATTCATCTGGTAACATCGCACACGCAATTATATGTTGGAAGAAAAATTCTGTGTAAAGCTTACTAAAATATGCGACATGGATACTGAACTCTGAAATTATAATACTAGTTCTCATGAAGCATTAATCCAATTAATCTTCCATATGATGTAGAATAAAGTAATGTTGTATATTCTTGAATATATGGTTTCAAAAATGTGCTGTGCCCAAGATAGGATTATTACACAATGGACAAGCTCATCAAATATGAAAAAGATCTAATTTAATTCTGAAGTACCTTACTTTTGAAAAATTTTAAATTCCTGAAAGATGTTTCTATTGCTTTGTATAAAAAATAATATTAAATTTTAAATTGTTGAAACTTTATACAACAGTCTAATATAGATCGATACTATTAGTTTGAAATAATTTTATATTTGAATTATATGGGTTCACCAAGAAATACTGAAAAACTAATGAAGCATATACTTAAGACCGGAGTTTTAGATGTATGATTTAGGAGAGAAAAATATATAGGTCCACCAAAATATACTGACAAAACTAATGAAACATATACTTAAGACTTGCGTTTTAGATGTATGATTTAGGAGAGAAAAAATATATAGGTCCACCAAAAAGTACTGAAAGAACTAATGAAGCATATACTTAAGACTGGCGTTTTAGATGTGTGAGAGAAAAAATATATAGGTCCACTAAAAAGTACTGAATGATCTAATGAAGCATATATATACTTAAGACTGACATTTTAGATGTATGATTTAGGTGAGAAAAAATATATAGGTTCACCAAAAAATACTGAAAGAACTAATGAAGCATATACTTAAGAATGACGTTTTAGATGTCTGATTTAGGAGAGAAAAATATGTAGGTCCACCAATAAATACTGAAAGAACTAATGAAGCATATACTTTAAACTTGCGTTTTAGATGTATGATTTAAGAGAGAAAAAATATTTAGGTCTACCAAGAAATACTGAAAGAACTAATGAAGCAGATGCTTAAGACTGGCGTTGTAGATGTATGATTTAGGAGAGAAAAAATAAATTTAAGTTTTAATACAATCTCTTATGACTTCACATTAAAATCAGTCTATCCTATAATAATCTGACAAGGTAATTTTTCAGTAATACATTTATCCAAGTATACTTTCCATTTTAAGGTGATTTTTTTTTATTTTACTCAATGAAAACGCATGGATCATTTTAAATAACAAAAAACAATTAATGTTACATTAATGCCAATTTTACAGTTAAATGTCATTGGTAAATTCTTAAATAAACTAAGAAAAACAAAATATTTAAAGTATTGTAATGCAGTATAGAATATTTTTTTTAACTAATACGCACCAAAAAAACAACCAATTTCAAATTTAGATTTGTTGCTAGTAACCAATAAATCAGTTTTAAGTTTGATATCTTCTCTAATAGTTTAAAAAAATTAATTTTTATAATGGTAAAATATTTCTTTGGGATTTACTATCATATATTTTATATGATCTAATGCATGTTGTATTTGTTGTCAGTAACCAATAATTTAGTTTTAAGTTTGATATATTCTCTAATAGTTTAAAAAAATATTTTCTATTATAGTAAAATATTTCTTTGTGATTTAATATAATTTATTATATATGATCTAATGCTCGTATTTGTTGTCAGTAACCAATAATTTAGTTTTAAGTTTGATATATTCTCTAATAGTTTAAAAAAATATTTTCTATTATAGTAAAATATTTCTTTGTGATTTAATATAATTTATTATATATGATCTAATGCACGTTATAATTGTTTCGTATATGACTTAATTTTTAGTAGTCAAATTAAAAAGACCATTTTTCTCCAACATATTATATAACTCAATTATGTTCAGCTAAATATTTATTAGGGAATTTCAGTTTATTTACTTTACTTATTGTATACATTTATTTCTCCTGCCTCCACAATAGAGTTAAGATTTTTCCATAGTAAAACCCATGGCTAATTCGGTATAAACTTAACAAGATTCCTACAATATACTTATGTTAGATAATGATATGTTGTTCCTAATTGCTTCCTAGAACTAACGAAGACAATTTTATTTTGGAACAAAAAAAAAAAGATAGTAACTCTGAGTTTTGTTCTTCAAAGAATGTAAGCCCTTATAAAGATTTCTTTTAAGTGCGCGATGTATAGCGTTAACAATATCGTAATATTATACAATATGTATTTTTACGTTGAAGATCAATTTCGAAGCAAATATTTTCATTATAAATAAGAATATTATATAATCTTAATATACTTTCTTTTATCTGTCTCACTACTATTTGCAATTAGTTTTTATTATTAAATATTTAACTTTTAAGTACGCTATGGATAGCGTTAACAATATCGTAATATTATACAATATGTATTTTTACGCTGAAGATCAATTTTGAAACAAATATTTTCATTATAAATAAGAATATTATATAATCTTAATATACGTTTTTATCTGTCTCACTACTATTTGCAATTAGTTTTTATTATTAAATATTTAACTTTTAAGTACGCTATGGATAGGGTTAACAATATCATGATATATACAATATGTATTTTTAAGCTGAAGATCACTTTTGAAGAAAAATTTTCATTATAAATAAGAATATTATATAATCTTCCAAACTATACTTTTTTTTAACTACTATTTGTAATTAGTTTTTATTATTAAATATAACCCTCAGTAATTTATGCTGTAAAGATTTCCTACATATTATTATAAATTTGTCGGCATTTATAATTTGGATGCTTTAATTATATAAATAAAAATATCTATGAGATTCCAAGTAAAAATTAACTCTCTCTTAAAGAATATCAAAATTATTTTTCCAAAACTATAGCTATCTTTTTTTAACGTTACAAGGGCATTGGGAATTTATTAGAAGAAACCCTCATAGTACATTTAATGTCTTCAGTAAAGTTACCTTTTACTTTTCTAAGATAAATTCATTATAATGGGATGAATAGTGTTAACAAGGCCATCATGATATATCGTATAGAGTTTGAGTTCTCACGTTGAAGATAAATTTTGTTGAAAATAATTTTATTATAAATTAGAATATTAAGTAACCTTTATTTACTGTTTTTTCTGCATCACTATTTTTTGCATTTAGCTTTTATCATTAAAGATTACAGAATTTATGCTGTAAATATTACTACATGTTATTGTTATTTTGCTTACAATTATATATTTGATGCCTTAATTACATAAATAAAAACAGCTATGAGATTGCAAGTAAAATTAACTCAAAAATTAACTCATTAAATCCTCATAGTGTATTATTTATTGTTTAGACTATAGTTTCCTTTTACTTATTTCGTATAAAGTAATTATAATAGATGAGGTGTCAAAAGAAAGAAAATTTCCCATTCAATATATCTTTTGACAAAAACTATTTTTAAATCAAAATATTAGCTGTGTTGGATTTATATTTTATGTAAATAGACTTGACCCTTTCTCTTTCGGACGTTTTTTGAAAATTTAAAAAAAGCCTTTTTTTTATTGGTGAAAATTTTTATATTCTATCTTACATTTGAAAATGCAAAATATTTTGTCGGTAAATAGTTTTCCCCGTAATTTACTGGAGTTCCTGTATATAATATCCCGTTCATCGAAATCAAGATTTCTCTGCAATGAAGCCAAGTTTTAAAATAAAAAAATATTTTCTGATACTACCTTTATCAAATATATTGTTTTAAGGTTCTTAAGATAAATATCTGTATGAAAAAAATTATTAAGGAGTTATACGATTGTTAAATCGGCAAAAAATTGGATTTTTCGGAAAATATATGTGAAAAGGAATTCAGTTCTGAACATTTTAAATTAATACTTTTAAAAAATTCCAACATTTAGAGGAGTTATGTATAAAAACATGTCAGTTGTTTAATACAAACTAATTTAAACTTATTAAACTTTAATTTTTCTGAAATTGATTTTTTTACACCTAACGCGTATGTTACATAATTGTTTTTAATATTTTTTTCATGAAATTATAACAAATTGTATACAATATAATTTTCATCCGATTGAACTTGTATATTTCCCAATTATTATTATTATTATTATTATTATTATTATTATTATTTATTATTATTATTATTATTATTATTATTATTATTATTTGCATTGAAAACTTTTTAAATTTTAAGGGTAAAAATTCACTTTTTTCAAATATTTTTTAAAAATATATATGTATATTAAATATATACAAATTTAGGTGCAAAGTTATTTTTAGATATTGTAGTATTTTTAAAAACGATACGTTTGTCTTAAAACTTAATTATATTTTTAGTAGTCATGAGCGTTAGCCTTGATATAATTTTTGCTAACAACAAAGTGTCTCTTACTTTAGTTTTCAAAAATGAATGAGAATTCTTTAGTTTTCAAAAATGAATGAGATATGTGTGTAAAGATAATAATCTTTTCTAACTATACTACAGATAACTTATATTTGTAAATCTGGTAGTTTTTAAAGTATGAAAAGTCAAAATGATATTATTTTTACATTTTTTCGTCTCTTAAAATTTTCATTACCCCTTAAACATACAAAAAAATCTTTGGGAAAATGTTTCTATAACTTTACCGTGAATACAGTTTTACATGGTATCTTATCACCAGAAAGTAAAAAGTACTTTGAAATAATTTAATTCTTATTTTCTGGCTATCGTAATAGAGAAATAAAAATCTTGATGAACCATGAATATCTGAATGTCTTTCATGAATAGCGGAATAAAATTGAATCGTTTCTTTAGAATTATTTCTAACAGATATCATATGTTTGAAAAAAGCATAAAGTGCAAAGTTTCGAATCAAACCGCTTATGCAATTACCTTGAAAATGCTCTTAGAATACAGAAAACAGTAGAGAAGTATAACGAAGCGTAGCAACATCGAAGGATCATCTTTGAACGATGTAATTTTTCTCTGCGTCATCACTTGCAGACGCAGACCATACCCGCAAGAATATACCAAATGTATGACATCTGACGCCGATTAAGAAGTAATTAGTGTAAAATTTATATGAAAATCTAAATAAATAAAGTTGTGAGAACATCTGTTCCTATATGGGATGTTTAAGGTATGTTAGTCATTTAAGTGTGGAAAAAAAAAATTTCTTTTCGATTTTCATGATGTTCGCAATTTGGAACATTGGCCACTTGTGACTATACACTGGATTCACTAATTGAGTAGAAAGATGTATTTATTAAATATTAAATAATAAGAAAAATAATTAGAATGAATTTAAAATTTATTTTTAAATTGAAGCACAGATATCAATATTATATCTCATACACCTATGCAAGATGTTCTGCTTCAAAGTTGATTCTTAACAACAATATACTGTACAGAATATACTGAAAAGTTAATGACTCAGATTTGATTGAAAAGAGAATACAGAAAGAAAACATTCTGTATGTCTTTTATTGTCTCTTTATTAATAATTTCGTGAAATACCATTTATAACAAAGCAAAATGATAATTTGAATTTAAAATTTATAATCTGAATGCACCGTTTGTTTCGTTTATTTTTTTTTATATACAAGTATTATTTACAGATGTAAGCGTCTTTTGCATTTAATACTTAATTGAAGCTTCGTGTACACTATGTAATAGGAGCATATAGTAAAAATGTTTTCTTTATAACATAGGATATTACATATAAAATTATATCCTATATTAAAAGTGGATTTTTCTATATGGTTGATAGTGGATTTTCAAACCTTATTTTCCTTTCATCATTCGGCTTAAAAATTCAGGATGTTACTAGTAATATATGTATGAAAATCCTTTGAGAACCTTTAAGAAAAAATATTACTTTTCTAACAAATTTTAATTATTAATTATTTAATCAATGACTCAATATATTAATAATATTCCATGCACATCACTTTTGTAAATAATACACCCACTTTTATTTATAGAATAACTTTGAGCCTTAACTAGAGAGTTTAGTTTCTATCATAAGCCTTCATGAAATATTAATAAGTTCATTAAAGATTATTATCAAACATGTGATACTAGCATATAGCCCGTCACATGACGGGATTATTAAAATTTTTAATTTTCCAGAATTGTAAAGTACCCTATGAGGCAGGTAAAAAAATGGTCTGTGTTTTGGCTGAAATTATCTGGTACATGCTCAATCAATTGTTTATCTTCATACTCCTCTAAAGTCTCCCAATAATGTGAATACAGTTTAGAATCATGTCCAATTCATTCAGTCAAACTGAGTGGTTATGTATTAAAAACAAACGCAC
>CM063505.1:147157613-147180113 GCA_032207245.1 Pardosa pseudoannulata
CTCACTGTTATGACTAACAGAGTAAAATCGTTTGAGGAAACCGAGAAAGAATCTGAGACTTGTTCTAAGCGATTGTTCAGTTTGAGAAAAGAATTTGTAACAAGCATGAAAGTGTAATGAACAGTAAATCTACAGTGAAAGTTCAGCGAAGAGAAAGTTAATAGGAGAACCTAAGACTTCACGACCTGAGCTGCAGAAACATGTTGTAAAAGAGAAAATTTGATAGATGATCGTATTATTATTTCATGTTACAGGTTATAGTCGTATAATAAAGGAGTGACCTCCGTCAGAGTGAAGCAGGATATTTTATTTCATTCTGGCCTGTTAATATTAATTGTATTTTTCTACAACTTAGCAGATCCAAGTTGTAGTACATGTGCGATATTTTATTTTACAGGATGTAAAAATTTGTTAATTAGTTAATATTTAATTGCAATATATGTACTTATAAAACAAATAAAAGTATTTTTTTCTTAACGGAATGAAAAAAATTGTTTGACTTATTAAAATATATTAAGCACAAAACTAAAATCAAACATGAATCAAATAATAAATATAATAATCATTGATTTTTCTAAAATATTTAACATTAACTAAATGGACTTTTATTTTGACAACAATATTTTTGTCAATTATCACTTAAGAAATTATATCACTTATTTGGTTCAGTATTAATGAACCTAAAAGTGATATAATTTGTAAATTTATAATTGTCTTCAGAGTAGTCACCAGGAAATTATTTTTGTTTAGGATTTATATAATTTAATCTTAATAGCTATAAAAATATTCGTTATTAAGATCTAAGTTGTAATTAATGTTGAAGACGCTTAATGTCCTTAATATGTGACTAATATTATAAAGTAATTTCTGAAGCATAATTTGTTTTCTCTAACTAAGCTTTATTAATCGAGAGTTATACAGAACAAAATTTTACATTTTCTACTTTCATAAAAATATAAATATTTTAATCTTATTAAAAAACTCCAGTTTTTTCTTTCATTCCTAACATTACCCCCAAAAACATTTAGGACATTTTACTTTTTATCAATAACATTTTACGTCACTTATACTATTACACATTCAATTAAGAGAGTAATAACTTAAAAAAATTATTATTTTTGTTTGTGGTTTACATAAAGTAAAAATAGAAATTGTAGATAAATATTTGAAGTTATAATAAATAATATTTATTTTTATAACTTCAAATTAATGTTGTAAAAGAGAAAATTTGATAGATGATCGTATTATTATTTCATGTTACAGGTTATAGTCGTATAATAAAGGAGTGACCTCCGTCAGAGTGAAGCAGGATATTTTATTTCTTCCGGGCCTGTTAATATTAATTGTATTTTTCTACAACTTAGCAGATACAAGTTGTAGCACATGTGCGATATTTTAATTTAGAGGATGTAAAATTTTATAAATTAGTTAATATTTAATTGTAATATATGTAATTATAAAACAAAAGTATTTTTTCTTAACGGACTGAAAAAAGAAACTGCTTGACTTATTAAAATTATTATGCACAAAACTAAGTTTCCTAAAATCAAACATAATGATATTCAGTCAAATAATAAATATAATAATTATTGATTTTTCTCAAATATTTAACATTAGCTAAAAGGACTTTTACTTTAATATTTTAACAACAATATTTTTGTCAAAACTTAAGAAATTATATACCTTACTTGGTTCATTATTAATGAACCTAAAAGTGATATAATTTGTAAATTTATAATTGTAATCAAAGTGATCACTAGGAAAATTTTTTTTTAGTACTTCTATAATATAAACTTAATAGCTATAAAAATATTGGTTATTAAGATCTAAGTTGTATTTTCTAGAATTCATTACATTAAATAAAAAGACTTTTATTTTAATATTTTAACAACAATATTTTTGTCAATTATAACCTCAGAAATTATATATCTTATTTGGTTCATTATTAATGAACCTAAAATTGATATAATTTGTAAATTTATAATTGTCATCAGAGTGATCACCAGGAAAATTATTTTTGCTTAGTATTTCTATAATTTAAACTTAATAGCTATAAAAATATTGGTTATTAAGATCTAAGTTGTATTTTCTAGAATTCATTACATTAACTAAAAATACTTTTATTTTAATATTTTAACAACAATATTTTTGTCAATTACAACCTCAGAAATTATATATCTTATTTGGTTCATTATTAATGAACCTAAAAGGGATATAATTTGTAAATTTATAATTGTCATCAGAGTGATCAACAGAAAAATTATTTTTGTTTAGAATTTCTATAGTTTAAATGTAATAGCTATAAAAATATTGGTTATTAAGACCTAAGTTGTAATTAATGTTGAAGACTCTTAATGTCAAAGACTCTTAATATGAAGACTCTTAATATGTGACTAATATTGTAAAGCAATTTCTGAAACATAATTTGTTTTCTCAAACTAAGCTTTATTAATCGAGAGTTATACAGAACAAAATTTTACACTTTCTACTTTCATAAAAAAGTAAATGTTTTAATCTTATTAAAAAACTCCAGTTTTTTCTTTCTTTCCTAGCATTTACCATAAAGAATTTACGACATTTTACTTTTTATCAATAACATTTTACGTCACTTATGCTATTACACATTCAATTAAGAGAGTAATAACTTAAAAAATTTATTATTTTTGTTTGTGGTTTACATAAAGTAAAAATAGAAATTGTAGATAAATATTTTCATAAGGCATTAAATTGAAGTTATAATAAATAATATTTATTTTTATAACTTCAAATTATTGTTGTAAAAGAGAAAATTTGATAGATGATCGTATTATTATTTCATGTTACAGGTTATAGTCGTATAATAAAGGAGTGACCTCCGTCAGAGTGAAGCAGGATATTTTATTTCATTCGGGCCTGTTAATATTAATTGTATTTTTCTACAACTTAGCAGATCCAAGTTGTAGCACATGTGCTATATTTTGTTTCAGAGGATGTAAAGATTTGTAAGTTGGTGAATATTTAATTGTAATATATGTAATTATAAAACAAGTAAAATTATTTTTTAAAGGAATGAATAAACTGCTTGACTTATTAAAATATATTATGCACAAAACTAAATTTCCTAAAATCAAACATAATTATATTCAGTCAAATAATAAATATAATAATCATTGATTTTTCTGAAATATTTAACATTAACTAAAATTACTTTTATTTTAATATTTTAACAACAATATTTTTGTCAATTATAATTTAAGAAATTATATCACTTATTTGGTTTATTATTAGTGAACTTAAATGTGATAAAATTTATGAATTTATAATTGTCATCAAAGTGAACACCAGTAAATTATTTTCGTTTAGGATTTATATAATGTAAACTTAATAGATATAAAAATATTGGTTATTAATATCCAAGTTGTAATTAATGAAGACGGTACATATCCTTAATATGTGACTAATATTGTAGAATAATTTCTGAAACATAATTTGTTTTCTCTTAAGCTTTATTAATCGAGTAATATACAGAACAAAATTTATGTTTTTTACTTTCATAAAAAAGTAAATATTTTACTTCAATAAAAACTTTCCAGTTTTTTTTTTCATTCAATTTCTATGATTTCCTACAAAGAATTTACGACATTTCATTTTTATCAATAACATCTTACCTAACTTATACTATTACACATTTTTCTACAAAAAAAATTTAAATTAAGATAGTAATAGCTTAAGAAATTTATTCTTTTACATAAAATAAAAGGGTTTATATATAATAAAAACAGAAATTGCAAATAAATCTTTTCATGAACCACCATTTTGAAGTTATGATAAATAATATTTATTTGACTTTACTTATTAGAAAAAAGTAATTTTTATTATGTTTAATAAGATTTATACTTTAGTTTATTTGGGGCAATAAGTCTATTATATATATAAAAAGTTTATTTATGTATTAGTTTATTAGGAAAAAATATATAAGAAGATATCTAATTTTCTTTACTAAAAATAATGGTATTATTATTTCAGGTTACTAAAATAATATATACTATTAGTATGCAATTTAATTTTATCAATTTATACTTAACATTCTTCATATATATATATATATATATATATATATATATATATATATATATATATATATATATATATATATATATATATATATATATATATATATATATATATATATATATATCTATATATATATATATATATATATATATATATATATATATATATATATATATATATATATATATATATATATATATATATATATATATATATAACAAAAATTTTTAACTTTAATATTCCCTTAAAAAACTCCTCTCTCCCATTCTAATTCCTTAAAATCTTTTCCCAGTCTCTAAATGTCTTAATCACAGGAGTGTGCTCGACTTAAAATTCTCTAAATACATTTCCTGAAGCTTTCTGTCCTATGGATGTAACTTTTCTGTTTATTCAACACGTTTTTTAGCTGTCACCGACATATGGATGATCTTATATGACGCCGGCAAATAGCAAATCTTTTTTTCTGATCTTTTAATTCGCTGATTAAGATTCTTGTTCCTTGGGAAAATTCTTTCTGTCTTTGCTCTTGCGTGTACCTCTGTTCGAGCAGAGTGATATTTATGTTTTTCATTTGTCTGTCGTTGACTTGTAAAGATGTCCTTTTTTAGCAGCTCTAAAATAAAGTTTTAATTAGGCTTGTGCCATTCTCTTCAATGCGGCCCTAATGTATCTTTATTACTGCTAAATGATTATGCATCACCTTGTCCAGCAGTTGTATAATTCCTGGATTATATATATATATATATATATATATATATATATATATATATATATATACATACATACATACATGCATATACATACATGCATATACATATATATACATATATATATATATATATATATATATATATATATATATATATATATATATATATATATATATATATATATATATATATATATATATATATATACTATATATATATATATAATATATATATATATATATATATATATATATATATATATAATATATATATATATAAATATATATATATATATATATATATATATATATATATATGCGTGTGTGTGTATGTGTGTGATTGAAAAAACTTAAACATGAAAAGGGACAAAAAATTCATTCCTCCTACATATATATCAAGTAAATTTCTTCTGCAGAGGCTCAGATAGGAAACTTTTTTTTCTCAAACATTAATATAATTAAAGATTTATATACGATTCTAATCCTATATATTTGCAATTGTGGAAAAGAATTCATGTTAATTAAGATTAAATGTTTATTTTTAATAACAATATAAAAACGAAATGAATATTTTTATCCTCTATTACTTAGAAACTTATAAATGATAGCATCGATAAAAAGAATTAATAAATCATCATTAAAATGAAAGTCTCGTGCGTTTTTCTGTTAAGAAAATAAAACCCTCTTCCGTTTAATACCAGCTCATCTCGTATCAGTTGCTTTTAATAAACTTGGCTCTTGTATCTAAAATCTTATTCCCTGCAATTATTTTTGCAAAGTCTTTCCGTGAAAAGGATTACTTTATATTTAACGGTTAGCCATCATTTCCGTTGTAATAACTCTGAGAATGTGCCCCGACCGCTGACTGATAGGGCACAAGATTCACTTGGAGCCGTTATTCGTATCACATCCTGCTTGTCCGCTTGTTGACACGCAACTTAGATTAAAAGCTCGCACACTGCCTATGACGGTAGCTGCTTCGCTACCCTCAAGTAGTATCTCAAAGAATAGTCCAAATAATTCCAATCCGGTTGATCAACTTCACAATTAAGTTCTTCGATGACATCTTAATCCCCCCCAACCTATCAATTAGAGGAGAATCTAATCACCATCTGGATTAAAGTTGCCAACAATGGGGGTGGTTGAGGTACTGTTAAGAGCAACACAATAAGCAATGATAAAGATCACGGTTCAAAGTTTGTTTGTTTTGTTAGCTTCAGACCCCAGTACCAGAGGCAGAATGTATTCTATTGTTATGTGATTAAGAAACATTACTTTGAATGAAATTACGAAGAAACAATGAATATTAGGCTAACAATATTTTGTTATCCTATTAAAATATCCATATAAATGCTAATATCACGCGTGATTCATCTTACAGTTACTTTCATAAAACGTGAACAGCAATGCACCTTTCTCTGAACTTTATATTTTAATAAATAAATAAATTTCTTTATTTATAGAATCTAGTAAAAGCTTCATTCAAAGGAAATTTTTTGATATTTCAACCAAGAAACCTTCATTGAATGAAGCCTTTAATCTACTAGATCCTAATAAAAAAATTTCTTTAATCACTCGTATTCATAGCTGTATGAGTGAGATTTACTGAGATTTGCAGTGCAGCTTTCTCTGAATTTTATAGTTTATTAAATAAATAAATTTCTCTACTTATAGAATCTAGTAAAAGCTTAATTCAAAGGGAATTTTTTGATAATTCAACGAAGAAACCTTCAACGAATGAAGCCTTTAATCTACTAGATTATAATAAATAAAGAAATTTCTTTGAGCATTCGTATTGATAGCTGTATGAATTAGATTAACTGAGATTTACTTTTAAAAATGCTACTGGTATTAATATTTGTTATGAAAAAAGTTTTTTTAGCTCTTATAGTAAAGTTAATAGTAGTAATTTGTAATTAAATGTGCATGTAGCATTCATAGTAATCTTTAAGCAGATTAATGTACAACAGCTTAAATTTGTTAAAATCTTTTTATTTTTTTAATTATTAAAAAAACAGGAAAGAAAAAGGAATATTCAGTTTATAAGATGACATGTATTTTCTTTTTATTCTGAATAGTGTTGTAACTTATATTTTTCCAGTAAGAAAAGTTCTATAAGAACCGAATAAAGCTACCTTCAAATCCACTCACATTACCTAGGACAACTGCTTGATTATGATTTTGGATCTCGAGAACATTCCTAACATTAGCAAATTTTCAACCATCGACTCTAGTATTAAAAATCAGCGTTTCTTGACCATTAATTACCACATTACCTAGGACAACTGCTTGATTCTGATTTTGAACCTCGGGAACATCCCTAACATTAGTAAATTTTCAACCATCGACTCTAGTACTAGAAAATCAGTGTTTCTTGAACACTAATTACCATATTACCTAGGACAACTGCTTGATTCTGATTTTGGTTCTCAGGAATATCCCTAACATTAGCAAATTTTCAACCATCGACTCTAGTACTACAAATCAGAGTTTCTAGACCATTAATTACCCTTTAAAACGAAATTGTGTGGGAGTGTAATATAAAATATAACCATGGTATGATCAGCGTACTAGACCATTAAAGTGTGTGTATATGAGTGTATGAAACCCAGTATTATATATATATATATATAATATATATATATAAAATATATATATAATAAAAATATATATATATATATATATATATATATATATCTATATATATATATATATATATAATATATATATATATATATATATATATAAATATATATATATATATATATAAAATATATATTAATAATATATATATTATATATATATATAAATATATATATTTATATATAATATATATATATATATATATATATATATATAGAATATATATAATATATATATATTTATGTATATATATATATATATATATGATATATATATATATATATACATATATATATATGTATATATATAAGTATATATACATATATATTTGTATATATACATATATATATATGTAAAATATAAGTATATATATATATATAATATAGAACTAACCATAACCTGAGTAAAAAAAACGACTAATGAGAAAAATTAGATTCTTTGGAAAACAATGAGGATTTGATTGCCCTAATATTTATGGATTGCGTAAAAAAAGCTATAGCACGTAAACCCAAACCTTGTTACATATTTATAAATAAATAAATATATTTATATATACATGTATATGAATATGTATACATATATATATATATATATATATATATAAAATATAAATATATTATTGTGTGTGTGTGTGTGTTGTGTGTATTTGTATAAATGAATACATACAACTATATAAATGTTAATGTGTGTATGTGTAGTCTATTTTCAAATAAAAGTAAGATAAAACAGTTAAAAAGTTAATAAGAATAACTTTAATGTGATATTTTGGATTAATTTAATTGAAATTGAGTTAAGTAATAGATTTATATCGTGAATATAAAAAAATTATATTTTGATGCTGTGTAAAATTACTGTATTTCTTATGAGGCTATATTTTTATAATTTAATTATCTGATCTATCATAAAGACACAAACTACATTTCTACTACATTGCCCTGCATCGGAAATACTTTTGAGGAATTTGATAGCTCCAAAACAAGAAAAGTTAATGTGTCTAAGGCGTTTTCTATCTTACATTAATACTGTCAAGAATTTTATCTTCATATGTCATAAAATTTGAAGCTTAATTCATCATTTTCGTTCTTGGCAATGTCTCGATGGACATAAGTTGTTCAAATTTATCTTCATCAAAGTGTTTATTAAATGCTCGAGTCTTACACTCTTTTATCTTAAAATGAGAAGACTGTCAGGAGATTTATAAACGAATTTCCGAATACTGTAAGTAGATGAATATGTAGCATTTCCTTTTTTATATGTTGACATACGTTTCATTTATTTTGTAAATAAATGTCTGGAATGAGAAAGACTCTATAAAATGCTTTTTTCTGTTAGATGAAAACTATAAATATAGGAAGTTATTTATCTTTGAATGAGGCACAAAAATATTAAGTTCCATATTTGTTCTTTATAGAAGAATTTATTAATGATTTTTTTTTAAGTTTGCATGTAGTATAATAAAGAGATTCAAAGATACAAAATTATGTTTTTAAACAATCTGAAATGAATTTTTCCCCCTCACATAAGTGATTATACCGATATTACTAAACATATATTATGTCCAATGGTTTAAAATTTAAATTCAAAAAATTAAAAATTTAAAGTTTTAATTTATAATAATTTCGATATAACTTGTGAATAATTAGCCCTTTAATTTTTTTTTCATTTTATATAGAAAAAAATTTATCTCCTGGATTTTTAAAAGTATTGATTACAGATTCATTAAAATTTAAAAATATTAAAATTTTCTGAGTTAATTTTTGTAATTATTACTTTAAAATTAAAAATCTTGAAGTGAAATAAAAGATACCATTGTACAGGATATTTGTATAATATTTCAACTATGCAATTAAAGTGGAATACTGCAGTATTGAAAATATACATTAGAGTCTCCCTAACAGAGTGTCATCACAATATTCGCATAATCAAGAGGTCATAAGTTGGAACCCCGGGGGCGACTGAAGAGTTAAAAATCCGTATAAATACTTATTTAATACCTTTATTTCATGTTTCAGAAGATTCTGGACCTTCCTTTAGTTTCCCAGAAATGTGTTCTGGAATATTCGACATTTCTCCGCGTTGCGTAGTAAAAATTTCATCGCCTTCCCAGATAGATTTCTGGAACTTTCCCTATTGCTATAAAAGCCAAAGACCTCTCAGTCATAGAGAGAGCTCAGTTCAGAGTTGTACAGAGCTTACAATCGTAGTTCGATGTTTGAGTTAAGTTAATAAATTAGATTATCTCTACTTCTTGTATGTGTTATTGTGTTCTACATTAAGCTTCTACGTGACAATATAAATCTGTTACTTGAACTTAACAAATCTTGAAAAAATTATTCTAAGATAACACTGTTGTTCATGAAATTCCCTACTCAAACCATTACAGCTTATTCTTAAGCAAAATGTCCACCTGAATCCAAATATGATCCCTTTTTTCTACCATTATCCACAGTTTCCTCTGGACCCCCCCTCCCTAATGTTAATCTTTTTTCGATAATTTTACTGCTCTGAATTCGATTTAGAGAGGGAGGGGGATAATTTTTACAGTAAATTTTCTGAGAGGCTAGAGAGTGAGAAACTCTAAAACATGAACATATGTACCAGAGCAGGAAATTGAGGGGGGACGCTTTCTACCTTGGATTATCTAAAAAATCATTAATAGCTTTTTATAGGTGGGGGTTCACAATTTCTTCATTTATTTTCTACATATTCAAGGTTCCAGTCCACTTTTCCTGTTCCCAACGCTCTTAAGTAATAATAATAATAATATTAAAACAATTCTGTCAGTAATAAACAATTCTGAAAAATAACTCAAACTCAATTCCAGAATGTTTAAAAGATTTACTATGCGACGATGGCATTGTTAATAAGTCGCGCAATTCCCGATTAGAGCAGGAATTTTTATGGTTTGAGAAGTTCAAATTTTGCATTGCTCTAATGACTATATTTGTGAACTATAATCGTTATCTTACCTCGGTGTATTTTTGCTAAAGTAATTGAGTGTAGGTTGATTCATATTGCATATTGTTTTATTGTTTATGTCATTCGGGTATAAAAATCATCCCGATAGCTTCTGCTGTGTGTGCTGTGATTTTACTTTAAAATCAAAACGAAAACTCACCTTCTCTCGTCTTAAAATTGTTTATTTTTTCTTTCATTGTAAACTTGGTAATCGGAACAAGTATCTTCTATTGAGTGACAAATTTGGGTGACTTAAAGCGACAACATTGTTTAACTAAATAAACTTCTTAAATATATATATATATATATATATATATATATATATATATATATATATATATATATATATATATATATATATATATATATATATATATATATATATATATATATATAAATATAAGTATATATATATATATATATATATATTATATATATAATATATATATATATATATATATATATATATATATATATATATATATATATATATATATATATATATATATATAGTGTGTGTGTGTGTGTGTGTGTGTGAGTGTGTAAGCGTAAACTAAATCTGTAAAAAAATGAAGAAATTTGTACAATACCCTGAAGATAACGCCTAAAAGATTATACTGCCAGGATCGTCTGGTAATTTGATAGTTCAATCTTGAAAAGTAAACTTATATGTGAAAGCTCTGATTACAAGCGAATAAAATTCTCAACAGTTTGAAAATCTAAAGTCAAAATCCAATTCCCCACGTCTCTTTGCTTTTCCCCTTTTTAACTTCTAATCTAAACTAATCACTGGGGCTACATTTCACTTCTTCAAGAAAGGGTCTAATTAAAACTTTATAATATCCTAGAGGTCGATTAAGAAATTCTTGAAAAATTAGAGATCCCCGCTATCGGAGACAGATTTTTCAGATATTTTTCCTGGTATATCTTCTTAGATATTTCCTTAGACTTTTTGAAGATTTTCCGTAGATTTTTCATGTTAGCTGATCTCTTAGTTCATCACTTCATAGATATCTTTAGTAACTGGAAACAGTGTGTAGCTTTCCTACACCAACTGGACTTGATTGCAAACCACTCATAGTATACCCCATTAACTATCTCTCTATCTAACACGCACACATACACACACATACGCATGTATATATATTTATATATATATATATATATATATATATATGTATATATATATATACGTATATATATATATATATATATATATATATATATATATATATAACATATATATATATATATATATATACACATATATATATATACATATATATATATATATATAATATATATATATATATATATAATATATATATATATATATATATATATATATATATATATATATATATATATATATATATATATATATATATATATATATATATATATATATATATATATATATATATATATATATTTATATATATATATATATATATATATATATATTATATATATATATATATATATATATATATATATATATATATATATATATAATGCATGTTTAAAAAATGTTAGTCTGCCTTGTTACAGCAGGGAACTTTTATTTATTTCTGTAGATAAAACTTATTTTCATTGCAAACGTATTACTGGTCTCAGCAGAGGTAACTCACCAAAATAAAATACCTCTAACCTTAAGTCTGTGCAAACACTGATTTATCAGATCTGTAAATCATTACCTTCTTCAGTGTATTCTACAAACGTATTAACCCTTGAGATTTTATTTGATACTACAGCGACTACGGGAAAATGATTTATTCAAATTTTTAGCAAATTAATCATAAATATTAGCGTGTCTGATTCAACTTATCCATTGATAAAGAACCTAAAATTAAATTCAATGATTAAAGGACAATTATGCTTATAAAATGTGTACTATAACTCTCATTTACATCTCGAAGAGTATTAGGATTTTTTCGAAAACAGAATGAGGCTTCAAATAGGATGGAACGACATTGATTAAACCATTCAAGGACACCAGACAAGTAATTTGAAGCAGGGAAAAATTTTCTGAAGGCAGTCTACCGCAAGCGCTTGTTTTATGCTTGTTTTTGGAGGCAAATATTTTTGTTAATTACTATACAGGTTTACAGCAAAGTAGAAAATACGAAATAATTCTAAACTCGAAATTCTGTGAATTAAATAAGAATCTTTCATGCAATCTAAAAATCTTATACATTCAACTTATCCATTGATGGAGATTCTAAAATTTAATTCAAAAATTAGGACAATTTTTCTAATAAATTGTGTTCTATAACTCTCATTTATATCTTTAAGAGTATTATAATTTCATTTCAACTTTGAAATATGAATTCGTTTTAACTAATATATAAGTATTAATTAATATTACCTGCAGGATACTAAAATTCACACTTATAGGTCTCTTTATTTTTTAAATACGTAAAAATTTTGAATGTAGTATCAAGAATTTTCTGTCTATTTCACATCGGTATCAAAGTTTTAATTCTATAAGAACAAGTGTTGTAGCTTGTTGAATGGAACACGTAAGGTTTATTCAGATTCTAGTATAATTTTATTTAAATTTTGAACGGAGATTCGATTTTAATAAATTTTCATGTACTCAAATACCTCAGTAAAATGTAAATAATGATTAAGGTTTGAATCATAACAGTTAATACAGCTATAGATAAAGGTAGAGCAAATACAATTCTTAAATGTCAGTTTGTTATGTAATCCAGGGTAAACATTTGACTTAGCTAGAAATTCCCTCGTACTGGTCAACCAAATAGTAATGTCATCTGCCGAGACTGCATTAAGAATGGCAGCCGGAAGACAACTCAGAATGTCATGCGAGGCAATGTCAAACAATGAAGGATTGAGAATCCCTGAGGAAATTCTACAATTGACTGGTTTGGAGGCCGACAAGGGATTATATACTTTTGTTTGAATAAAACAATACCTCAAGAAAATTGAAGAAATACGTAACATATCCGCCGGTATTTTTTTTCTAATTTCGTAATTTTATAGTCCTAGAAATGACCCCTGGAATACATTAGCCCTTTCGTTCACTTACCATATGAAAATAAAAGAATATATTTTGGGATTCTTTATACTTAAGAGAATAGTGAATATTTCACTGGATGAAATTCAAAAGACAATTAAAATTTTTTCTCTATCATTGAATTTTAATATATAAGGAAAAATGAGAATAAAAATAGATTTATTATGCAAAGAGTATGATATTTAATAATAAAATTCAGTACAATTATCACTAATGACTAGAAATGACCTCAGGAATACATTAACCTCTTCCTTCACTTACCATATGAAAATAAAAGAATATATTTTGGGATTCATTTTAC
Source organism: Pardosa pseudoannulata (assembly GCA_032207245.1). Taxonomy (NCBI): domain Eukaryota; kingdom Metazoa; phylum Arthropoda; class Arachnida; order Araneae; family Lycosidae; genus Pardosa; species Pardosa pseudoannulata. The sequence continues at coordinate 147,171,318 of CM063505.1, forward strand.
TTAAGGGAATAGTGAATATTTAACTGGGTGAAATTCAAAAGACAATTAAATTTTTTTCTCTATCATTGAATTTTAAAATATAAAGAAAAATGAGAAAAAAAAATAGATTTATTATGCAAAGAGTATGATTTCTAACCATAAAGTCCAGTACAAATATCACTAATAATGACTAGAAATGACCTCAGGAATACATTAAAAATTACCATATGAAAATAAAAGAATATATTTTGAGATTCTTTATACTTAAGGGAATAGTGAATATTTAACTGGGTGAAATTCAAAAGACAATTAAATTTTTTTCTCTATCATTGAATTTTAAAATATAAAGAAAAATGAGAAAAAAAAATAGATTTATTATGCAAAGAGTATGATTTCTAACCATAAAGTCCAGTACAAATATCACTAATAATGACTAGAAATGACCTCAGGAATACATTAACCATTTCTTTCACTTGCCATATGAAAATAAAAGAATATATTTTGAGATTCTTTATACTTAAGGGAATAGTGAATATTTAACTGGGTGAAATTCAAAAGACAACTAATTTTTTTTCTTTATCATTGAATTTTAAAATATAAAGAAAAATGAGAAAAAAATAGATTTATTATGTAAAGAGTATGATTTTTAACCATAAAGTTCGGTACAATTATCACTATTAATGACTAGAAATGACCTCAGGAATACATTAAAAAATTTCTTTCACTTGCCATATGAAAATAAAAGAATATATTTTGAGATTCTTTATACTTAAGGGAATAGTGAATATTTAACTGGGTGAAATTCAAAAGACAACTAATTTTTTTTCTTTATCATTGAATTTTAAAATATAAAGAAAAATGAGAACAAAAATAGATTTATTATGTAATGAGTATGATATTTAATAATAAAATTCAGTACAATTATCACTAATGACTAGAAATGACCTCAGGAATACATTAACCATTTCTTTCACTTGCCATATGAAAATAAAAGAATATATTTTGAGATTCTTTATACTTAAGGGAATAGTGAATATTTAACTGGGTGAAATTCAAAAGACAACTAAATTTTTTTCTTTATCATTGAATTTTAAAATATAAATAAAAATGAGAACAAAAATAGATTTATTATGTAAAGAGTATGATATTTAATAATAAAATTCAGTACAATTATCACTAATGACTAGAAATGACCTCAGGAATACATTAAAAATTACCTTCACGTACCATATGAAAATAAAAGAATATATTTTGTGATTTTTTATGCTTAAAGCAATAGTGAATATTTAACTAGGTGAAATTTGAAAGACAATTTTTTTCTCTATCGTTGGATTTTAAAATATAAATAAAAATGAGAACAAAAATAGATTTATTATGTAATGAGTATGATATTTAATAATACAATACAGAACAATTATCACTAATGACTAGAAATGACCTCAGGAATACATTAACCATTTCTTTCACTTGCCATATGAAAATAAAAGAATATATTTTGAGATTCTTTATACTTAAGGGAATAGTGAATATTTAACTGGGTGAAATTCAAAAGACAACTAAATTTTTTTCTTTATCATTGAATTTTAAAATATAAAGAAAAATGAGAAAAAAATAGATTTATTATGTAAAGAGTATGATTTTTAACCATAAAGTTCGGTACAATTATCACTATTAATGACTAGAAATGACCTCAAGAATACATTAACCATTTCCTTCACTTGCCATATGAAAATAAAAGAATATATTTTGTGATTTTTTATGCTTAAAGCAATAGTGAATATTTAACTAGGTGAAATTTGAAAGACAATTTTTTTCTCTATCGTTGGATTTTAAAATATAAATAAAAATGAGAAAAAAATAGATTTATTATGTAAAGAGTATGATTTTTAACCATAAAGTCCAGTACAAATATCACTAATAATGACTAGAAATGACCTCAGGAATACATTAACCATTTCCTTCACTTGCCATATGAAAATAAAAGAATATATTTTGTGATTTTTTATGCTTAAAGCAATAGTGAATATTTAACTAGGTGAAATTTGAAAGACAATTTTTTTCTCTATCGTTGGATTTTAAAATATAAATAAAAATGAGAACAAAAATAGATTTATCATGTAATGTGTATGACTTTTAACCATAAAACGCGATACAATTATCACTAATAATTGAAAAATGTTTTTCTATATTATGAGTAAATATTAACCATCTGACTGCTCAATTTGTAAACCGAGATCTTTTTAAAATATTAGTATTTTTTTGCGTAGTTTAAGATTTATAAATAAATGGAGAATAGATACTAATGATTTGTTTCTAGAAATTACTTATTATATTGGTTTTTTTCATGAGTAAATAACTAAGGTTTAGAAAAACTGATTTCAGCTGTTATCACAAAATATTCATTTTAGAAATTAATATTGATTTACAATTGTAGTACATTTACTATTACATACATTTTTTTAACTATCTATGATTCTATTGTCTAATATAGTTTTAGTCACATAATTCTATTTATTACCTAATTGAATGTCTAATACTGTATTTAATTTATTCCACTGGTTAAACGGTGAAAAGACGGAATGTGAGAAAAACACATGCCCGCGAAAATCGTGGGATGAGCAAATTTTGCTGCATTTGAATTGCCCGTGGAAATCGCGGGATAAGCAGTCAGAGAGTTAAAACACCAAGATAAATGTCTCACAGTTCTTTCCCTTTTAAATTTAACTCCATTTATGCTATAGCTTATAAAACAAAAAAAAGTTAAAAAATATATGTTTAGTCGTGCAAAATCTATTAGTTCAATACCATAAAGATTAGACATTTTTGACACTCAAAATATGAACATTTTTGCAATTACTATAGATTTCTTTTAATAGTTTCCTTGTTTTATTATGAAAAGAACTAAATTCATTAGCCAAGGTTAAAAACTATGTAAATAAAAATCGTCATATTATATGTAAATAAGATAAAAATTGAACTTTTTTAATAAAGCTACTTTTAAAATTCTTCATGTTTAAGAGTTTCTAAATTAATTAAATTCTTTCTTTGACATTTTCACCACATACACGTATGTATACTGTTAACGACATGCTAAATTTTCAAAGACGATAATTATAAAATAAAATAAATTGGTTTTGAACTATGTATTTAAAATTATATCCTAGATATGTACCCCACATTTTTTAACATGATTCTATTAAATATAGTTCAAGGAGTTGAATAAAAGGATAATGGTTGCAGGGAATGAAAGTACCACCGCTATGTATATTTACTAAAATGACAAAAAAACCATGCGTTTAGACGATACATTTTATACTATTGCTGGTTATAAAACAAAATAAATTGGTTTTGAACTATTCATTTAAAATTATATCCTAGATATTTACCTTAAAACATTTTTCAACATGATTCTATTAAACATATTGAAGAAGCTGAATAAGAGGATAATGGTTGCATTGGGTGAAAGTACCACCGATACGTATATTTACTAAAGTGAAACACAAATAACAATGCTTTTCATTGATACATTTTATACTAAGGCTAGTTATAAAAAAAAATTGGCTTTGAACAATGTATTTAAAATTATATCCTAGATATGTACCCCAAAGCAGTTTTCAACATGATTCTATTAGATATAATTCAAGAAGCTGAATAAGAGGATAATGGTTGCAAGGGGTGAAAGTACCACCGATATGTATATTTACTAAAATAAAAGAGAAAAAAAACATGCGTTTAGATGATAAATTTTATACAAGGGCTGGTTATAAAACAAAATAAATTGGCTTTGAACAATGTATTTAAAATTATATCCTAGATATGTACCCCAAAGCAGTTTTCAACATGATTCTATTAGATATAATTCAAGAAGCTGAATAAGAGGATAATGGTTGCAAGGGGTGAAAGTACCACCGATATGTACATTTACAAAGATGAAATACAAAAGACCACGAATTTAGATGATAAATTTTATACTAAGGCTGGTTATAAAATAAAATAAATTGGTTTTGAACTATGTATTTAAAATTATATCCTAGATATGTACCCCACATTTTTTAACATGATTCTATTAAATATAGTTCAAGGAGTTGAATAAAAGGATAATGGCTGCAGGGGGGGAAAGTACCACCGATACGTATATTTACTAAAATGAAACACAAAAAAAAACCATGCGTTTACATGATAAATATTATATTAAGTCTGGTTATGAATCAAAATAAATTGGTTTTGAACTATGCATTTAAAATTATATCCTAGATAAATACCCCAAAAAATTTTTCAACATGATTCTATTAGATATAATTGAAGAAGCTGAATAAGAGGATAATGGTTGCAGGGAATGAAAGTACCACAGATACGTATATTTACTAAAGTGAAATAAAACCATGCGTTTTTTAAATGATAAATTTTATACTAAGATTGGTTATAAAATAAAATAAATTGGTTTTGAGCTATGTATTTAGAATTATATCCTAGATACTTACCCTAAAACATTTTTCAACATGACTCTATTAGATATAATTCAAGAAGCTGAATATGAGGATAATGGTTTCAGGGGGTGAAAGTGCCCCAGATAGGTATATTTACTAAAATGAAATAAAACCATGCGTTTAAATGATAAATTTTATACTATTGCTGGTTATAAAATAAAATAAATTGGTTTTGAACTATGCATTTAAAATTATATCCTAGATAAATACCCCAAAAAATTTTTCAACATGATTCTATTAGATATAATTGAAGAAGCTGAATAAGAGGATAATGGTTGCAGGGAATGAAAGTACCACAGATACGTATATATACTAAAATGAAACAGAAAAAAAAACAACCATGCGTTTAGACGATAAATTTTATACTATTGCTGGTTATAAAACAAAATAAATTGGTTTTGAACTATTCATTTAAAATTATATCCTAGATATTTACCTCAAAACATTTTTCAACATGATTCTATTAAACATATTGAAGAAGCTGAATAAGAGGATAATGGTTGCATTGGGTGAAAGTACCACCGATACGTACATTTACTAAAGTGAAACACAAAAAAACCATGCGTTTAGATGATAAATATTATATTAAGTCTGGTTATTAATCCAAATAAATTGGTTTTGAACTATGCATTTAAAATTATATCCTAGATAAATACCCCAAAAAATTTTTCAACATGATTCTATTAGATATAATTGAAGAAGCTGAATAAGAGGATAATAGTTGCAGGTGGTGAAAGTACCCCCGATACGTATATTTACTAAAATGAAACACAAATAACAATGCATTTCAATTGATACATTTTATACTAAGGCTAGTTATAAAAAATAAATTGGTTTTTAGCAATGTATTTAAAAATTATATCTTAGATATATACCCCAAAAAAACATTTTTCAACACGATTCTATTAGATATAATTCAAGAAACTGAATAAGAGGATAAAGGTTCTGGGGGTGAAAGTACCACCGATACGTATATTTACTAAAATGAAACACAAAAAAACCATGCGTTTAGATGATAAATTTTTATGTTAGGGCTAGTTAAAAAACAAAATAAAATTGGTTTTGAACTATGCATTTAAAATTATATCCTAGATAAATACCCCAAAAAATTTTTCAACATGAATATATTAGATATAATTGAAGAAGCTGAATAAGAGGATAATAGTTGCAGGTGGTGAAAGTACCCCCGATACGTATATTTACTAAAATGAAACAAAAACCATGCGTTTAGATGATATATTTTATACTAAGGCTGGTTATAAAACAAAATAAATTGGTTGTGAACAATGTATTTAAAATTATATCCTAGATATTTACCTCAAAACATTTTTCAACATGATTCTATTAAACATATTGAAGAAGCTGAATAAGAGGATAATGGTTGCATTGGGTGAAAGTACCACCGATACGTATATTTACTAAAGTGAAACACAAAAAAACCATGCGTTTAGATGATAAATATTATATTAAGTCTGGTTATTAATCCAAATAAATTGGTTTTGAACTATGCATTTAAAATTATATCCTAGATAAATACCCCAAAAAATTTTTCAACATGATTCTATTAGATATAATTGAAGAAGCTGAATAAGAGGATAATAGTTGCAGGTGGTGAAAGTACCCCCGATACGTATATTTACTAAAATGAAACAAAAACCATGCGTTTAGATGATATATTTTATACTAAGTCTGGTTATTAATCCAAATAAATTGGTTTTGAACTATGCATTTAAAATTATATCCTAGATAAATACCCCAAAAAATTTTTTTTAAACATGATCTATTAGATATATTTCAAGAAAGCTGAATAAGAGGATAATAGTTGCAGGTGGTGAAAGTACCCCCGATACGTATATTTACTAAAATGAAACAAAAACCATGCGTTTAGATGATATATTTTATACTAAGGCTGGTTATAAAACAAAATAAATTGGTTGTGAACAATGCATTTAAAATTATATCCTTGATATTCACCCCAAAATATTTTTCAGCCTGATTCTATTAGATATAATTCAAGAAGCTGAATAAGAGGATAATGGTTGCAGGGGTTGAAAGTACCACCGATACGTATATTTACTAAAATAAAAGAGAAAAAAAACATGCGTTTAGATGATAAATTTTATACTAAAACTGGTTATAAAATAAAATAAATTGGTTTTGAACTATGTATTTAAAATTATATCCTAGATATTAACCTTAAACATTTTTCAACATGATTCTATTAAATATAGTTCAAGGAGTTGAATAAAAGGATAATGGTTGCAGGGAATGAAAGTACCACAGATACGTATATATACTAAAATGAAACAGAAAAAAAAACAACCATGCGTTTAGACGATAAATTTTATACTATTGCTGGTTATAAAACAAAATAAATTGGTTTTGAACTATGCATTTTAAAATTATATCCCTAGATATTCACCCCAAATAATTTTTTCAACATGATTCTATTAGATATAATTGAAGAAGCTGAATAAGAGGATAGTAGTTGCAGGTGGGTGAAAGTACCCCCGATACGTATATTTACTAAAATGAAACACAAATAACAATGCATTTCATTGATGATATTTTATACTAAGGTAGTTAAAAAAAAATAAATTGGCTTTAAAATATGTATTTAAAATTATACCTTAGATATAATACCCCAAAACATTTTTCAAGATTCTATTAGATATAATTCAAAAAGCTGAATAAGAGGATAATGGTTGCAGGGGTTGAATGTACTACCGATACATATATTTACTAAAATGAACACATTAAAAACTATTCAATTATCTGATACTAATTTTATAAAACAAAATAAATTAGTTTTGAAAAATGATATCATTTTAAAATTATATCCTTGATATTCACCCCAAAATATTTTTCAGCCTGATTCTATTAGATATAATTCAAGAAGCTGAATAAGAGGATAATGGTTGCAGGGGTTGAAAGTACCACCGATACGTATATTTACTAAAATAAAAGAGAAAAAAAACATGCGTTTAGATGATAAATTTTATACAAGGGCTGGTTATAAAACAAAATAAATTGGCTTTGAACAATGTATTTAAAATTATATCCTAGATATGTACCCCAAAGCAGTTTTCAACATGATTCTATTAGATATAATTCAAGAAGCTGAATAAGAGGATAATGGTTGCAAGGGGTGAAAGTACCACCGATATGTACATTTACAAAGATGAAACACCAAAAAACATGCATTAAAAGGATCAAGGCATTTTATATAAATTTTATACTTTTTAAACTAAACATTTTGCGTTCTTTTGAAAGGGAAATTCAAGAAATTATTATCACGGAGACAATGATGAAAGACAAATTAAATGTGTTCTTTATGTAGACATTTTTCAAACAAATCTAAAATTCTGAAACTTGTATACAGCCCAATTGATTATTTAAAAAAGAATGAAATTTAAATTGCATAAGCATTAAAGAAAACATAATAGCACATGACAGCCAATTGTTATTAAGAATGAAATAAAAGATACACATAGATATATATAATAGATGACAAAGTAAAAAGTGTGTTGTGAAATACTTTATATTACTTTTATTACATAAATCAGGATTCATGTTTGAGATTTAGATGACATATAAAGTAGAAATATCGGCTTCAAAATTTAAAAATGTTGTAATGGTAATAAATTTATTAGATTAATGAATAATAAAATTAAGGTTTAAAAATTGATTTTTTTTTGGAAAAATTGTAGAGAAAAAATAATTTGAAAAATGAACATTTTTTAGAATTTAGAATTTTCTATTAGTTAACAAAGTCGCTCTGAAATAAATATTTTTACATCAAATATGTACTTAAGAGAGTATTATTAAACATATAAAAATCGTTCAATATTTCAAAATTTAAATTTAAAAACATTAAAAATTTACAGCTTTAATGCATATCAATTTTGATATAACTTGTGAATAATTAGCTATTTAAATTTTTTCATTTTGACATAGAGAAAAAAGATAATAAATTATTTTATCATCGGGATTTGTAAAAGTATTGATTTTTTATAATTAAGAAAAATTAGAATTTTTTGGGGGACAATTTTGTAAATATTGCTTTTCCGTGAATCAAATAAAAGAATATATGCTATAGTAATTTTTTACAAAATTCCAACTATGCAGTTAAAAAAGAATTTAGATATGTTACTAGAAATTAACAAATTTTGAAAAAAGCATTCGAAGATAATACAGCTTTGCATTAAAATCCCTACTGATATCAATCATAGTTTATTTTTTTACAGATTATGAAAGATATTTTTTTCTAAGAAAGATTTATTAAACATTTTTATGAAGTTATTTAAGTCCAAATTCTTGGGATTCACTA
>CM063505.1:147185113-147192613 GCA_032207245.1 Pardosa pseudoannulata
TAGCTGTAATGGCATTCAAACCCACCTCAACAATGCACGATGAATGGTTCTTCAAAACTCCAATTCAAAACAGCGAATTTATCTCACTGGAAACTGTGAAGCAATATTTACATTTTGCTGAAATTCACTTTAATAAATTATTTTAACTTCAATGTTAATTATATTTCATTTGAAATGTGTGCTATTAGTAAACAATTTATCTCCCAATAAAAGTAGAAAATGATAATGCCATTTATCTAAGTTTATTTATTCAGAGAACGGCAAACAGAAAGATATTCTTAAAGAATCTCTAAGGTATTCCAAAATATATAATTCAGCAGAATCTTAAAAGAGATTTTTACTTCCTTCGTTAAAAAGACTTTTCTTTTGTCCCTAATGAATGCTGTATCATATTAATGAAATAGTGTGCATCTTGCACATTTTGGGCAAAAAAACTGTTATTTTTAAATTTTTGTTTAGGTAAACTCACGTTTTGCATGGAAAATGTCACAAATATTTATATTTCAGTAAATATTTGAAAAGTGGTGTAATAATACCCCTGATTTTTTCTTATCTAGTGTATTTTTTGCTTTATTTACAGCCTCGGTTGACGTTCATTTTTAAAGAACTTTTTAAGATAATTCAATCAAAAGCGCTTGTTAAACAAATAGAATTTTTCTGTATTTTAAAATTTAATTACGGAAATATAGCTGTTAAAATTATCTGAATGGATTTATCATTTATGAACTTTTAACAAATTTTCTTTCGCTAATAAATTGAAAGATGTAGTAAATATTAAATATTTTTAAAATGTAATCTCTTATTAAATGTATAAAATCACAAGTATTTTTGTTTGAAATAAAAATCTATCAGATGAAGTAATGATATGTACTGTTATTTTTATCAGCTAAATAATATTTTTCATTTTATGCAGTGGCATTAGTTGATATTTGTGGTATTTTTAAGCAAAAATATTTAAAAATCAAACAGAAACTTTAAGCTTCTCAAATTAGAAATTTGAAGCATCTAGGGTTAACTGTGAAGATTTATGATTGCTAACTCTCGATGAGTGTTCTCTCCCGTTTAGATTTAGGAATTTAATTGATATTAGCTCTTTAAAACCCACTGAACGGACGCGTATTCACAGCGAATTCCTGTTCGAAAACGGACTGTATTCTCGTTATCGTATAACATATTTTGAGGAAAAAAAATATGCAAAGCGATAATAAATGAAAGAAACTAATTTTGCGTAACGGAACTCCTTTTAACTTGCAGGGAAAATAATTAAAAGTAGCCTGACAACTTTTAAACCGACAACTCTAGTATGTACGGTAAGTTCCGTCTAATTTACGAAAAGGGTGACTGTTTTGAAAGGGAAAATATTTATTTAAAACCCACACACTATAATTTCAATTGTCCTATTGTTCTCAGTCAATACTCTAAAGCAGTGGTCGGCAAAATGCGGCTCCAGAGCCTCATGTGACTCCTTAGCTCCTTAAGTGCGGCTATGGCAACAAATATCCACGGAAGGCGCAATAATATTTTCCTTTAAAAGAAAACTTAATAAGAAAAAAATTACATCTTATTTTCATAAATTAAAATTCTTCTATAAATCGAGAACCTGTATAATTTTTTGTTTAAGTTAAAAGATAGATAGGTAATTAAAATTTTATGATTGTTGTAAAAATATGTAACGAGCATCGAGTTTAATTTTATTAGTTTTCGTAAACTTAAACACAAACCATGTACGTGCTACCGTCTGAAATTGTTCGTATGTTTTCGGCGTACTCCGGTATGATACAATGGTACCACAAGCATTCGCGCACATACTTTTTCTAAAGTAGTTTGGGCTACAAATTGGCATCACACACCAGTAGTTTCAGTGTGAACAGTTTTGTCTTACCTAGGGTATCTGTCGTTGTCTTATTAAAAAGTTGCTGTATTTTTCAATATAGCTGCACATCTTACCGGTATTTTTATACGATTTTATTACACCTGCAATATATATTTGTGGTTCCGGTGCAAAATGTGTAATCTATTTTTCGATGATTTTATTGATGAGATCTTAGAATCATGCCTAAAATTAAAAGCAACAGTATACAAACCTGACTTACTCAAATTTTCCAAGGAGATGCAAGCGCAATGTTCGCATTAATAAATGTTTAATAAGCATGAAATTTAGTATTATTTAGTGCACTACTTATTTAGTGTAATAAAAGTTTACTAAACAAGCAAATTTGGCTCCCAATTGTTTTTAAAAGCAGTTGTAATACTCATATTTGGCTGTTTGGCTAATAAGTTTGCCGACCACTGTCCTAAAGTTTTCATGTTTTCCTTCCCCCAGTTTTTTTTCACCTGTCCATCTAAATAAACAAGTTCAAAATCGAATAGTATAGCAATGAATTGTTTCATGTTATTCAGCAACAAGTATTGTTTCTCAACATGTTGTAATAACCTCAGAGAAAAACACCTAACATCGTATACTTACAATGAGTCCTCTGTTCTCCGCTATCAGCATTTTTTTCCTACGCTCGGGCTGCTACCGCATCGGCCATAAGCCCTCTGGCAACTCAATAAAATTAGCCCTGGACATAAAGTTGTCAGAAGAAAAGTTCAAGTAAGAAAGCGCTGGGCAGCTTGTCAAATCAGTAAAATCCATAACAGTTTGTACACAGAATACAGATAAGGCGATCCATTTCGTCATTCCGGCACAGTTGCCTTTGCAAAAAGTGATGGCTAATTAATTAGTGTAATAAAAGATTCATGGAAACCAGCAAAGAATTTTCATGTTAACTATAACCTAATTATTTGCAACCTCTGTATTTTTTGATTAATACCTCGAATTTGCTTAAATGGAGTAAAAATGGCTGCACAGGTTACATCCGTTTTTTGCAAGATGTGTTTTTCTGTTGGAATTCACGTAGGATTCGTTGACTAACAACTTCCCATTCAACAGATGTGCCTGACTCAAAGGCTTCTTAGTTTCTTCAACATGAAAAGAATCACTAATTACAAGTGAACTTACTGCCAAAATTGCAGACTGAGAATCTTCAAAAACATCAACCTTCTTAGGAGGAGTGCAAAGATTTGGCAAATTTAGAATGGCCTGTCTCAAGGTATCGATTCCAGCGTCAAAGTTAGTGGCATTAGTCAGGATAAAATTCGTTGAAGATCCTTACAATACAAAAAGCTGCCGTCACCATTGCAGAATCAGTATAAATATAAACCATTACTTGGATAGTTTTGCAATGGTCTCCAAGAAGTAGGCTGAAATTTCAGGGCAACAAACATTTCTAAAACTTTGTGAGGAGAAGTATACATTTTATAAGGAGACCAGCAAGAAGTTCGCTTTAAATTTTAAACGTATTTTCCAGGAACTTCTATTTTTTATTAAATAATAAACAGATTTTGAAAGAGTTGCAAGAGTGGGAAATAGGTTTAAAATTTTGCAAATATTTGCTTTTTTACTTTATGGTATTAATTACTTTCTTAGGCTAATACTAGGTACTTTCGTAAAGTGGTTTAAAAGATACATGCACGCTTTCAGTTTCTTCATGAAAGAATCACTTTACTTGGGTTTCATTTTGCTTCATAATAAAAAACAAACACCAAATCTATGCAAAGATTCTATAAATTTAGAACTGTTCATGTATATCTGATAATATCAAAGTTATGTATGTATGTATATATATAAATATATATATATTTAAATATAAAATATATATATATATTTAGAACCATTAGTATAAATATGAAGCCATTCGGGACTTGGACAGTTTGTAGCGATAGTCTCCAAGTAGTAGGTCATGAGAATTTCAGGAGCGGCATCACATTTCTTTAACGCAGGTACAATTTGTGAGTTGAAAAGTAGGAACCGTGCGATCAAAAGGAGACTATTAGCAAACGGATGACAAAAACTGGAAGTCAAGTCGTAGTCTGTCATTAGCTTCTCAGCTTTAGACAGAAAGGTCAAGTGAGTTTTCAGTCTTAAGTTAGAAGAGATATAAGTTTGCCAGTGGTATAAGGCAAACCCTTTACATTTTATAAGGAGCCTCAGAGGTTGTCTTTCTCTTCTTAACCTCAAAGGTTCAATATATTATCAGCATTACACGTGGCTATTAGCACTCACGTCTTTAGGGAGGAAGGAAATTTTCCCAGACGGCATCGGCTAGTCTGGGACTCTGAGGTCTTGGCTATCGATGACTACTTTGGGAACTAAAATGTTAAAGCGTAATTAAAAAGTAAGCTCATACAGAAAATACTATCATTATTTATTTTCTAGTAAATATTTAGCAGGATTTGTAATAATATGAATAATTTTTTTTTTCTACCGAAACAAATTTTTCATTGTTTACAAACAATCAGTTGAAGTTATTTTAAAAATAGAGATAATTAACAAAGTAGTTTGACAAAATAGAAACAAAGTAGTTTGTAAAAGAATTATATTTTTTTAGCATTTTAAAATTTTATTAAAAAATCCTACATCTCGATTTTGTTGAAAAGATTTATGATTTCTAATAATATTTAAGACATACATTTTCTGTCACTTTTATTTATTAATTTAATAAATATATTAAACCACATGTCAAAGTTTATTAGCTTTTGAGAAATAAGTTCAGTACAGTCGAACTCGTTTATAACGAGAACAAAGGGACCGTAACATTTACGGTAATTTTAAGGCTGCAGACATTTCTTGAGTTTATTAATTAATAATATATTAAACCACATGTTTTTTCCTTTCAGTTAAATTCCAGACGGAACTTTTTACCATACAGAGTTGCCGGTTTAAGAGTTGTCGACTACAAGTTATTTTCCCAGGTAACCGTTTACGCATTAGTTTAAATTTATTATCGGCAATACCAAAAGTGTGCGAGTGCAACAGAAGGGGTCGAATCTTTTTAAAAAAATTAATATTTAGTGAGTTAAATTACATTAATTTAATTAAATACTTTTCTTAATTTAATGGCAATTGACCCCCATCAGCGAAAAATTTCTAGTTGTGCTACAGTCTTAAAGAAACAATAAATGGAAAAAAAATCTTCGGTGGTCGGTACAACTGGGGTCATCAGTTACTCGTCGATGGATACATAGTTTTGAAATTCTTCTTTGGTCATTTCCAAATTTGAAGTTTGTATGAAACTGTCAACCTTTTCTTCCTCAGTGGATTCACCGTCTTGACAAGTCAACAATCCAGCCTTATGGAGACACTTGATGATGCATGTTGATGCGACATTTTCCCATGCATAGTTGATCAAACGTATCGCTTCGAGTACTTTTACATTGGTATTTGATGCTGTTCCACTTCTATCTCTTCTGTCCTAAATCATCAAAATCAGTTGATTACGGAAGTGGCACTTGAAACTTCTTATGACTCTTTGGTTCATAGGCTGGATAACAGATGTAGAATTTGGTGGCAAGAATTCAATTGCACCGGATTTGTGAACCCTCCCTATTGACATTGGAATGTTAGAGGAATTTTTCCTACAAAAGTATTAAACCGAGGAGAAGAAAGAAAAAGATAAGACAGAAAGACTAGAAAGATGAGAAAAAAGAATGCAAGACAGAAAAATATTGCTCGCTAAAACCAGGTCTTGCTCGTTAAAAGCGACTTCTGTTCCATAGACTTAACATTGATCGAAACAAATATTCTCGTTTTCCTCGGTAAATAAGAGTTCTCGTTAAATCCGAGCTCGTTATAAACGAGTTCGACTGTAATAAATTCAAATAAAGCTCATTTTGAAAAGTTTCTATTTGTATGGTGTCTAAGCTTTTACTTTCATATTGGAGATAATCTGATAAAATGTGCTGAATATTCTCTTAAACATGCAGAAAAGTAAAAGGGTATGTTTCTACTACTATTCTATTTAACTCTATGCTTAACAAAAATTAAAATATTTCCATTGCTAGCTAAAATTAATTGAAAGCAATTTTGAATTCTTTACGCTTGCTTATATACACAAAAGCTATTAAAAAACAAAATTTACAAACAAAGCGCAACCTCAAAAACCACACAGAGTAAAAATAAAGATCAAAATGATATTCTGATGGTCCATTCCGTTTCAAAATGATTATAAGTGCAGGGAAAAATTATTCTTTCTTTACTACTAGCGTACGTTATTTGATTCCATGGAAACGCTATAATTTTCTTAGTTCTAAACAAGTAATAAAAAAATGGGAAGTTTATGTAAGAGTTAATATTGAGGTTTCTAAACCAGAACCAGTGTATTTATGTTTGTAAATTGCCAGAAAAATGGGCTCGTATTCTTAAAAGTAGTGTTTAGAAGTAGGGCTATATGTCTTTCACTTGGCGACGCAAAAACTTCCCTATAATTACGCCCCCCATGCAGAAATTTAGGCAGATCTAAGCTATTATAAAAACAGATGACAGATTCGTTAGCTCTGGAAATTTTTTTAAATTTCTGAAAAATATTTTTGGACCCATTATTTTCTTTCGACTTAATAACAGTTTTGGAAGCCATAAAACATGGTAACACACATCGAGAAAGAAAATGAAAAAGATTGGAGAAATTCAAATTAACTTTTTCAGTTTTTATTGGTTTGTAATGATTGTAGATAAGTACATTGAGAATGAAGGTTTTTATTTGTAAAAAAAGGATAGATGTTTTGTTTATAGGAGAGAAATATTTATGGTTATTTATACTAACATATTTTTACATAAAATGACTTGGTATTTTTTCCCCTTGTACCAATAAAATTATGATTTCTATATAAAGTATTCTAAGGCGCTAAACAACTTTTCCACAAATTAAAAATACATAAAATATTTTCTGAGAAAATATAGCTATATTTCTGTTTAAAACAAATATCTTTTTGTAAAGATAAGATTAAATTCAGCAAAAAGTGTAAAATCTTTTGTTTTTCTTAAATTTGGACTTTATCTTCTTTAAATGTCGACACACTGAAATTAGATCCAAATAAGTATAAGTAACGCTACGAACCATATAAGAAAAGTTTTAATTTGATATTTTAACTTATAAATGAGCATACTTTGGGAATTAATATTAATCTTATTTTAGATGTTGTGAAGAAGACTATATTATATTGCATTTAAGATATTTTTCTCTTCCGTTGGATTTTTGTATGTGAAACAAAAGCTATATTCGTAGAAATAGAAGTGAAATAATAAAAATATTATTTAGAGATTAAAATTAAAACCTTCATGTTTCTATATATGTGTACACTTTAATAAGTGTCTCTGCTACCTGAATTTCGAAGAATTTATATGCATACGAGATAGAGTTACTTGAGCATACATATATAAAGTCATAAATGTAAGGTAAACTAAAAATAGAATGTAAAATTTCAAAATAAAAATGAAACATACGCCAAATAACACTAAAAGAATAATAGCATAAGTAATATGTTTACTAATAACATTGGAGAATTGGGATTGAAATTTTTGCTTAAAGCATTTTTAGATGCTCATAAAACTCACTGGCACAAAGCAATAATAGGTTAATATATGCATAGACATATGTATATAAATATATACGTATGGAT
>CM063505.1:147200113-147230113 GCA_032207245.1 Pardosa pseudoannulata
TATATTATAATGGGAAATATAACTTTAATTTTAAGTTTTTTTTAAAAAAGTTCACCTCCGTAATCTTAGTGTGAGGCAACTTAAATCAGAGATGGCTAACCTATGTCATGCGTGCCACTAGGTGGCACAATACAGATTTTTCAGTAACACGAAACAGGTATGTATTAAATTATTTTATTTACTTTCATTAGGTAAAAACTTTATTATAAAATAAATTTTCACCAAGACTATTAATCCCCAAAGATGGATAAAAATTTAGTACAAGCATCAGCAGCATTATGACATTTAGTAAGACAATACACCTCTCTCCCATGTATGTAGCTGTGGAGCACACTGACTTTTTCTGACTAGGAATTCTTATTGACTGGGAAGAATTATAAAGAGAAAATTCAATATTTTGGGTTTAGGTTTCTTATATTTGAATATGAAATTCGTAAGAAATAAAGCTCATATTTCGAAGTATGGGGGGATGAATTCCTGACAATAAGAACATTAATGGTACCGATGGCAATATATTTGAATATGAAGTTGGTGTGAAATAAAACTCATATTTCGAAGTATGGATGGATGAATTCATGAGAATGAGAACACCAATGGCACCGAAGGCAATATATTTAAATATAAAGTTTATATCAAATAAAACTCTTATTTCAAAGTATGGGAGAATGAATTCCTAAGAATGAGAACACCAATGGTACCGATGGCAATATATTTGAATATGAAGTTGGTGTGAAGTAAAACTCATATTCCGAAGTATGGAAGGATAAATTCCTGACAATGAGAACATTAATGGTACCGATGGCAATATATTTGAATATGAAGTTGGTGTGAAGTAAAACTCATATTTCGAAGTATGGATGGATGAATTCATGAGAATGAGAACACCAATGGCACCGAAGGCAATATATTTAAATATGAAGTTCATATCAAATAAAACTTATTTCAAAGTATGGGAGGATGAATTCCTAAGAATGAGAACACCAATAGTACCTATGGCAACATATTTGAATATGAAGTTCGTATGACATAAAACTCATGTTTCGAAGTATGGGATGAATTTCTGAGAATGAGAACACCAATGGCACCGAAGGCAATATATTTGAATATGAAGTTCATATTAAAAAAAACTAATATTTTGAAATATGGATGGATGAATTCATGAGAATGAGAACACCAATGGCACCGAAGGCAATATATTTAAATATGAAGTTCATATCAAATAAAACTCTTATTTCAAAGTATGGGAGGATGAATTCCTAAGAATGAGAACACCAATGGTACCGATGGCAATATATTTGAATATAAAGTTTATATCAAATAAAACTCTTATTTCAAAGTATGGGAGGATGAATTCCTAAGAATGAGAACACCAATGGTACCGATGGCAATATATTTGAATATAAAGTTTATATGAAATAAAACTCATATTTCGAAGTATGGATGGATGAATTCATGAGAATGAGCACACCAATGACACCGAAGGCAATATATTTGAATATAAAGTTCATATGAAATAAAACTCTTATTTCAAAGTATGAGAGGATGAATTCCTAAGAATGAGAACACCAATAGTACCTATGGCAACATATTTGAATATGAAGTTCGTATGACATAAAACTCATGTTTCGAAGTATGGGATGAATTTCTGAGAATGAGAACACCAATGGCACCGAAGGCAATATATTTGAATATGAAGTTCATATTAAATAAAACTAATATTTCGAAGGATGGGAGGATGAATTCCTGAGAATGAGAACACCGATAGTACCGATGGCAATAAGGACTCTTAACTTCTTTGTTGATTCAGGTTTTGGCAGGTTCTCAATACAGTCACCTAGTCACTCAGTACAGTCACCAGTTATAGCTAATATTTCTTATTGGCTGGCTTGTTACAGTTTTTGCCGTTATAGGCCAAGAGAGGTTAAAAATTAATCCCACATAACTTTAATTTTAGAACGTCAAAATTAATCCCACATGACTTTTATTTTAGAACTTCATTTCTCTTGGGGGAACCAAGTTAAAAAAATTTAATATCATCTTCACAATTATTGATTATAATCTGCATTCTATGTGAAGAAAATTTTAACATTTTTAACGGTTTGGGGTATAGCTAAAAAAAAACTATTGGTCGTAGCAGTTTAAATTTTTAATTTACGAATGTAACATCTAAATAACACTCTATATAATGAAAAAAATCAATATGACTTATATTAAAGCTGTAGGGTATATATCAAAAGTGGTTCACCATAAAATGTAAGAACTTGTATTTAAGACTATGACTATTATAACGTCTAGATATGTAACCCAACTTTTGATTGCAATTTCCACTCTATATAACGAAAAATTTCAATAGAGTGTATACTAACTCTAACACATGATTAAAATATTTGTAGTCGTATAATTTTGCCTTCAGGTCTTCTATAACGTCTTCTTGTGCATCTCCTCTATTTTGAATTCAATCAGCAATCTGTGTAACGAAAAATTTCAATACAACGTATGTTCAAGCTGTAGGGAATAACTCAAAAGTATTTTTTTTAATTGTTGAATTTTTACGTTAGGTAGTTAGGGAAATAAGTCTTTGGTTCCTAATTCAACCAAGCCCGTTGTTTTGAGAGTTTCCTGCCCAATTCAAAAAATTAACCACCCATCCTCAAAAGGTCAACATGTCGGAGACGAAATAAACGTGGGCTACATACAGTGGATACATAACAATCCAGTTGGTTGATTGGTTTCATGTTCACCTGGAAGTAAAGATAACTGCTATTGCCTCGAGAGGTTGGACATCTAAGATGAGTCTCCGTAATGGTTTATAAGCAGAGACAAAGAAAAAGACATTCAGTTTTAGTCTACCACCTCCTGAAGTATTATTTAGGAACTTAGAGAACGTTGTTATACCGAATGTGTTTTGAGTGTTCCAGGAGTCACTAAGGAATACAATAAATCTTTAGTCAAATACTGCCCTGATTCCGCAACCCCACTAATTAAGATAGTTCTGCCTCTGCAGACTGAGCTACTGCAGCTCTAGGTTAAACATAGCAATCAAAACATAGGAAAGGGGAAACCCGATGCAATGTGCTAAAAAACTATTTGGAATTCTTTTTTAAATAACTAATTTAATATTAAATAGAACAGGTCTTTTTTATAACTTTGCTTTAATTTTCTAAAAATTAATGATAATATTTTTTAATGTTAAGAATACTATGATTTTTAATATACAAGTTTTATACAATATTGAAAATCGTTCATTGCAAATGCAATCAGTATATTATCATTCCAAGCTAGTTTTGAAATAAAATTAGAATTCAAATAGAATTAAACGTTTTTCTCTTTCATTACAGGCATTCATTCAGAAGACTGATTCACTGGAGAATTCTATAACCATTCTTCTGAAGCATTATAAGTAAAACAATATTAAGAAATAGTTCATTTGAAAGAAAGCTAAAACATTTCTTTTATTTCTACCTTTTTACCTTTATAAATTATTACAAATTCCCAATTGGCAGAATGAAACAAAACCAGTCCAAAAAGAGAAATCTCCATATTAATATTTTCATCGATTAAAAGAATCGATATTTCGATAGAAGAACACGTTATATTCTCTTCGTGCTTTTAACGTCATTTATTTTCACAGTTAGCTAATTTATAACTACAAATAATATATCAGAACTAAGATTAGAAAAGAAAGATAATAACGTATAATTTCTCCAAAGACAGAGGAAGAAATTCTTTTGTCGTAAAGATTTTATTCTAAGCTTTCGCAAATGGAATCCCAAGTGAAAACAAATATGACTACTAAAAAAAAAAAATTGAAATTTAGTGATAATAACAGGAATTTCTTTTATAGAATGCTGTATCTGTACATTTGACATCGAATTATAGTACATCATTATCTATCGTAATTATTTTAAGGATTAAACATTAAATTCCGACAGTGTGCTTTTAGTGTCATACATTCCAAAAATTCGTAAAGACGCATGGGTAAAATGTTTTATTTTCAGAAATAGCTTGATTATTATTTTTTTTTCATTTTTATTCTACTATACCATTGTATTCTTGAAAATAGTCGATGAAAGGGATAGAAAAGCTGAATAATGTTCGAAATGAATCCAAGAAATACGTTTTAATAATCAAGATGTAGTTTTTAATATTTATATCCTTCGCTTTCGAGATTTTGAAATGACCTTCATAAGTTTGTATTTTTCTCCGTATCAAACAGAATCCAAAAGTTTTACATTACTTTAAAATTAAAAATGCTGTTTAATGACGAACGTAGATTAATATTTTTGGAAGTTTCGCAAGAATAATGTCTTTTAATCCCAGGTTGTCAAAGATATTCCATGATATTCATTTATGACATATCTGAAATTATCAAGCGAACTTTTTAATTTTAGCAAGAATTCATTAGCTCACATATATTTCGTATATTTATTCTGAAGTTGCTAAAAGTACAGATTCTAGTCGCAAATTTCAGTTTTATTTTTGTTGTGTTTCTGTTTTCTGCGAAATTAAAACATTTTCTCTCGTTTCATCTTCATTTAACTGACATCTAGATTTACTTCTGCTAACGACATATATGATTCCATTCCAAAATAATTATTTTTATCGTATAATTCTAACATATAAAAAGACGATTTACAACGGCTGTTCCATGAAATGTTAAGATTCCACAAACATATTTCGTGATTCCATATGAAATTTACTAATTTTAATCTAAGAACTGTTTCATTTTCGTTTACAGTTAAAATCAAAATTAACCTAACTAAATTATCTTAGCTGCTTGCCTGATTATCCCGAGTTATCTCGGGGTCGTATATGTTGCATATAATTATTATCCCGAGAAAACTCGGGCTAAGAATAATTTGTTAGTACGATTTTTTTTATCACGTTTTTACTTTTCCTGAAGGAAATGAAAAGAAATATTCAGCTTTCATTAGCAGTTTACCAAGTATCCAAAAAGTGCGAAGCACATCACAGAACAACTGGCTCCGCTGCAGAACAATCGCGGCTCCCGGAAACTTTTTTTCTTTAATATATATTATACAAAAGAATATATATATATATATATATATATATATATATATATATATATATATATGTAATATAGAAAAACAGATCGAGGAATAAGACCCCCGAAGATAAAAAGTAATAGAGAAAACCCCTAAATGTGAGAAGTAAACAACTCCAACAAACAGACAATAGCTGAAACACACATGTCAGCCACCTGTGGTCCATAAAGACGAAATTTTAATCCCCCTTTGACGTTACAGAAGTGTTCATTTAAACCAGTTAATCCCATTTTGACACTAGACAGTCACATAACTTTTATTCCCCCAACATCTGTGGTTTGACTTACACTTAACGCGAAGCACCTGCAGCCACAAAACGGCGTCTCCCACGCTATCTGTCGGCCAGACGAAAACAAAACAAAAAAGTGCAACGGCCAATGACGCCCTCAAAAGTGTAAATGGGCAGGCACAACCCCCCCTAGATAAGATTTTATATTTTTAAGTAAGAAGTTCACACTCGCTATTCTGGCAGTTAGTCAGGAGACATCTCTCTCCCTAGCCGTGACTTAGTTGCGTCAAGCAGACTAGTCATGAGTATGCTTATAGCAGACTTTCTATCGTACTTCCTTTATCGTACTCATGTCTGGACTATCAAAAAGAAATAAAGATTTTAGGAGGACAATAATGGATTCTTCGTGACTGCTTTATCCTGATATATATATATATATATATATATATATATATATATAATATATAACCCTTTGGGAGAGTTGTTATTTTTTTGTCTTCCCTACACCCTACCAGTGTGATAGATAGCTCGCGATCTGCCTATCCTAAAAACTTCCCTTGCATTAATGTTTGGGCCAAATTATGAGTCCCATTTTTATCATCGTAGTGGTATCTCAAAATATCTTACATCAAAAGTAATTGACAGGACAGTAAATTCTATATTAATGCCTTGGTTTTAATACAAATATTTTTCTAAATTTCAGGTAGCACTATTTTATTAAAATATTTTTATTTATGCATATTATTAAAGATGAAAATGTACCACAATAGAAATAATATTGTGATAGAGTAAATATATGATAAAATAAATATATCTCCTGCAGAACATTTTTGATTATCTGAAAGCCTGTTGCAGAACATTGAAAAGTATTCTGCTGTGGGGGTTTCATGTGTCATGTGTTTTAAACTGATTGAAGAACTAAATTTCATAAAATCATTGTGATGAGCTTTCTGCCACATCAAGAAGACCCAGCATTATTCTCAACCACTCAGATTAACTTCAATGTATTTTACAGATGTTATTCCTATCTACTGAAAAAAAAATCAAATTCCGCGAGACAGTGTAGTCTGTTCTCCCGTAAAAGAGATTCCAGAGGTAAGTGAGTAAGAAAAGAGTCCAGATACCAGTGTAGAGAATGTCAGGTATCACGGTGTGTTGTCTCTTGTTTAAAAAACTATCATACAAAGACTAACATTTATCTTTTTCCCACTCGAGATAACTAGAGATAGTAAAATAAAAATAAATGCTTTTACATGTTTAAAAAATTAAAAATTCAACTTAAAACCTACATATTTTGTTTTTCCTTGTATTTAATAATAAAATAAAAAATGCAATGATTTTTTGAAATTAAAAAAAATTTGTAAGGGAAACGGGACACTTAGAGAGATAAGCGCTGAAGCAATGTATATGATCTGTGTTGTATTAAATGTTTTTAACACGAACAGTCTTTTTAGAATATTTTTTAGCTAATCTGGCAAATATGGTACACATTGCTCATTTTTTTAATCTAGGATTATTTTCTTAAAGTATTGGTGCAATTGTTTTTCCCCAAGCTTCTGGAGGCCATGCAACTGGTGTTACTTGCAACTTGTTTACTTTTTACTGGATAATTTGTATCACGTTCTTTTATTCTGGTAAATATGAGCAAATTTGTAGAATTTAAACATTTCATTTCTGTTATATTCGTGTTGTTTAGTAGGTATAACTGTTCACATTATCACTTTCGGTTTTGATCCATTGCAGCAGAAAATGTTTCATACTATGATACTTCCCCCAAATCCTTATGCTTTTGAGAAATTCAAGAATTTATGTCTGTACAAAACAAAGTTAAGAGTAACTTGTCAAACGATGTCAAATATTTTTTATTTGGCTAGAGTAGATATCTGTTCCAACACTTCTAATCTCAACACTATATGTGAGGTGGTTGGATGGGACAATCCAATTTGGATATTGTCAATTTAATTATTAAGTACAACCGTAAAAATTGCAAGATCTATTGCAAATTCTCAGACACCTCAGATGTTTCAGCTTTGTAAAATCTAGGTAATTATTTTGGTATAGCAATCTACAGGATCTTCAGGTCAACAGGATTATATGAGCTAACCCGTCAGTCCTGAGTTTCTTTTAGAGAGCATTAATAACTGTCGATTATTAGAAACAGCTATAATGAATTCTTTCTTTTTTTTCAACGTTGAACAGATTTCCTATCAGATTTCATTGAAACGAACATTATTTCTTGAGTTTTTTGTATGACACCTCCACAATGTAGGCGATTTTTTAATAGCTTAGCCCCTTAGCCAATCTTTCCTTACTCCATACCTTGAAAAACTTGCTATATTTTCATACTTTTAAAGTTCTTCATGTATAGCAAGTAATGCATTTGGTACTATCTGATATACAACTAAAGCTAAAAACTATTTCCATATCAAACCATACTGCATTAATGTACATCATATGTACACTCTTCTTTATCCAAGAATTATCCCGCAATTTTCTGTTAAAAACTCATTTGGTTATAACTTTATCACATTCTATTACCTTTCCGGAACAATAGCAATCTGTATCAGAAACTGCGAAATGTTGTACTCTGAAGTCTATATATTGATATGAGGAATTATAGTTCCAATTCATAACAGGGATAATATAATGATTATCAGATGCACACCCAGAACTAAGGCTGGAGGGGATTTATCCCTTCCCCTTCCTCTTTAGCCATAAGTGTAAATGTTCAAAGATGCCAAAGCTGTTAGAGTCTTTAGCATCCTTAAATACTCAAAGAAAGCTGAAGTTAGCATAAATGATGTAATCAATGAATTTGTAAACAAAAGAGATTAAAATTTAATTTATAATTTCTGTATCTCTCTCTCTCTCTCTCTCTTTCTTTCTTCACATATACATATAATTTTGTATGCAGTATTTCTCAGTTTTAGTGTTTTTTAATGTATTGCCATCATAAAAGTACAATGTTAAACTATTAATAAAATAACGTATTAATTTTAAATTTACAATAGTACATTTCCTTTTACATTTTCTTTTGTTTTTATTCAGTATGATATATTGATCATTGTAAAACGGTTATGCTTTAAACTGTTAAGTTCTTCCCGAGACAAAATCCTGCGATAGCGCCAGATGAGTAGAAAGGTAAAAACAAGATTGTATATAAAAACAAAATCATTTAAAAAAATTACAAATTATACAAAATGTATTAAATCATTCTGTAACTTTTCAATACCAAAAGAAAATATACAAGGGCTTCAATATTTTAGTCTTATATGCGTTAATATATACTTCACCCATTTTTCTAAATAATATATTTATTCGTATCATATAAAATGTCGTATAAAATATATTATATACTAGAAATCTTTGAAAGCTTTTGCTTGAAAGTTTTGACATAAAGAAATTGATTTCTTATTCACAATTTGCTTTTTTGCAATCTGTATGCAATGCATTTAATACAAATAATATATCTTCATGCTAATACAGATCATGCAATGTTTTTAAGGAAATAAGTCTAATAATATGAATTTATCAAAAGTATAGATTACTGCAAAATATAATCAAAATAATCAAAATATATTCAAAAACATTTATCCTGAAATTTAACTATTAAAATTTTATATGAGTTTCTACATAGGAAGAATTTATTTGTACTTTTATATGTGAGTGTTAATATGAATTATTTAGCTATTTATTACAAGTTTTCATTCAAAAATAATATTCCTAAAATATAATCCTGAAGTACAAGCACAAAACTTTTATTTAAGCACTTCATTTATTGCTGTCTCCCATTAAAAGACACAAATAATCTGATTCATTCAGTTGTACACAATGAAATGACAAGTTTTACCTTCGTTATGAGCCGATCAACTTAGAAAATCTGGTTAACGAGAAGTAAGCTCTAATTCAATAAGCGCAATTAATTAACATTTCCTAATAATGACTATTTAATTACGTCATTTATTGCTAACGTAAGGCGGTTGCACTATTTTTTGTGCGTAACAGATGGCGAAATTTACTCTCTTTTCCCTGATTCTTGGTGAGGCATTCGACATTAATACGTGCATTAATTCTTCGAGTATATACAACTAGATTATCGCGAACAGCAATTATTTTTCTTTATATTTTTACTGTCGGATAATCGGGAATGATGAGCTTAGTGAAATTAATACTTCATCAGGAAAAAAAACTCTCTATTAAAATTTTAGGAAGATGTGATTCAGAATAAAGCTTGTTACTTAAAGTAATATTTGACTTTTATTTAAAGTAACAGTCTCGTGCATAGACTACTTTTATGGACGGGGTTTTAGAAAAAATCTGAGTAGGCAGATAGATTTTGGTCTGGGACTGTTGGTTATTTTTTAAATTATAAAATAATAAAAATGCGCATTATATTATAACATGACAAAAATGAGATAGAAAGTACAATAATATAAGTGCGTAAGTAGAAGTTTTTTCCTTACGTTAAAAAGCACTTATGTACTATTATATGTTAGTCCACAAGGAAGCTTTGAACTCTGAAACTCTTTCAATTTCGACGAAATTATAATTTGATGATGTGAGATGAAGACATGTCATATTAAGAGTTTTTATTTCTATTTTATAAAACAATAAAAATGCGCATTATATTATAAAGGGACAAAAATGAGATAGAAAGTACATAATATAAATAAATGCTTAAGCAGAAGTTTTATCCTTATGTTAAAAAGCATTTATTTACTTCTTTATGTTAGTCCACAAGAAAGCTTTGAACTCTCAAACTCTTCCAATTTCTAAGAAATTATAATTTGATGATGTGAGATGAAGACATGTAATATTAAGAGTTTTCATTTCTAGATTGTAAAATAATAAAAATGCACATTATAACGTGGCAAAAATGAGATAGAAAGTTTATAATATAAGTTCGTAAGCAGAAATTTTATCCTTATGTTTAAAAGCATTTATGTACCTCTGTACGTTAATCCACGAGAAAGCTTTGAACTTTCAAACTCTTCCAATCTCTACGAAATTATATGTTGATGATGTGAGATGAAGACATGTCATATTAAGAGTTTTTATTTCTATTTTATAAAATAATAAAAATGCGCATTATATTATAAAGGGGCAAAAATGAGATAGATAGTACATAATATAAATTCTTAACCAGAATTTTTATCCTTATGTTAAAAAGCATTTAAGTACTTCTGTATGTTAGTCCACGAGAAAGCTTTGAACTTTCAAACTCTTCCAATCTCTACGAAATTATATGTTGATGATGTGAGATGAAGACATGTCATATTAAGAGTTTTCATTTCTTAATTATAAAATAATAAAAATGCTCATTGTATTATAAAGTGACAAAAATGAGATAGATAGTACATAATATAAATTCTTAACCAGAATTTTTATCCTTATGTTAAAAAGCATTTAAGTACTTCTGTATGTTAGTCCACGAGAAAGCTTTGAACTTTCAAACTCTTCCAATTTCTAGGAAATTATATGTTGTTGATGTGATATAAAGGCATATCATATTAAGATTTTTCATTTCTAAACATTTGTAAATTATCCCATCATGTACATTCCTGTGTCAGAAAATTAATATTTAAACAAATAGAAAAGTAATTGGTTAAGGAATTTAGCTAAACCAATGATGTTACTTTTTTTTAAGTAACACTGAAAACCGTTTCATTTCAAGTGATATAAGTTTCCAGTTACCCAGTTAAATTGTGATTTAGCTTGACTTGAATAACATAACAGTTCTGTAAAATTTATAATTTATCGAAAGAATTTTCTATTTAAAATTCTAGTTGGCATTATAAATAAAGCTTCTCTATTTATTGGAGGATTGAGTATCATTGAATGATTTTAATAGATGACAGGTTTTTTTTTTAATTTGTGATCGTTCTATGTACATTATTGTATAAGCAAATTCACATTCTAAAATAGGAATTTAACGTTTGTCACTGTTGATTTTTATAAAATTTCTTATTTTAAGTAAAAACTGTTTCTTTTGAAGTTATTACATTAAACCTCAAATTATTGGGATTCATTGGAACCAAAACGAAATAAAATAATCCCCTTTTTGTAATGAATAATTAAATACTTACGGGGAAAAATTTATTGTTAGAAAAAATACTACCTCTAGATATATATACATTCTACAGAAAATTTAGTAAAATACAGCCATTACTCTCTTGTATCACATTGTAGCAAATGTGAAACATAATCAAAAACCGAATTTTAATGTCTAGCATTGCTACTGAGGGTTAGCTAAAATCAATTTTTATGATTTTTAAATTTTCTGTAGAGTGTTTTACTTCCCAACAACGATAAATGGCAAGTTTATTTTTAAAAAAATTATCAAATTATCTAGTATTTTCTCTTAATAATTATGTTATTTAGATCAAATAAATTTTCTTTTTCGACAGATACAACAACTGAAATCCTGACAAACAGTTTTATTATCAAAAACTTCACAATATAGTGTCTTGTTTAGATGTGATACCAAGTACATTTCTTATCTTGAATTTTTAATTTTATTTTTAATAAATGACATCCTATGATGTGTAAAATAATGACTGATCCCTTTTGAGAACAGGATGAAATAGCCAAAGCTGTGTAAATTCCATATATGTTTTACTCTGAGAAGTTTCTTATAACTCAAGAATATTCGGCAGAATAGTTGGTTGGAGTGTTAAGTTCTATTATTTCGTTACACGAGGATTAATGATACCGGACTTACTGCTTAACTGCGAACGACTAGGACAATCAAATACCAATCCGGATCCATATGGTCTTGATGCCCTCCAGGTTTGTCCCGGCAGTGGTGGGAGATAGCAAGTTGAGGGTCCTCTGCCGAAGATCTCTAAGCCTTGACCTTCGGTTCTCGAAGGTCACGACCCGGTCAGCCTCTTTTAAAGTACCAGGCTTGTGTCTGCGCCAGTGGCGAAAGAACGCAGCTAGGAATTTGGAAGACTACTGGATGTTCTAGTGGGCCTTTTAACTAGAGTTAGTGAGGTAGCACAAACCACGTGGACCAAAAAGAGGTATGTTCTTGTAGTCTGATGAATTTTCCTCGTTGCACTTCGAGTAGGAATCTGGATAGCCAAAAGGAAGATCAAGAAATTTTGAGAGGTGACAGATAACGCCCTGGGTCCCAGAACCATCCCTCGTGAAAACATTGCAATGGAAGTTTGGTGAACCCTGCGAAGCCCATGATTCGACTTCCTCAAAAATACCCACTGAAAACTCGCAATAGTTTCAAGGGTGAAAGCACTAGACCTAAAATTAAGAATCGATAAGTAAAAATAATTAAAATTAAAAAGTAAAATTAAAAAATGGGGTGCTGATGGTAGCAAAAAAAAAGGGGGGTAGATTGGGAGTTACTGCTATGAACGGTTACAAGCATCCATTCTAGCAGTGGGATTCGAACCCATGAATTCCGTTGCCAAAGAACAGTCTGGAAGAACAACTTGGTCATTAATAAGTTAATATCTTTGACACAATGACAGTATGCATTCACATCATTCCTGGAAAAAGTTTTGTTGATTATTTCTATCCTGAAGTTAGAGCAATTTGCTCATAAAACTCCTATCAAAGGAAAAAACTTACTTTTTAAATCAAATTTATATTTCATGTATCACTTGATCACATGATTACTACTGTTGTAAACTTTGAATTGGTTAAATTAAAATTTAAAAAAAATGCCAGACACAGTAAATGTAAATTTCTTACAAAAATAGTTTAAAATCCTTTACACAAAGATTTTTTTTTATTTTTTATGTGCAAAGTAAATTTTAATATTTACTAGATATAAATACCGTGTTTGTAGTAATTACATTATTTATCAATAAATTTTTATTTTTATATTTTACATTATTTCAATTAGTTATTACAAGATGGATACTACGTATTCTAACACTTGAAGAACTATTATTCTGTTCGAGTTTGATGAGGCACAAAAGAGTCATAATAAAAGAAAAATAGTTACATTACAGAAAAAAAGGATGAAATTCACATAAATAAGTTTCTATTTAAATTTTTTTCGATTAAAACAATTGCCAAAAAACAAAACTTTTACAAAATTCGCATTATCTTACTTTTTTTTATTTCCGTGACTGAAGTATTTTCCGATCTTTCCTATTTGATGCGTTGGCAGTATTAAATTATCCAGCTACTGCCCATGCTCAGGACGTCACATACTTTTCGCAACTTCTTTTCCGACTTAGGCAATTACGTCTTAACCGGAGCGCGGGATCAGCAGAAATGAAGCCTTGATATAGTCAGACTGCAAAGAACACATTCATTACACCCTTTGTAATGAGCTGTATAAGCAGAATAAGTTCACGTTTGCTGGGCAGATGTCTTAATTATCCGAAAGTTTGACCGGACAGTCAGCATTTTCTTGTCCCGAAAAGAATGTGGTCAGTTAGAAAAGAAGGATAAGAATATCCTGACTTTATGAGTCTTCATCTAATCTAGCTCAGTCCGTCAGAAAAGTTTTTGAACGAGAAACTCATTTCGTCCACTTTGTGGCGTTTTAAAAATAGTTTAATACATTTGTTTAAAAAATCAAATCATCTTTATAAATATTAAAACTTAAATAATTTAAAGACCATTTTTATAGAGTTAAAATTCACATACGTTATAATTTTCTAAAAATACAAACGGATGTATTATTTAAACTTTTTTAGGGGAGGGTTAATTTATCACAGGGTATTAATAAAAGCACGTATAAAATTTCTAACAATACTAATTTATTTAGTAAAGAGTGAATGGTCAAAATAGGGAACAAAACATGAAATGGTACAGAGGTCTATATGATTCTTTTGGAAAGGCTTATCGATAAAAATATCGATTCAATTTAAATTTCGGTCGTAACCACATTTCCTCTTATGCAAATATGTTGTGTCAGCAGTGGTATAAATTGACTTTTCCAGTTAGCTCCTTGGCCTTGTCTGTTACTCTGATTGTTTGGTGTTGCTAAAAATTTTGGTAAGTCAGTTGTGAGGAAATACGACGTACTATATTGAAAACGGCTTGCTTTAGTTTGATTTTAATACCTCGCTTATAATTTTTTCTTTTGAGCTGAACGAATAAACGTTTAATCCATGAAATGAACTGTGCTTTGGACTCTCTACGTATATTCACACCACACGCATAACATGAAGCTGGGCACTTTGCAAATAAGTTGAAATTTACCCCCACAGATTCTACATATTGGTAACTTATGATAGTTCCCGTTAAAATGGTGTTTGCGGTTACATCGCCAACTTTTCAGGATAAAGCGGAACATTCAATTGTACAGAGATCTATATGATTATACATACCGGTAGCTTCAATTCATCACCGTTAAAATGGTGTTTGCGATTACATCGTCCACTTTGGAGGAGATAGTGGAACATCCAATGGTACAGAGATCTATATGATTATATGTGCCGGCAGCTTCAAATAGTCACCGTTAAAATGGTGTTTGCGATTACATCATCCACTTAATAGGAGATAGTGGAACATCCAATGGTACAGAGATCTATATGATTAAACATACCAGTAGCTCAGTTAGTCACCGTTAAAATGGCGTTTGTGGTTACATCTTCCACTTTGGAAGAGAGAGCAAAACATCCAATGCTACAAAGCTCTATATGATCTACATGCCGGTAGTTCACGTTAGTCATCGTTAAAATTGAGTTTGTGATTATATCGTCTACTTTGTAGGTGTATTAGGCAGTGATAACATTTCTTTTAGCTATAATAAGAAAGTTGCATAAAACCTTTGTAAATGGTTGAAGTATACGGAGTAGATTGCATAATTCTTTGTACTAATGTAGGAAGATGGTGTGAATTTGTTAAAAAGTAGATGAATCTTAAACAGGCCGTGCAACAAACATAGCCAATGGATCAACATAATCACATATACTATGAAAATTAGTGAATTTGTGATATTTTCATTTCTTTTTCATATTGTCATTAGTTCCATTCTTTATAAATGTATTCAAAATTTTTCGCGTTTCTTATCAACACCTCCACATATATAACTTCCACGGTCTTACATTAAAGTAATTAAAATTTTATTTAATAACTCTTCTAAAAATATAAGAAAGGGGACTGGATTCTTTGTTTGAAAATTTGCTTATCAGACTAAATAAGAAGTTAAGCTTTAACTGTTGGTGTATGGACTCACAGACATCGACAATCCTCTATAAGCATTTTCCTCCTTGAAATTCTAAAAGATCCTTTCCTCTTTCAATACCTTCCAACAGTGTGCTGCCAAACAAAAATCGCTTTAGAAGTTAGATGTCTAAAACAATCTTTTAAAACTCTATTTTTAAGATATGGGGATTTAGAGATCATCACAGTAGTAGTAGAACTATTTTAGAATCAAAGAAAACTTGTCCTGTAAATGCTTATGCTTTATACCAGTCATTTCTATGAACTTCAAATAGACAATGTTTTATGCTAATATTAAAGAATCAATTAAAATTATTCTTTGTTAAAAATGAGCTCATGTTATTCGGACAATTAGAAGGTTATGGAACGTTAATGAACTTTAATGGCCCGGAAGAAAAACTGAGTTTCTGAAAATCTTTCTTAAAACTCAGCTAAAAAGTAGAAAAACATTTCGTCGTATTCATATATAATGTTATATAGCAATGTTTGTGTTTAATATTGTCGATTTTTGTGTGAACCAGAAATATCGCATAAATTGTATTTCTTTGTAAAATATATATTTAGATTTTTATTTTAGCAATAAAAGCAATTCGACAACGTTTTTTATATTGTCATATAATCAAACCAACACTTATAAATTCTGAAAAACACTGTGAAGTTGTTACTACAGAAGATCATGAAGTGCTTTGAAAACAATTTAAGGGGATTTATTTTTGTGCAGTTCTTCTAAACTTTATATCCACATGGATTCTTTTAGATATTTGTAAAGAAAGTAAACAAAAAGAGAATGATATTTTTGAATGATGAATATGACAGTGCAGACTATACTTGAATTTTAACAATAGACTCGTTGTGTCAAAGGAAAATGATGGATTACGTAAATGACATATTTTTGAACGTCTGTTCTCTTTAAAGTAATGAAGCAGAAAATATGCGAGTATCGTGTATGAGAATAGCTTAAATATGCGGACTTTGACGAACTATCTGTTTCAGAATTACTGTCCTGCTGAAATCGTTAAACTATGTCATATTTTAAGAGCTTGGAGTATGTAATCTTTTGGAAGTGTAAAAAAATACACTCGTCAATAACAAAATTGTAAATTGTATTGAAGTAGATAAATTATATGTATGTGAAGTTGCTAAAAACGAAAACAACAAACTGAGAATTAAGTAGCACTTATTTTATACGAGTTGAATGTGGTGAGTTCTCATGCGGAAAATACGTAAAACTGCAGGATTATTTTCTTATTACGATGCCAATATTCGTGGAAATGATTAAAGACTGATTAGCAAAAACAATATAAGCAACGTAACATATATTTTGTCAATTCCTAAAGTGAACAAACGTGAAGTGCTGCTTGTTTTGTGTCCTGGACTTTGTTCTTGCTTATGAGAAAGAGGCATTAAAACTCTGACTGAAATCTTATGCTGTTATTTGGGTTGTCGTATCATAGTTCAACATAAACTGGTTTCTAGCAAGTTGGCCTAGGTATGATAGGAAATGTTGCCCAGCAATGTTAAGAATTGTGGCTGGGCTAATTTTGGTTAGGAAATATGCTAATTGTGTTTTAATTTTATACGAATTGAATGTTGAGAGTTCTTATGAATCAAATGCGTAAAACTGCAGAATTGTCATCTTATTCAGATGCAAATATTCTTAGAAAGGAGTGAAGACAGCTTTTAGATTGGCACGAACAGTATGAACAACATATATTTTGCCAATTTCTAAAGTCAATAAACGTGAGCAGATGTTGCTTGTTTTGTCTCTTGTAAGTGAGGCTGGTCCATTGTCCTTTCTTGTCAGAAAGAGGCAGTTTTCAGCAAGTTAGCCTAGGTATGATAGGAATTGTTACCCAGCAATGTTAAGAATTGTGGCTGAGTAGTTAGGAAATATGCTAATTGCTTTTCTATTTTACACGAGTTGAATGCAGAGAGTTCTCATGAAAGAAATGTTTAAAACTACAGAACTGTTTTCTTATTCGGATGTCAATATTTGTTGAAAGGAGTGAAGACAGCTTTTAAATTGGCACAAACAGTAGAAGCAACGTAACATATATTTCGTCAATTTCTAAAGTCAACAAACCAGAAGTGTTGCTTGTTTTGTCTCCTGCAAGTGAAGATGTTCCATTGTCCTTGCTTGTCAGAAAAAGGCATAAAGTCTCTGACTAAAATCTTATGCCGTTATTTGGTCTGTCAAATCATAGTTCAACATAAATTAGTTTCCAGCAAGTTGGCCTAGGTATGATAGGAAATGTTGACCAGCAATGTTAAGAATTGTAGCTGGGTAATTAGGAAATATGCTAATTGTGTTTTCATTTTACACGAGTTAAATATGGAGAGTTCTCATGTGAGAAATGCATAAAAAAGCAGAATTATTTTCTTAAAACGATGCCAATATTCCTAGAAAGTAGTGAATACAGCTTTTAGATTGGCACAAACAGTATGAGCAACGTAACATATATATTTTGTCAATTTCTAAAGTCAACAAACGTGAAGTGCTGTTTGTCTCCTGTATAGTGTCCTTGATTGTGAGAAAGAGGCATAAAATCTCTGACTGAAATCTCATGCTATTATTTATGCTGTCGAATTATAGTTTAACATAAATTGGTTTCCAACAAGTTGGCCTAGGTATGTTGACCAGCAATGTTAAGAATTGTGGCTGGATACTTAGGAAATAGGCTAATTGCGTTTTTATTTTACACGAGTTGAATATTGAGATTTCTCATGAAGGAAATGCTTAAAACTTCAGAATTATTTTCTTATTCGGATGGAAATATTCTTAGAAAGGAGTGAAGACATCTTTTAGATTGGCATAAACAGTAAGAGCAGCGTAACATATATTTCGTCAATTTCTAAAGTTAACAAACCAGAAATGTTGCTTGTTTTGTCTCCTGTAAGTGAAAATGGTCCATTGTCCTTGCTTGTCAGAAAAAGGCATACAGTCTCTGACTGAAATCTTATGCCGTTATTACTTAATTATAACATATGCCTCAACGTTCTTAACGAATTTAGCGAATTTATTATGTACTTGTTCCCCTTTACCGTGATCGTGAATATTTTTTATTTTTATTATTTTGATCTAATGTAACCTAGAATTTTCCCAGTCCTCATTTTCGTATTTAATGTCAGTTATTCTCATTACCCATGCCTTTACAGTATCTTTGATCTAGAAATTATTATTCCTTTTCTTTATTCTATTTCTTCTATTTCTTTATTCCCTTTGACCAGACCAAGGGAAATCAGAACAAAGTGCCCATGTGCGAGAGTCATGCCGTTACTTGGTCTTTCGTTCAATATAAATTACTTTCATCAAGTTGAACTACGTAAGATAGGAAATGTTGCCCAGGAATGTTAATAATTGATGTTGGGTAGTTATGAAATATGCTAATTTTAATAAACTAAATATAGAAATGTTTGAGGGCATTAATATTGCAATCGATTAAAAAAGATTAAAGAAAGAAATTTCAACAAAGTTCCTCCTATTAACCCTTTGACAGTTTCATTTTTTTCCAGAATTCGGTCAAAAAAATGTCACATTTTTTATTGCATTTTTTTGTTCATTTTACATTTTTAAGTAAAGATATGTTATTAAAATTAACATTTCTAATATTTTTAAGCATTTATTACAACTTTTTTTCTTTCTATGAAAGCATCATAGAATTGAAGTTTACCTTTAGTCTCATCGATATCCAAGTTAATTTTTGGAATTCCAGTGAAAGCAAATCTAGGACGCGGATCCGAAGGATTATCATAATTAATTAAAGAAAATTGTCTTGCTTGACTGATTCCATCCGTACTACTATCAGAGTCACTAATATCCAGGTCATCTAGTAAACTTTCGCTACTATCATTCACAGATAATTCAGTTTTCGATTCCGAGTCACAGTTCGAATCACAAGAAATTAGCTCCATATGCTCTGAATTATCCATTATTTAAAAGTAAAAATATATTATTCAACTCTTGCATCAATAAAATTATCAGGTGGTTAGTGAAATATAACCAGAAAGCTATACACTGAAAGATAACAATTCGTCTTCTGACAAAAACATGCTATAAAACCCGCATTATTGAACCAATCAGAGTAGAAAATACAATAAACTGCAAACTATCATTTACTGGATAACTATCGCTATCTATACGAATAATTTGTTACTAAAATTAGAAAAAATACGGCCGAAACAGTGCAAGCGAAATAGAAATCAGATTGTCCGTACGCCATAAGGGCAAATCAGTAAAGGCCCGAAAGCTGTGCCCGTACGGCGTACGGGCAAAACAGGGAAAGGGTTAATAAGGTAAAATATCACTCTGTGTGATTCGTGCAAAGTGATTTCATTCAAAATTATCATGTTCCATAGAAGCTAAGACAGCCAGATCATTGTTAAATTAACATACTATTTTACTCGTATAATTATCTGTATAACTTTATATTAGTAGACATTAGTAACTGTTTTACAAATAACTGATTCCAAACAATCATAATAGTAAATGTGTATTATATTTAAATATCCAGTAAAAAAATCCAAAATTCACCATATTTTCCGACAGGAAAAGCTTTAGTTACACTCGTATAAAACATTCAGGTTTAAATTGTGTGATTACATTTCGATTTTATCTCAACTGGTTTACATATATTATAACTATGAGGAATATATTCATCAGACTTTCTTCGTTTTCCATAAGAATTTCGAATTTGCAAATAGATAAATCCAGATTACTTTATTCCAACCCAGATGGCATCGAATGATAAAACGTAACTTAAAGAACGCGCGTAAGAAGTTATAACGAACCCAAAAATAGTTCAATACATCCTTAGAAACATCAAAATTCCCAACACTACTTTCTTGGAATTCCAGGTTGAACTCACAAATTGAGTAATTTTTGCATATCTAC
Organism: Pardosa pseudoannulata; assembly: GCA_032207245.1. Taxonomy (NCBI): domain Eukaryota; kingdom Metazoa; phylum Arthropoda; class Arachnida; order Araneae; family Lycosidae; genus Pardosa; species Pardosa pseudoannulata. The sequence goes on from CM063505.1 coordinate 147,220,446, forward strand.
TGATTTAAACTTTCTTTTCTCCTTTGTAGACATGATTTTGGAAAATTACAGTTGAAAAAGAAATTTGGTCTTTCAGATTTGAAAGACGAGGGAAAGTTTATATCTAGTGAGAGTTGAATAATAAATCCGAACGAGTGTGAAATTTTTTCCATCTTCACGTTTTCTTTGTTTTCCTAATCTGAACACTGAAATTTTCGTGGTGGAAAATTTCGTCCTCTTATGTTAAACAGCGCAGTAAATTTGAATAGTTTGAAGATTGCTTTGTCCTTTTATTCTCAGCGAATGCTTTGATTTATTGTATTTCATTGAATATAAATGATGATAAAGAATAACCATCTACCAAAACTAAAATATATAGACCTTAAAAAAGGTATTTTTTCTCAGGAAGAAATTAGGTAGATGTATATTTATAGTAGAAAGCAAATATATTTAAAATTAATATAAAAATTTCACATTATCTGCCATACTATGCACTTAAAATTTTATTTAAGATTTATGACAATGTTAGTTAATCTCACAATGTTAGTTAATTTCCTACACTTTTAAATATAAACATATTCCAAGATTACTTTAATATAATACTATATTACTGTAATATGATACTATATTATAGTACAGGTCTGATATACCCAAAGAAAGAATATAGGCCCCAAGTAAGAATATTAAAATAAAAGGTTTAAAAGCCAAATTTAAGCATAAACTAATTAACTTAAAACAGGAATTAAAAGTTATTAATTAATTTGGTTTTCCTCACTTTTCTGTTTTTTTCCTTGTATTAAACAATGACGTAATGGATGAATTGTGGAAAGAAGAATATAAGAAACGATTACTTTCAAAACCAATATTCTTAAATAAGAATTTAGAATATAAATATAATATAGAAATTATTATTATTATTATTAATTTATATTTTAAAATATGTAAAAACTTGAAAATAGAAATATGCAAATTTGACTTCTTTAAAACTTGGCAAAAATAGAAAAAAAATTTTTTTTACTGTACTTAAGGGCATCTTATTAAATATATGTGTAAAACTTCTATGCTACTTGATTGTACTAGTACAACCTTTAAAAACAGAGACGAAAACGGAGTTAATTTATGTTAGGCATTTTATTTTTGCCACTTCTATCTCGAAAATTACGGCGCTTCTCTTCGAAACTTCTTTCGTAAGTTCGAATCCCGTTGCTGGTTTGGATGTTTTTAGCCATTCGGGATCGGCTTTAAGCAATAGATTCTGTTCTCATTTGACCTTGTATAACAAAATAGTAGGACGTAACACTCCAAAGAAAACGAAATCTATCACGGAACACTGGTTGAAATGCTTCTAAATAAATGGAAGCCGAACGAGGGTCGAAAGGGTTAGGGCACTGACCTTCGAATCCAGAGTTCGTGGGTTCGAGTCCCACTGTGGCATGGATGTTCGTAGACGTTCGGAAGCAGTAGGTCCCAGTCTCATTAGCCCTCGTGTTGCAAAAAAGAAGACCGTAGTGCTCCCAACCAAATAAATAGCAACCTCTTAACAATAACTTCGAAGATCTCACTCCCTGTCTTTTTCTAATCGATGTCCATTGCCTATCTTTCTTCATTTTTTCTGCAATTAAATTTTGGACTAAAAGGTCACCAGTGATAACCACGCCAATGTACTCATCCAACGAGTCGCAAAATCAGCTGTGAGTCAAACGGTGAAATGTCGATAACGTCACATTCAGGTGACTGGAGATATACCGATAGCAGTAGAAAGGTAGCTCTAATGGGATAAAAAAAAATGAATGAAGGGGAGGGGACAAATTGAGCACCAGTTTGGTGGATAATTGTTATTTGTGTGAAGCACCACAAAAATATATCACATTTAAATCCATAATTGTGATATAAATCTGAAACAATGATTATGTTTAAAAGGGAAGGTGGAGTTTCAAAACGTTTTTTGAAAATTACTAACTGAACCCATTAACGAGCTCCCTCCAGTTAACTCGAGCTCTCTAATCTGGCCAAACTGTGAACACTCGAAATAATTCGAGAGGCGTTGTACTTTACGTTGCCATTATTTTTTTTCGCACTAGAATGCAATTGAGAATTCAAAATAACAATGTGAAAGCAAAAAAAAAAAAAAAAAAAAACCAATCGTTTTATTGATATTTCTCACTTACATGGGATTGTAAGCTATAACATTTACTTTTTTTTAACCCTCGGTGGTAAACAGCCTTCCCTAAGGATTAGGCATATATAACACTTACTTATTCAAGTATAATATATATATATATATATATATATATATATATATATATATATATATATATAAATTGTTCTTGTTTTTTACATTAAAAAAATTGCTCATTGAGGGGTTAAACGCATGAAACTCTGTAAATATACTAAATTATAATTTTATAAATCTTATTAATTTTTTGTAACAAAAGTAATATTTTTTAAACATTCAATTTCTTTGAACAGTTTTGTCATTTTTTATAATGGAACAAAAACTTTAAATATTTATTGATACCTGGAAAATATTACCAAACACTTATAATAAGGAAAGGACTAGTATGTGCAATCTTTTTAACACATTGTATGGAGGACATGTACTAGTACATTTTCTGATACTTGATCGCGGTTACGTACTAGTACGGGTTAGTATAACAACATGGTTTGTTTGGGGGTACAAAAATAAAGGTATATACAGGGAAATACAGCCGAATGTTCATGTCTACTACATAGATTCTGGTTTGGTTTGGTTTGGTTTGGAGCGCTACGGTCTACTGTTTTGCACACGAGGGCTAATGAGACCGGGACCTACTGCTTAAAGCCGATTCCAAACGGCTACGAACATCCATGCCATAGTGGGATTCAAACCCACGAACTCCGGTACCGACGATCAGCGCCCTAACCAATTGGCTAGCGTTCGGCCATAGATTCTGGAAAAATTTAGAAAAATAAAAACTAGTTTTTACATAAGTCCAAGCGGAACAACAGAACGGGAAATAATTAAAACTATATACTACAATTTCTATTTGATTTTTCGATACTATTATAAATTTACCCACTAAAAAATATATTTTTTTGTTTACAAAAATCTTATGGTTATTATTTATATATTTCTATTTATATATATGTTTATATATTTCAATATAAAATACGAAATTTGGTTAAAAAATTCAATAATTTTCGATCTATTGAGATTCAACAATAACTAAATTTACTAGCAAAACGACCACTCTCGGTATAATTCCGCTGCGAAATGTATCAGTACGCAATGTGTTAAGTTTCAATTTTATTTAGATTATTAAAGCTAAAATTAAATTTTTAAATGTTTTTTAATTGCTAAAATCATGAAATATAAACAATTTCTTAAATATTTTCCGTAAAAATAAAGCAGAATTAGAAATAATGGGATTAAACGTAAATATTATAAAAAAAAAAAATATTTAAAAAATACTTTAAAATTTGTTATTTTTTAATGAAATTTGATGTTTTTGATATTAGTTATAGATTTATATGTTTAAAGAAAATTAAATTTTAAAAAATAATGTTATTTTCATAAGATTAGCGTGCAAAATAGAGTATTACTAGCAATAATTTAGCATAAAAAAAGCAAAATTAGTAAAATAATGGATTCATGAAAACGAAATAATTTTAAAAAAGAAAAAATTTAAAAAAAATAATTTATTTATATGATTAAAAATTCTGAAATTTTAGTGATGCAATATCATACATCAATTATAAGTAAAATTTCATTAATTTAATATTATTATTTTACTCCTTAATCATTGGCTTAAAAAAAAATAATGGCTTAATAAAATAATGTTATAATAATATAACGTAAAATAAAAAAATATAAATTATTCAAAAATTTATTTATAATGAATATATTTACAAAATATTTCAGTTCGATACATACAAATTATATGATACTTAAAATTTTTATTATTCTAAATTTATTATAAGCCATTGCTTTATGGCTAAGAGAGAAAAAAAAATTTTTTATATAACAGTTTATAATTTTCTTCATGTATAAAAATAAACATATATAATTATTAATTTAATCATCAGAAATTTTAAACTATCAGTAACAAAAAGTTTTTATTGGATTATTTAGTCATTTTTGACAACTGCAAAATTTCTCTCTGTTGTTAAGCCAAAATTTGGACTCGGCTGGATAAAGTAAACCATAATTTTTTGCCCGTCTGTATTTTCAACCTTGTAAATTTACTCAACAGAAATGTTGAGATATTGAAAGGGATTTAATGCTATACTGTATAGCTACATATACTAAACTAGTTTCTATACTCTCATTATTCAAATATTGGACAACTGGTATCTTACCACTACATGTGCGGGTCGTGTTTGGAGTCACTATTCTCTAACATCTGAGCAATAGATTTATTGCCAGTACATATCAGTTTGTCAATTCTACATAAAGGTGCATTTATTTATGTTATAAATGTTTAAGATTTTGCCTTGATATATTTTATAATTATTTGCTATCGATATTTCCAATATAGGAAATAGACCAATAAATTAACCTTAAAAACTCTCATTATAAGTTTTTGTTTGGAAAGATATGATATTTATGTATAGCTTTATAAAGATAAATCTAAATAATGAAAACTTTCCTTAAATTAAGAGCCTGTGGTTAATACATCACGATAACTGAAAATACCACTAAATATTTTTATCTCTAAAACTTATAAAGGCTTTAAGATGATAACGTATGAAGAATTATCAAACATAATATAAATAGATCTTAAAATAAGACATGTTAAAATTTAGCATTATCTTGAAATAGTTTATTGATGAGTAAATCTAGATCAGCGTTGGTATTAGAGTCTTATATCACTAATACAAAATCTTTAAATGGTACAACTCGTTACCTAATTGTTACGGAACTTCAACTGAAAATGGAAGACAACTTGTACTTGTGTAACAAAAATACCTGGTAAAATGTAAAACTATCTAGAAATAGAGAAATATTAGTAAATCTTGACGTCTATATGGTGGAACTGTTAAAGAAATCATACAAAAAGTGCACAAAAAATCTTCATTTAATACAACCAACTTATCTTCAACTGAAAAAGGAAGAAGACTAGTACTTTGAATGGTATTACAATCTTTTAAGATGTAGATGCTGTAAAAGAAATATATGAGTAACTTGGTAAGGAGCAAGTAATAGTTATCTACTCAATATTACCAGTGGTTGAATTCATTTATAGAAAAAGAACTATGTGCATCAAATAGAATAAAAAAAACACTTTTAAACACAATAATCTAGTGAAGTTTAACATTCTCTTGGAATCAGCTGCAGATTTATAAACCTAAACTTCTAGACATTAGCAATGTCATTGACATCACATATCAATAAAAAAAAGATCTTAAAATAAAAAAAACATGTAGTTACAGAACTTAATTTACAACTAAAAGACTAATACAGCTCTTAGAAAGATGATTCAACTTTGTAAGGCAACAACTACTGGAAAATAAAGATATGAAGAACTTGGCAAAGGGGGAAATTAATTTCTCAATTTTATAAATTGTTAATAAATTTAATTTTTTTTATCATTTTACCTACCTTGATGAAGATATCTACATTTTTAACTGAAGTTTTAATAATGAATGAGATTTGGAAAAACTAAACCGCCACTAAAATTAAGAAAATTTAGAACAAAAAAAATTATAAAATGTTATATTTTTAATAATGTAATTATTTAATACAAGTGACGCATTCGAAAATGTATAATAAGATATAAAAAAAAGTTTTATTTTTCATTATTATATACTTCAAGTAAAATCGAAGTAAGTTGTTCATTTATAAAAATATATTAGAACTTTTGCAAGTTCGCAGGTATTATTTTGGAAATATTAACTAAAGTATTACTTTCCCAAGATTTATTCTGAATATGAAAACCCAAAGATTTTCATAACGTTATTCAGTGCAACCCAGTTCAAGAACAGCTGGTGGGCCATACATAGTAGGAAGAGAATATTCAGTTTCATCTTCTTTGGAACTTTAAGAAACTTTAGATAATACCACAAAACGTAAACCTCTCTTTCTGTACAGATATATATATATATATATATATATATATATATATATATATATATATATATATATATATATATAATATTAAATATATATTTAATATTTATAAATGTATACGTGTATACATATATATATATATATATATATATATATATATATATATATATAATATATAATATATATATATATATAATATATATATAAATATAATATATATTATATTATATATTTATACGTATATACTGAATTCTCTATATTATATATTATATAATCAACAATTCTATATTTATATATATATATATATATATATATAAATATATATATATTTGTGTGTTATTTTATAATATATATATATATATATATATATGAATACGTGTATACGTATCTACTGAATTCTCTGGTCACATTACTATCATTATGAGAATCAACAACCAGTTCTTCATTTATTTCTATATATATTTATAAATATATATATATATATATATGATATTATTATACATATATATATACGTGTTTATTTCATATAGAATTCGGTATACGTTCACTGAATTCTGTTAATTACTATCATTATGTCAACAATCAGTTCATTCATATTATATTTCATATATATATATATATATATATGTTTTTGTAAGATATGAATTCGTGTATACATCTACTGAATTCTCTGTCACATTATATCATGAATCAACAAACATTTACGTTGTAAATATAATAGAAATGGAATTATTTACATTTATCGACTTTAGCATGAAGCGTCAATTTCAAGCATATTCCTTACTTTCATTTAATCTTCATTCTGCAGTTCAATTAGTAGTTAATTTCTTTCCCCGGTACATATATTTGTGTCTTCAGACATATCCAGTATAAGGAAAACTACTCTCGATTGTAAACAATGATCCTACTTTTATATTGCAAATGACAGAGTTATGATTTCAAATCATAGCGGTTATTTCGGGAAAATTGTTCGAGAAAAAATAGAAAAATAGCTAGAGGAAAAAACCGACAGATCAGAGAATAAAAATAATGCAACGTTTGAGCTTCCGAGATAGGTAGGTTTAACTACATTATATTGTTATCATCAGCCAATTAACAGATTCGAATTACAATTACATATATGGACCTGTTACAAATTTTACTATACTTAACTTTATACCTAAAACACAAACTTTTGTGTCATTTAGCAAAAATTACTTATATATATTCTTTTAAAAACTAACCTGTTGGTAACCGCTGTTTATCAGTTATATTCTGCATAACTCAGCGTTATTTGTACAGCAATTTATATAACTAACGGCATGTGTATGAAAGAGTCACCCTTGTAATCCTTACCTTATAAGACCTTATTGGCTTGCAGCTCCATTCACCCAGAAATGTTTCTCCGTTGTTAGTTCTCATTTCTCCGATTGCAGTTAAAATTGAATAAACTGTACAAATAAAAACTATCAATATATATATATATATATATATATATATATATATATATATATATATATATATATATATATATATATATATATATATATATATATATATATATATATATATATATATATATATATATATATATATATATATATATATATATACATATATATATATATATATATATATATATATATATATATATATATATATATATATATATATATATATATATATATATATATATATATACATATATATATATATATATATATATATATATATATATATATATATATATATATATATATACATGTATGTATATATGTGTATATCTATATATGTTTGTGGGTATGTATGTATATACGTATGTATATGTTTCCATGTGATATAGAAGGTAAACCAAGTAAATAACCAAAAATAATGACCAAAATTAATAACCAAAGTAAACCAAGTCCATTTTTTCACAAACAATCTATACAATTAACCACACCTTAATATTTTTACACAATTATGCACACATACACACATATGTATACATATGAATAAGAGTAGTGGAACAAAGTAAGCGAAAAATATATTTCAAATAAATATTCATCCTAATTTGAAAACATATTTAACGGATCAAGTTAATTTTAATACAAAATTATTCCCTGTCTCATTAAAATTTTCAAAATGATTTAAAAGACGTTCATTACAAAATTTTAACTTATTTTTTTAAATCTTACTATGATCCTTTGTGATATTTCCAAAGTATTACACAACAAATGTATGATATGCATGTTTATTTAGGTATCTACATTAATATTTATCTAATTACAGAATATTTCTTTTGGTATATCAGTTTTTAAATTTAATTACCATTACTTATTAATTAAAAGATTATTGTACACTCTGATTCCAAATAAAGGATTATTTAGTGAATTTTTTAAAAGTATTGTTATTAATTTACGATATATGAGACTAAGATTTTGTTATAAAACTAATTTAGGTAGCAGTTGCTGCCATTTAGAAACGTCAGTATAAAAAATAACGAGAAGGAATCTTTTAATCAACTTAATTAAATTCATTTGTTGTTTTAATAAGATTTTTTTTGTTAAAAAACTCAGCCATTATACAAACTAAATTATTTTATTATTGAAATATGATACAGAGTTCATTTAAAAGGAATACAAAACTATTCAATTTATAAATAGGATAAGCCCGAATGAAATTTTTTCAATTAATAAAATGTAATAGATTTCTGTATTTTCTGTTTACAGTTTATAGTTCAATGCCTATGATAAGAAAATTAATATAATATTAAATTTAATGAAATCTATCTAAGATATAGAGGAAATATCAAAATTTGAAATTAAAATATTCAATACGAGATGATTACATTTCTGAAACAGTTTAAAAATCCAAGAAATATTTTATGCCATTTTTTTCATGTTTACTAATTTAAACTTTAAAGTAAAATTATAAAATATATCATTTTCATCTATTTCTGGAATAGCTCTTCTGTTTTTTAATATAGTCTAATTTCTTACATTGTTTAAATCAGTGTTTTTTACCTAGGAATTTAAAATTTGAGTACAAAATTATATTTAAAATGAAGGCTAATTTTGAGTCATTAAACAAGAACTAATTAGAATTTTTGTAAATGTAACAAGGTATTGATCATCTTTGAAGTATGTTTAATAACTTTTGCCATATACTGGACTACAAGGATGGAATGTGGACAACCAGGATGTATGTGGAACCAATACAAGGTGCCAAATACTGGATCACAGGATGGATTGAAGTACGGCGTTGCCTGGGCCGAACCCTCTAACACCTAAAAAACTAAGCATGAACAGTAAAACGAACAGTGATGAGACTATTGTTGGGAAGGGAAACAAATAAAATTAAGAGGTGAAAAATGAAGTGCAGAAGTTAAAAAAAAAAGGAGAGACGCTTATTGGAGTCGTCAGTAATTTTTATGTTATTTAAAAGTTCTCTGAGTGGGTTTAGAAATGTCGAAATATTGTTTAACCCAAGAAGGTTTTTGATTTCGGGGATGGTTTAAATTAGATCAGTGATTTCATTAATCGTGGAGTTATTGTTATTTCCCTTGTGTTTCTTTAGTGAAAAGTTTATTTTTGGCAGATGGATAATTAGTGTTGTGATTGAGATTATTATTGTAAATTGCGTTAGCATAAGATTTACTATTACTTGGAGAAATCGGATG
>CM063505.1:147232613-147242613 GCA_032207245.1 Pardosa pseudoannulata
ATTTTTGAATATATTTATTATCATTTATAAGGCATCATTTTTTTTAATCAATAATATACCAAATGATCCAAAAGTCAGGACGAATTTTAAAAATGAATAATGCGAAATCGAATAAAGATACAAAGATACGGTTTTTGTGTGTTAACGTAAAAATAGTTCTGTTGGTGACCAACAGATGGCACTGTAGTGTTTTATTGCACCGAAGGTTGATTTACAAAGGAAGGAAAAATTGTGGACAACTTACAAGTAACTTAATTACAGTTAATTAGTACTACATTAAACGTTCAATGTGATGTCCATTATTCAGTATTACAGCTGTGAGATGAGTCACCCACTGTTATACACCTTTATGTGGCGATATGTTCGCAATGCCGCAATGTCACTTTCAGAATTCTAATAATATATTTTACCTAAGAAGGCCGATGTACCCTCTTAGGTAAAATATATTATTCATCGTTGAGAAGGATGAGGTCCTTCTCAACGATGGACAGCATTTCGATGCATACATGCTTCAACAATCATTGCCTGCTGCAGTTTCTCTTTTTTACATCGTTCATTGCTTTGCATAATCCTACATCAGAAATCAGACAACGCCATCTGTTGGTGGCCAACACAACTATTTTTTGTTGACACACAAAATCCGGTTTCTTTTCAATCCGTTTGACGCAAACTGTATCATTTTTTCTTCATTCGTTTTCAAATTATTCTATTTTAAAGTTCGTCCTGACTTTTGGATCACCTGGTATTTACATAAAATTGAGTTTTACTCAAAAAGATGAATAATTAATATTGTTTTAATACCTTTATTTATCATTAAACTATTAATTCATCTAGTGAATTTATTCTCAGCGGAATATATTTCATTTCTAGGAAAGCACATCAAACAATATGCTTAGCATTGTGATCAATTCAGAATCCAACCTTGAGTAAATGATATAAATTTCTAATAAATAATTATAATTGCTTTCTAATTTATAAACTAACAATTTGGAACAACTTTCAAGCATAAACAGTAATTTAAGTATGGTAATATAATAAAATGTTCATAATTAATCTAATTGCTACTGAAACGCTCTAAAATGCTTACATAAATTTTCGAATAACAAATGCCGGATAAGGGTTAGTGTAGCTTTACCTTGGAGATAAATATATCAATATCTTCTAAAGCAAGTTCTTTGAATTACTTAATTTTTGTATTTGTGGATAATTTACCTTTAGTATAATTATTTACCAAGCTCTATGGTAAAATATTCCTACAAAAAATTAGATGTTGAGCTTAAACGAGGTGCATATGTTAGGCTTGGTTTAGTTTATTAAAAGTTCCTAAAATTAATTTTCAGATTATAGTAATACATTATAATACTCACCCTTTTGCAATGAATGGAATATAATACAACCGTTATTGCTACGAAATTAGTTGATATAATTTCAGTCTATGTTAATTTTTAACACATATGCCATGTCAGACAGATCATCAAATAATAAAGTACATAAATAGAAAATATAAAAATAAATATTGAATAGTAATATTGTTATTATAATTTTATGAAACTAAGTTTAAGATGTTCCAATAAGAACATTATTTAAAATAAAAATATTCTGTAAAAAAAAAACTTCAATAGTTTACATACAATTGAACAATCCATTTTAAATTATTTTAACAGTTTTAATGAGAAAATAGTTTTTTTTTTACAAGATGAATTTTACTATATGAATTTTACTCTTTACAAATTTACCAAAATTCCAGTTTAAATGGAATAAACGCAATACTTTTACACTTCAGAAACATAACCTACTTAATTCAACGAAAGGAAAATTTATTTTTGATTAAAGCAAATTTTACTTGTGAAACCGCTTTAAACATTGGCTTTCATTCATATTTCATTATGTGTTAAGCATTGTATGATATTCATTATTTCTTTTGCATTTTATAAAATAAACAACAAAAAATAAATAGATAAATGCAATATCGAAATTATAATATTGACACATTACATTATATATTTATAGATAATAACTATAAAAGAAATTCTTTTGTAAAGTGCTGACATTGTTGTTACGCACCTACTCCTTAAAGACAAGTGCTATTCACATAAAATGTCTTATATATGTTTGCTGAAATATTAGCATTTTCTTTGATATAATTTTTTACAACAATATATGCATGCGTGCTTTCTATGTTCATTTATAAATTTTATTTCACCACATCTGTCCTTACAATCGATGCTACCTTCTAAAAATTTCAATTCTGTGGAAGTGTAATTTGAAATTCCCATGAACCTGGAGATAAACCTATGAAGAAGATATTGAAAAAATTTAGATGTTGGTTATTCGATTTTGTGGAATGGTTGAACGCATTTTAAAAAAAAGATGTAATATGAAGACCATTCAGAAACGGGTCCAAAACCTTTGAAAATCTGAAAACCTTGAGATGAAAAAAAGTTTCGAAACCAACTATGTTAAAAAAGCTACCCCGTTTACCAACACATTATTACACAGTACATAATATTTCAATTGCAATAAAATATAAATAACAAAACAAAATATCAAAAGAAATATTATTGATTTAATTCCAGTCTATCTTGCATTTTTAAAAAAAGCAAAAATTCATGTAAGCAGTGACCAATAATGGACAACCTAAAAACATAAAAAGTACATAATTATTTAAAATATATTGTATTAAACTCTTTAATAATACCATTCAATCATTATATTCTTTCTTAATGGTTTTAAGAGGTTAATGCAATGTAGAACATACAAAAATAGTTTTATTATTAAATAGGTTTATTATGAAAAATATACATTTTATCAGTGCATATTGCAATGAGTCAGATTGAAACCTTCAAGGCAAAGAAGGGGTGAATCAATGCAATCGGACCATATGTCACCACTTTTTTAGTCAAATTCTTTGCTCTAGTTCTTCCTAGCTGCTTTTAATGCTAAAAAATGAGAGTAATCAGTTAGCAATCGAAGTATGATTTTTTGAAAAAAAACCGGGCAATCTTAACAATTTTTACCTGCCGTAGCAGTTTTGGAGCCTGCAAACTTGCAGCAAGTTCGACAAACTGCTTGAACAAGATATATCTGCTGCAAAAAATATTTCAGCATATAAAAAGTTCAAGTCGGAACTTTGGGTAAACCATCGAAAATGCGATTGGTAGTCAACGTGTTAAAGATTTTTTGTTAAACCAAACACTTTTTTATATTTACAAAAGTATTTTAAATATTACTAAAGAAATAGTCTAGATATCAAAAAAAATCATATGTTTTAATACGTGTTAAAGATTTTTTGTTAAACCAAACACTCATTATATTTACAAAAGTATAATTTTATAAGTTACAAAATAGTCTAGATTCAAGAAGAAATCTTATCTATATATTAATACATGTTAAAGATTTTTTGTTAAACTAAACACTTTTTTGCTTACAAAAGTTTTTAAAATATTAATATGACAAATAGTCTAAATATCAAGAAAAATATCTATATTTAATACGTCTTAAAGATTTTTTGTTAAACCAAACACTTTTTTATATTTACAAAAGTATTTTAAATATTACTAAAGAAATAGTCTAGATATCCAGAAGAAATCTTATCTATATATTAATACGTGTTAAAGATTTTTTGTTAAACCAAACACTTTTTTATATTTACAAAAGTATTTTAAATATTACTAAAGAAATAGTCTAGATATCCAGAAGAAATCTTATCTATATATTAATACGTGTTAAAGATTTTTTGTTAAACCAAACACTTTTTTATATTTACAAAAGTATTTTAAATATTACTAAAGAAATAGTCTAGATATCCAGAAGAAATCTTATCTATATATTAATACGTGTTAAAGATTTTTTGTTAAACCAAACACTTTTTTATATTTACAAAAGTATTTTAAATATTACTACAGAAATAGTCTAGATATCAAGAAGAAATCTTATCTGTATATTAATACGTGTTAAAGATTTTTTGTTAAAAAACTTTTTTATATTAAAAAAGTATTTAAATAAATACAGGAATAGTATAGATATCAAGAAGAAATCTTATCTATATATTAATACTTTAAAATTTTTTGTTAAACTAAACGATTTTTTATATTTACAAAATTTTAAATATTACTACAGAAATACTAGATATCAGAAAAATCCATCTTATATTAATACGTCTTAGTTTTTGTTAAACCAAACACTTTTTTATATTTAAAAAAGTATTTTAAATATCACTACAGAAATAAATATCTGAAGAAATCTATCTATATATAAACATGTTAAAGATTTTTGTTAAACTAAAACACTTTTATTATTTAAAAAAAGTATTTTAAATATTACTACAGAAATATCTAATAGAAGAAGAAATCTTATCTATATATTAATACGTGTTAAAGATTTTTTGTTAAACCAAACACTTTTTTATATTTACAAAAGTATTTTAAATATTACTACAGAAATAGTCTAGCTATCAAGAAGAAATCTTATCTATATATTAATACGTGTTAAAGATTTTTTGTTAAACCAAACACTTTTTTATATTTACAAAAGTATTTTAAATATTACTACAGAAATAGTCTAGATATCAAGAAGAAATCTTATTTAATATATTTTAAAGATTTTTTGTTAAACCAAACACTTTTTTATATTTACAAAAGTATTTTAAATATTACTACAGAAATAGTCTAGATATCAAGAAGAAATCTTATCTGTATATTAATTGATCCATGAAAATAAATTAATATGCATAAAAATAAGTAACGTTTTAAATTTTCAGATAAAAATATTTATTTTGTTGGTTTTAGGAAGCCATATATTGAAGTAACTAGCTTTTTCCAGAAGCTCCCATAGGCTCACGATTTTCGAAACGAAAGAACGATTTTCTTTCATTCGAAAGGTTACAGTGTCTGGCAAATCCACTATGAATTGATGGATCTTTATGGAAAAGATAGCTAGTCCTTTTTCTTCGAAACTAGTGTTGTCCTTTCTAAATACAGTATAAAATACAAGACGATAGCTGTGCACTCCCCCACTAGTTCTGGTTTCTTAATTAAAAGTAGAAACATAGGTGTTACATAAACCTAGAAATCTCTAAAATACGTTTTTTCTTGTTTTATAAACAATAGTTCAGATCTGTGGAGAAGTAAAATATCTGCGGATATTAATTTTACACTTACTTTATTTTTTGCATATCTGTATTTTATATAAATATCAATTTGCATTAAATAGAAATAAAAATAGAATCTTGCACTAAATTATTTAAAATGGTTTTCATTCATGTAAATAGTGAAAAGCTGTTATTGATGATTAAATAAGAAAATTACCTAACAATAAATAATAGTTCTATAAATAAACTATTATTTATTGTGTGAATATTTTATAAAACAATTATAAAAATAGAATTATTATTTATAATATATAAATAATAATTCAATCTGTGGAGAAGTAAAAAATATCTTTTATTAATTTTACACTTACTGTATTTTTTGCATATCTGTATTTTGTATAAATAACAATTTGTATTAGATAGAAATAAGAGTAGAATCTTGCAGTAAATTGCTTAAAATGGTTTTCATTCATGTAAATAGTGAAAAACTGTTATTGAGGATTAAACAAGAAAATTACCACACAGTAACTAACGTTAAAACGTTTAGTGCTAAAATAGATACTTTTTAAGGAGCCAATTAATTTCCCTTATTACTATAAAATATCCACTGTATTTAAAATAAAAGCTTATTTTAATTTTTTAAATAACTTTTGCTTCAGTAAATTTTAACTAATACATGTAAGCAAAACAATAGATTTAACTTCCTGTATACTTTAAAAAAATACAGTATTTTTAAGTAATCTTGAAAACACAATCTTAAAATCTTTGTAGAAAAAATACATTTTTTTTTATTTTTGCTTTAATAAGTTCTGAATAAACATTAAAAACAATTTTGTAAAACTGATATTTTAAAATAAAGATTATAGCAAAAAAAATATTTGTTTCTTTATTATCAGATAATAATTGTCAAATCTTTGCTTGATTTCAGAAAAAAAGGATATTTCTTATGAAAAGTAAAAGTTATTATGACTGAAAAAAGAGACTAATAAAGGATCAAGCAAACAATGTAAAAAATTAATATATTCCTATTTTTTTAAATTTTTGGTAAAAATTTTTTAACAACAAAAAGTATTCTCTAAATTTACTCACAGGGATATTAAATGTTCAACAACTCTGTTTGAGGTAAACATTTTCTTTTTATTAAGTTTTTTCACAGATTAAACATTGACATGTTTCTTTTATAATGTCCACGTAGTTAAGCATTTATTTTTAAGGTTAGCGGCACTTAATGCATATTCTAAATAAGAGATTAGTGTGGGTTATGTGGACTTTATAAATAAGGTTTTTTTTTATCTTAAGAACGTGATAAAAAATATATTTCCATTATAAAACATATCAGCATGCTAAAAAGATATTTTTAAAATTACACA
Organism: Pardosa pseudoannulata; assembly: GCA_032207245.1. Classification (NCBI taxonomy): domain Eukaryota; kingdom Metazoa; phylum Arthropoda; class Arachnida; order Araneae; family Lycosidae; genus Pardosa; species Pardosa pseudoannulata. Next base: position 147,239,073 of record CM063505.1, read on the forward strand.
AGCTGTTAAATTCTTGTTTGGTTTAATTTTCATTCTTGTGAGAGTTTTCTTTGGATACTTCAATGTTAGTTATTTATCTCATACACTATTTCATTACTAGCATATATCCCGTCATATGACGGGATCAGTAAAATTTTTAATTTTAAAGAATTGTAAAGAACCCTATGAGGCAGGTAATTTTTTTTCTTCTGAGAATTACTTTTCAACAAAAAAATCGATTAAAATTATCGCATATGTACTTAATCGATTATTTAGTCAAATAAAAAAAGAAAATTGTTTATGTAATATCTAAGTTTAGGGATAAAACGTATGAAAATAATGCAGAAAATATTTAAATAGTTTAAAAAAAGAAATGATTCAATGAGATGGTGTGAGCCGTTGTATAAATTCACTTCCAAACAGTAGATTTATTTTTCAACATTAAGGTTTATTTTAAGACAGAGCACAAACTACTACTGGGCAATTATATATACAAATATTACAATATTTACAGTACCAATTATATCAACTTAAGTATTTATTCTAAGAGCCTCGCTTACACGTCCGGAGTCTACAATCACCTTCGACGTTCTCCTCCAATCTAATTACTTTCTTCCTACGTGGGGCTCTCTGGCCGCTCACTATTACTCACCTGTCCCTACAATGGTTAAAAGAATAAAGTCATAATGCTAGAAAAAAATTGTTATTTTTACCTATTTATTATGTGATAAATTGAATCGTTTGCTGTTAAAATGGGACTTGATATAATGGCATTAAACGCTCGAAAAGAGGACGGGGTGGATTTCGAACGTTTTAAAGAGGACAGTATTTTTCACTGTGATACGAAGCTTATTCATACCAATTTACTTCAGAATCGGATCTATAATTTAGGAAAAGATAAACTTTACTCGCTTTGAATTTTACAAACCCTAACTCATCAAAAATCCAATATGGATGCTCTGTCCATTCCAGGTCAAAGAACGTCATAACTTCGAGGATATCACGGGCAGATAACTTAGGCTATTATTACATTACGAGATGAAAGTTTAAGGATACACAACATGAAATTTTTATGTGGCCATGGACATGAAAAGTTGAAAAAATAGTAAACATTTATTTTGAAAATAATAAAACAACTTTCGGATTAAAAATTTAAAAGAAAAAGCAGAAAATATTAAATTTATTAGACATTAAAAAAATTGGCTGCGTCGGGGATAGAACCGTCAACCTCAGAAATACGACGATCAAGTGGGCGGACATTCTACCAAACGTACAACGCCTGCACGTTGCAAACGAACTAATTAGAGTATATGAAGTCAGGTAGTCAAGTAGAAACAGTCCAGAAATTTAAATATTAATCTCCGCTTTTGCCATCCTATCAAGAATGAATTTCGTATAGAAAAAGAGGAAGGATAAGGCTTGAAATAATAACCTTAAACGCTCGAAAAGGGGGGATGGGTGGATTTCGAACTCGCTTTCAATTTTGCTAACCCTAACTCATGAAAAATCCAATATGGATGGTTGTGTTCATTCCAGGTACAACCGCTTCAGAAATTCACGGACAGACAACTTATGCTATTATTATATAGGGGATTTAATTTATGAATGCTATTAATTAAAAAAAATCAATTCACGATATTGCCACAATTTATTCTTACTATGCAAAAAAGCAAGCTCTAATGTATGTTTAATATTTGTATACGATGAATGCAAATGCAGGTTCTAGATATTTCTCTTCATTCTCTAAGCTTCTTTTTGTTCATTCTATCTCTTGGCAAAAAACGTAACCTGACGTTAACTTAACTGGAGCAGGAGCAATTGGTTCTTTTCGTCTTGTTCGGTGGCGAAAAACAGTCAATCTGAACTACAGTATTTATCCTTTAAAATTCACTCTTAAATATTCTTTGACATTTAAATCATTAATTTATGTAAATAGTATATAATGTTATATATGGACTTTGCAAATTCAAAATTATTGAAATAATTTACATTCCTTTAGGGGTTGTAGATGTGAGAGGTGGTAAATTGTAAAACTCTCCCCTTCTACTGTGTGAAAGTAATACTTCCCTAAAACTTAAATTATATTGTCACGTTTATACAAGTACAGGTGGCACACAATGAAGAGTCAATTTTAAGAGAAAACACCATTTATTAAATGCCAAGCTACCTAGATCGTACTCAAACAACAACTGCCGCTCTCAGTTTTAACAGTGGCTATTATATGGTAACAGAACCTTCCAGATATATTTTAATATAACAGAAAATTTGAATAATTTAGAAGTCTTCTTGACTATTTAACAAATCAAACATAAAATTACGGAAGCAAATTTGAACTGACTCAGGATAGAACCGGAAACCTTTCGGTTTGTAGCCCACGACTTTAACCATTGTGCCCTGGCGCTCAGTAGAGTTTGTTTGAAATGTGGCAATATTGGAAGAATAATGAGTAATTATCATTAATATGATAATTAAATATATATACAATTTAAAAGTGTTGTTTTGTGCAAGTATATTTATTTGGGATTATAAAAGATGAAAATAGAATTCCTGATTGCTTCAAGCAAATCAAGTTTAAAAATGTATATTTAGAATTGAAAAATAAATTATGCATAGTGCTACCATCTATTGATAGTTAAAAGTGCCAAAAACTTAGAAAATCCAAAAAATCATTTATATATATTTAACAAGAGAAAAAAACAATTTTAACAACTGGTTTCGCTGTGAAACCGTTGTCCTTTAAAGGGTTAACAGGACAACAAGTATTTATCTACAAAGACATATATAAAAAGAATAAAAACATTGGCATTACTAAATGAGATTCAGAGCCAACATAATAGACACAATATTCATGAACGAGCGGTCTCAAAATTAAAAGAAATAATTAAACATTCATTTGCATTATTTATTTCGTCGAACGAAAATCAACTCCAGGAGTAGCTCGTACTCTCCCGTAGATATCGGGAGAGATGTTCCTCCATCTAAATCACTCTGAGTTCTCCTCTTCTCTCATTTGTAGCTTTCTTAAAGCAAAATAACCGTCCCCTCTCATAATTCGATCCACCAGAAAATCGTCATCTTCAAAAACTTCTTATCCCCTAGTCTTTAAATTTCACCGAAACCATCTGCAAGAGATTCTTCTGATGATCAGCCGTCTCATAAACTATCTTATTCGGAGACTTTATGAGCCATTAACCTGGTGGCTAACATCACCGAGGAACAGACTGGAGAAGTCAACGGGTAAATCTCCTATAAGAAGATGGGGCGTCGATCACCATAATTGTTGCAATAATTAGCAAATCTAACACTATCTTACTTAAATTTGTGTTTTAAGAACGCTGACAATAAATATAAAATCTTTTATCGAATCAAGTTCTTTCAGAATTGTATTTCTGTTTTCATACCTACCTACTATGTAAATAATAGAAAGAAGTTTGTATGTTCTGCAAATAATTTGCCAGTAGTTATCTTCTAATGTCTACATCCTCACAAAATTAAGAACTTAATTAGAGCATTCATAAAATTATATCAGATAGATATTTTTCTCTCCTTATTAATTATATTT
>CM063505.1:147247613-147252613 GCA_032207245.1 Pardosa pseudoannulata
GTAAGGAAAGCTGCTTTTATTACAGACATATTTTAAAGAGGTAAATCATCTATAAAAGGGGACAATATAAAATTTAGTTTCATATAACATTGTATTATTTATTTATATTTTATGTGCAAATAATGCATTATGAATAGATGCACACTACTGACATATTTAATAATGGGATGTTTGCAGAAAAATGCCAACTGCGTTTTGTAGTTAAATGAGATAAAGTTTTTTATGTTGATAAAATTTCAAAAATATATTATACACTGTTGGTGAGGGTGAAAACCATGATAGACATCCATTTATGCTCTTCCCTTAGTATGATAATTCATTGTTGATGCCTTTGGTTGGAGACACGTTGATCGTAAAAAACCCCACATCTTTGAGTCTGGGACATAAATTTAACATTATTTATGATTTTTTATGATTAAAAACTGTTTAAGCCAAAAAGACGCTTCATAAACCTTGTAGCTAATTTATCCCCTAGACTAAGGTGTACACGTGTTTAGGGAGACCACATAAGAAAACCAGTACAATGAAATTTCCTTTATTGAATCATCTTGAATGAAATGTTTATATACAATGGATATATACAAGGATCCTCAGGACGCAACTTCTTTACTGCCGATATCTGTTGTAGAAACCTGTTCTTCCGCTGCTCATGTTCGCGACGAAGCTGAACGCTTTCTAATACTTTTCTGGCAACTTGGCAACAAAACGAAGAGAAACCGTTTCTTCTTCGACTCTGGTCGTCTAACAATCAGGACTTGGCTAACAGCTAGAAGTCTACAAAATCTAAGTCGCCTGGCAAGTCACACCAAAACAGGGATGGACACGTCGCTCTCTTATTAATGCCAGTTTTCAAAAATCAAAAAGGCCTATGAGTTGGATCACTCCTGTTTCTAAAACTCCCTAAGTGACGTCCGTTGATCATGACATCATTCATTTGATGGGGCCTTCAGGTGGGTTTTCGATATGACTCGATATTAATTTGTATCGGCAAGCCTCATGAGCATGACCTCATTATATTTTAGAGTCACAAATATACAGTTAATGTTTTCATGCCATTGTTACACTGCCCTAACCGCTTGGGAAGAAAAGGCAAAAACAGCTCAACTCTATGCTGGATAACAAGCCGGCCACTGCATTTCGAGACATATGTATATATATATATATATATATATATATATATATATATATATATATATATATATATATATATATATATATATATATATATATATATATATATATATATATATATATATATATATATATATATATATACATATATATATATATATATGTACATGTGTGTTGTATGTATATGAGAGGTATATCGTAAAAGCATGTACGTTTTGAAACCAAAAACATATAAGTTTGTTTTCTATCAATTAAATTTATATATAAAGGCTTGTACATATATAATTTTTACTAATATAAAGACACATATATCGTAGAAACAACTTTTGGATTATATCTTCAAAGAAATGTTTTGCTTGTCTGCGCACTGGTTAACGTTTGATTTTGTGCCCCTCAATCAACATTTTCGTTTCAAAAATGGAGGTTTAACTAATAAATAATGCACCATAATACCATGACAAACCCATTTTCAAATATTACATCACGCTTTTGACTGAGGGACACATATCTAAACATTTAGCCAGAACAATCCAGGCGGCAGTTTTCTATAAGTTTGGAATCCAAAAGTTGGTTTTATGACGCGACCAGTTTTTGGATATTAGGGAAAGTCATATTACAAAGGAGGATGTGTGATATACTTTTATATAAAAATAAAATAAAACTAATAAAAAAGTACCAATGCTTTTTCTGAATTGCAAAACGATTCTTACTTGAAAACATGCCTCGTATACAAACATTATATTCATATATATATATATATATATATATATATATATATATATATATATATATATATATATATATATATATATATGATATATATATATATATATATATATATATATATATATATATATATATATATATATATATATATATATATATATATATGTATGTATATATGTATGTATATATATATATATATATATATATATATATATATATATATATATATCAGGTCTAAAAAATGGGGTAGTTGGAAATTACGTGAGTTATAAGGGTTAAGTCAGTTTTAAAAAGGGAACAATTTTATAATAATAAAATAAATGAAAAAGTCACAAGCTCGCGTAAGCTTTTAGGATTATCCGGTCAAATGGAAAGATTTTTGAAGTATTTGAAGATTAAGCAAACCGATATGAGTCAGTTAACAGGTGGACATGGAGCTGTCAAAAACTTTCTAAGCGTGTCTCCACCATGAACAAATGAAAATGGCGCAAGTTTTGCTTAAATGAAAAGTTAATTTAATAAACTTATTATTATAAAGAAAGACTGTTTTTCAATCGTCTGAACACTGGATCGTGATATATATGTATATATATATATATATATATATATATATATATATATATATATATATATATATATATATATATATATATATATATATATATATATATATATATATATATATATATATATATATATATATATATATATATATATATATATATATATATATATATATATATATATATATATATATATATATATATATGTGTGTGTGTGTGTGTGTGTGTGTGTGTGTGTGTGTGTGTGTGTGTGTGTGAGGTTTAAAAATGGGGGTTTAGAATTAAGCGGGTTATAATTAAAAGTAATTAGAACTCATTAACGATAACGTAATAGGAGAAAGACACACCCTAGAGCTGAACTATACAGAGTAAAGAAGCTGACGAGGAAGTAGACATAGGAATATGCTTAGGTAGCAACACCAAAAAAGACAGTTATGAGCTGGAACTCTGGCTCATAACATACTCCACGCTTTGTCGTGGCAAAATATGAGAACAAATGAAATCAGATATGTCTTAGATGCTTTAACTACTCCTCCGTGTAATATATATATATATATATATATATATATATATATATATATATATATATATATATATATATATATATATGAATATATGTAATATATTACATGAGTAATTAATTAAACTAACAAGAAATACTTTAACCATCCATGCTATAACACGCAGTGCTGCAGTACATAGCTATAGGATATTATATATATATATATATATATATATATATATATATATATGTGTGTGTGTGTGTGTGTGTGTGTGTGTGTGTGTGTGTGTGTGTGTGTGTGTGTTTATACATAATAAAAAAATAAGTAATATAACTCCATTAAGCCTAAAAAATGTTAAACAGATAAGAATAAAGATGAATTCGGTGTGGAAGACTTCCATACACGGTTAAACAATTGTTTGAACAGGCCTGAATGTTCCCGTACACTCAAAAGACCATAAGAATACGAATTAGAAGAGCAAGACAATTATAAATCTATACAAAAAGCCAAATCATCCTGTATTTATGCTGTTAATGCGTCAGTTAAAATTACAATTTTTTTATTTATTGAGAATTGAAGACATTAACTTAATCCTAATTAGATTTACTTGAAAATAATTATTCAATTGTTTAAAAATAAAAGGGAGGGGATAATTATCTAATTATGCTAATTATCCCCTCTTTAAATTTTAGAAATATATATTAATATCCCAAATGAGTAATAGTGTTAAGTACAGCAGATTACTTCTGAACCAACACTATATCTCAGGTTTAAAACCGATCGACGAATAAAGACAAACAATTTCCACTCGACAGTTCGAGATGTGGCCACCTCACCCTAGCTATGGTGTGAGAAAAGAAATCCAATCTACTCGCTGATACCCGGTGATTACAATACCAATAGTGCTTTTACCGTTTTACGACCACAGCCTTCGAAAGTAAATAAAAGAAAAGAAATGGTGGACGAGAGAAATCGCTTGGTATTCCGCAGATGGCATCTCTCTTGCGCAGCCGTGACAGTAACATTAACTTGATTTCCTTTTCACCGTACACAGAAGATGCTTTTCTCTTCGAAACTTTTCCATTACAGCCCAAAGAAATCACAATATTGAAGGCTGGAAGAAACACTGCATATCTTCCCAAAATAACGCTTCGTGTTAGAGAAATATAAATGCATTTAGTTAAGTATTCCTTAACAATAGTAGACATTGCATTCACGTTATTAAAGAAAAATAAACTGAACGTAATTTTTACTTTGGTATTTTCTTATACTAAAATATACGTTAGTAGAAATGGTTTTATGTTTTATTACATTACAAAACTATAGAAAGGGAATAATTCTATAAAAAATTTATAATCTAGTAATACTTTTTTGTGTCATCTTTTAGTGTGTTATTGTTACTAAAATTTTTGGACACATATTGAGCTAAATATAATAGAAATATTGAGTTAAGTATTCCTTAATAGTAGTAGACATTGAATTCACGTTATTAAAGAAAAATAAACTGAACGTAATTTTTAATTTGGTGTTTTCTTATACTAAAATATACGTTAGAAGAAATGGTTTTATGTTTTATTATATTACAAAAGCTGTAGAAAGGGAATAATTCTATAAAAAATTATAATCTAGTATTACTTTTTTGTATCACCTTTTAGTGTGTTATTGCTACTAAACTTTTTTGACACATATTGAGCTAAATATAGTAGAAATATTGAGTTAAGTATTCCTTAATAGTAGTAGACATTGAATTCACGTTATTAAAGAAAAATAAACTGAACGAAATTTTTAATTTGGTGATTTCTTATACTAAAATACACGTTAGTAGAAATGGTTTTATCTTTTATTACATTACAGAAGCTATAGATTGAGAATAATTCTATACAACAAATTAAATCTAGTATTACCTTTTTCTGTCACCTTTTAACGTATTATTGTTACTAAAAATTTTGGACACATATTGCGCTAAATATAATAGAAATATTGATATATTTTTAAAATTTTTATTGATCAAACAAATGTATGTTCTAATATATCTCCAGAGATTTTGGAATGGACATAATTTCGATAAATTTTGCCT
>CM063505.1:147262613-147305113 GCA_032207245.1 Pardosa pseudoannulata
TCAATTTTTATATATTTCAAAGACAATGAATAAGAATTTTTCATTCATTTTCCCATCGCATTTTTTACATAAACCTTATGGGTCATTTGACAAGTTATATGGTATGTTTAGTGTTAAACAGAATAAAGTATTGGATAAATACCAAGACAACGCTTATTTTTACTAATGCAAAAGAAAGATTCCCCCCGGACTTTAAAAAACTGTTTCCTGTTATTAACCTTTGTTTGAAACTTTGATGATATAAAAAACTTCTCATTACATAAACTACTAGTACTAAGTGTATGACACACATGTAGTATATAAGAACTACATAATACACATGTACTCAACATCACAATACATACGATATGTTTGTATATGTGTGTATGTGTTAGTAAAATATTCCGATATTTGGTATCACTCGAAACCTATTCCGTTGAATATATTTACCTTATCTGCGAAGCAAGAAAGTTACTCTGACTCAAAAATAAATTTCCGAGCAGAAAATTTCCTCGATACTGCTTATGTCACGACATTAATGCCCGCGTGGAGTAAAAGATAATGTCACTTTTGTTAAAATGGATGCAGGAGATTCTACAATATTCCTTTCGTATTTCATCGGGAACTGGGAAACTTTTAGAGAATTTTAAAGTCGGGAGTAATTTAATTGTACGGTGCAATGTATCAAGCTGGTGTAATCTAGAGACTGGTATTTTGAAAGCTTTTTTTTTCCTTTGTAGTATACATTTCAAATTTAAATTCCCTAATGATAGTTTGTGTATGTTAAAAAGTAAAATGGAAAATCTTAGATGGATAAAACATAAAGATATTCTACGCATACTGTGGGATTTTTATTTTTCAATAAGAGTCTAGTTAAGGCAAAGACATGTATTTTAATTGATTTCAGCTTATATATATATTATATATATATATATATATATATATATATATATATATATATATATATATATATATATATATATATATATATATATATATATATATATATATATATATATATATATATATATATATATATATATATATATATATATATATATATATATATTATATATATATATATATATATAATATATATATATATATATATATATATATATATATATATATATATATATATATATGTATATATATATATATGTATATATATATGTATATATATATATGTATATATATATATATGTATATATATATGTATATATATATATATATATATATATATATTATATATATATATATATATATATATATATATATATATATACATATATATATATATATATATATATATATATATATATATTTATATATATATATATATATATATATATATATATATATATATATATATATATATATATATATATATTATATATATATATATATATATATATATATATATATATATATATATATATATATATATATACTATGTAAAAATTAAAGTAGCATAACTTTTTACTTAATAAAAGAAGAAATTAACAGTATATTTAAATATCACCCTTATTTTTAATTGTTACTAATTAAGAATAATTTATTTGTTTTGGAGCATCATTGTTTATTACATTATACAATGATGAATTTTCAATATATTGAAATATTATTCATCATTTTCTTTACTGAATTTTTTATTTAATTTTTCTTGAAACAGCCTCATTTATTACTTTATCAAAATGTACCTTTTGAGAACAGATGTACCATAGTATATGTTACTGAAATTGATTTTACTCTTTGGTGTTTTAAAGATATTAACAATAAACACTAAGAATTATTGTCTAAAACAATAAATAAATTCTATTGAAAAGAACTACAAAATAATATTTATTCTATTTAAATTGACAAAAACAAGGAAATATTTTTAAAAATTTGCTTTACCTCATTGGCTTCTCTGACAAACATATGTGAAAGTGATCATGAAAGGGTTAATAGTAACTAGCATAAGTGATTTGAATTTAATTATATATAAAGTTATTTTCAGGTAACAATGGTGAATAGTAAGTTTATAAATTAAATTGAGAATACTTTATTCCATATGAACGAACTTAAAAATAGTAATTACCAAATGGTTTTATCCAGGGGTTGAAATAATAATCTTACTTATTAATTTAGTTTTTTTCTAAAATCAGTAATTTTAAAAATTACTACAAGCATCTTCCATAATATAAAATAAATCTACATTTTTAATGAAGAAAAAAATTAATCTTCTTTAAAACTTTAACATTGATCTTTGCTTTTAAAGAGTGTTTGAGTTTTGGAATTTCGAACTAATTCTGATTCAATATATTATTATATTTATTGAGTAAGTTTAATTATCGAGGAAGTTTACTTGGCGGAGTTCAAAGACTAAATTTCAGGAATTCAATTTGTTCTCAGGAAAGTTTGATATATTTAAAGAGTGAAGTAAATGTTTAATTATACTTAATTATTTCATTTGGATTCCTTAATGAGTCTATGAAATCTGTTTAAGTTGTTTTAGGAGAATTCTTTTGCATGTTTAAATGAATGAAATATCATTTTATTTTGAAGAAATATTTTTTTAAATAAAATATCCTTTTAAATATTTTCAATTACTTTACAGTTATTGTTGTAAATATGTAGGATGACGAAGTGAAACATCGTATTTTTATTAAATAATTGTCATACATATTACACACTTTATTAAAAATATTGCCACATAAAGAAACTTTGCCAACGAGCTCAGTGGCCGAATGGTCATAGCACGAGATGCAGACCCAAGGTTTGTGGGTTCGATGCTTGCGTTGGCGGTTGATCCAAAGTATGGGTTTCTAATTTTAAATTGTTATTTATTGTTGCCTTATGTTCTCGAACATTCTAGATATTTCTTTATTATGTAAATTAGTTATTTCTCCAATATTCTGTTCGGGTAAAAAGCGGATATCCACTAGTTGTAGGCAACTTCTCGATCTTGTAAATTTCCGAGTTGCTACTTTGCTTCAGTAAATTCGTCTGTTAGGTTAAACGGTGTGTTTATTCGAATCTTCGTGACAATATCTGATGTATGCAAAACTCCAGTTTGAAAAAATCTTCAATTTTTTATGATTACATATGCTTTATTATAAAAAGATCTTCACAATAATATTTTACAGAGCATATTACATAATGAAAATAAATTTTCTAACTTAATAATTTGAAATGGAATTAGAGAAACACAAAAAATATTATACCACAAAAAATAATAATCTTGACTTCTCGAGGATATGTGTATTTAAATAGAGATATTTTTACTGAAGTTTGAAATAACAGTTCTGCAGCTTGGAATAATAGATCAATATAAGGCTCAGTGACGAGTTCTGTTTTAGTTTGAAAACTGATTAGGGGAGAGGGGGGCACCTTGGGACATAGCCCACGTTGGGACACCTTTATTTCCAGGCTTTAATTTACAACCAGGAATTAGTTCTCATGTGTATTGATAGATGGCTTTCCTCTTCACTTCTCAAAAAATTTTGATGAAGATAGTGCTTATAGGTAAGGAACAATTTCATTTTCTTTGTTTTGAATAACCCAAAATTACATCAATGTGCATTTTAAAAGTTTTTTTTTAATTAAAATGTTTAAAAAAAGTGTATTGTTATGAAAGAAAATTCATTTATTATTATTTCTATGCTAATAAATAAATTGTATTGTTAAGCCTAACTGTATAGTAGTTACCAAAAGATACTATGTAAAATGGGGCAGGTTGGGACACACATAGATGGAACACCTTGGGACATTTTAAAAAGTGTAAACAAATATCAATTCAAGCAAAATAATTAATATTTTGGTGCTTAATTTTTAATTTATTTAACATGTCAAAATATTAATTTATTAATCTTTTTTTTTCAGAAAAAAATGGTGAGAACAAGAAAAACAAACAGAAAGTATTCTGCTGTAAATACTAATATGCTTGAATCAGCTGCAAATATAAGATTTGTTAAAAAATGTATTAACTTGGGCAATTTTCAGCTATTTCTCTTTTATAACAGTTAATAAAATAATTTGAACAGTATTTTGTATTTGTTGTTTAGTGTCTCAACCTACCCCATACGGTGGGGCAGGTTGGGACATTGGAAAGGTATTTTATTTCTTTTATTACTCTTTAACTAATTGAGATATTAAGTAGGTGTAATGTTTATAAGAAGCAGTTATGATGACAATATATGCATGCATACTTACTTTTTTCAATTAGCTTTAAAAAATTTCATAAAAATGTTTAACTGAAAAGTGTCCCAAGGTGCCCTGGTCTCCCTTACTGTCAGAAAACGATGGAGATAAACCTTGGTACTCCTTTTTATTCAAAATATTACAGAAATGCAATGTAACGTAGTAGAGTGAATACAAACGTCAGATGGAAGGAAATAAAATGTAGTGTAGAAAACGAATGTTTAATAGACGTTTCACATATTACAGCGAGACAAGAATAAAAATTTAAAATTGGGTTTATACGTAGAAAGATAGCACTTAAACAGCTTACCACCTAGAGCATTCTCACAAGCAACATTGTACCTACAATCTCTCTCTCTTTCCTCTGATATTAATCTTTGTACATGTAATCTTCTGTTGGAGCGAACTTTGAAGGGACCGTACCCCTTCATATTTTGTTCCCATTGTTTGAGCTCAATTACTTAATAAGTTTACAGAATAAGTTTTAATTTGTCAATAATTGTTTTTAAAAAGTCGTCTTCGGCTTATGCAAGAGGACTTTATGACTCATATATTGTGTTATGGGGTATATAGCTTTATAATATTATGGGGTTCCCTTAAGATCATAATTTAAAAGAGTACGGAAAAACAAGGTTTAAAGCTTGTTACATGTTTTTCTAAACTTTACGATTCTTGTAGTGTCACAGACGCAGTTGAGATGCAGTTTAAGTGCCTTCACATCTCGAAGTCCAAACTCACATGACAGATTGCAACACCAGTGTAACATAACTTTCTTTTAATGTCAGCTATAATGTAGTCGGGCGTCATGTTAGATGACCATACAGATCGTTAAGACAAACCCCAGTCGCTATTAAATGCTACAGAAAGGTATTATTTGAGATTTTTGTTCTCCTCTTTCTCGGTGCCATTGTTCCAGTGATATATATATGAATAAAAATGCGTTATGTTACCCTAGGACCCTGGTCAACGAATTCCTTGAAAGTGAAAGCATGAAATGTATGCAATGTCTTCTAACACGTGGATGCTTGGAATATACTAAGAAGACAATTTACAAGACTTTCATGCCCACGAAACTTTCATTCAGGACTTCTGTAGCACTTGAAATTTTTAAGGGCTTTTGACCCTTAAAAATGTTTTCACAGTATCAGAGCAAATATAAGATAATTTTTGTGAAGTAAATGTGGTTCTCATAGATTATCATATACCTTACAAAACTGCAAAATTTTATTAAATTGCATAACTACAATGTAAATTATTCATGTCTTAATTCCCATCCAAATTTTACCTTTTATTTTTAAAGTAAATACACACATTTTTACTTTGTTTACTTTTATTATAACTATATTGTACATACATTTTCATTTTCCCTTTATTCTATTTTAAATATTGTTAAATATTCACTAATATAACAAAATTCTGTTTACTTTTATCAGACCAGTGTAAACTTTTATAAAATTATATATTGATCGTATAAAATATGTTCACAGAAGAAAGATGTTTAATTTTATATAAAATTTCAAATTTACATTAAAATATCTTGTAGGTCAGTAAATTTTATTTTTTTGTTTGTAGAATATAGTTTATCTTTCTTAATATATTATTTGTACAGTATTATTAAACGGCTTTATATTTACTACAGAAGTTTTATTTTATATTGAATAGAAAAAAAGACTTTTATAATGGAGGTTTTTCTATCTGAGAGGTACACTATCCCCTTAAGTAATAAAAAGTCAAATAATACTCTTCTGTATAAACAATGTAACTTTAAACACTTCTTTGATTTTGTCCTACAAACTCAAAGAGTTCACTGATTAATCTTCCTTTTAATCATTAAATGAAATGTGAGTCTGTCTAAACGTTGACAAATGGGTGAAAAAGGAGAACCCATCAATGCTTTTAGTTAAAGAAACAAGATAGATGGGGAAAGTGGTTTTGATTAGGAGTCACACTTTTTAAGGTCTTTTTTTTTAAAAAAAAAGATAAATTTTAGAAAAAATAATCCACTGTAGTATACAAGAGATAACGTATAAAATTAAGTTTTTTTATAAATTACAAAAATGTAACCTTTAAGAAAATATAGTATAACTCATTTTAAAAATCTAATAATAATAAATTCTAATAAATATCTTTTCAATTTTAATTTAAAAAAAGTATAAAATATATCTGTAACAAATAAAAGAAAATTGCTTTAATTTTTGTTGATCAATATTACGAATTACAAAAGATATTTCATCAAATGTCGGAGAGCATTATTTTAAGTATGTAAAAATAATTTTAAATATTTAAGACATAAGAACGAAAAATTACTGGGAAAACAATATATTTCTTTGAATGAAAAAATTCAGTTAGGCTAAGTAAAACATTAACACTGTGTGATTTTTGTTGTTGTTGTTAAAATAGAGGTTATTAAGGTGAAAACATGAAATTTCGAAGCATATTTTAATTAAATAAAGAAATTTACAAATAAATATTTTTACAAAGAATGCTACAAAATATCTAAACAACTTAGAATATATTTAAGGGAATATGAAAAACACAGGGTTAAAGTAAGTTTCGGGCTCTATACAAAATAGAAAATTTATAAACATGAAACTATCAGTTTATTACTTTTGTTGAGTAATCGCTTTATCTCCTAACGTTTCCAAATGTGTGGCATAAATCAAAGGGAAATTTGTAATAATATTTACCAACTTTAGAGGATCGATTATGTAATGCGAATGCCTCCTGACAGAATACCGTGAACAGCACTTACTTGAGCGTCCGAGGGAAAGAGATCGAGAGAAAGACCCCGAATGCGGGGAGGGAGATAAAACAGACAATTTGGTTTATAGCACTACGGTCTGCTGTTTTACTACACGTAAGCTAATGATACCGGGACCTAGTGATTAAAGCCGATTACGAAAGCTACGAACACCCATGCCATAAGCGAGATTCGAACCCGCGAACTTCGATAAGAAAGTGCAACGTTCTAACATTCCAATGTTCGGCTAGAGCAGTGGTGCTCAAACTAGGGGTCGCGACCCCTGTGGGGGTCACCAAATTTTTATGAAATACATTATCCCTGCATGCTACATACCATACAGTGCGCATATAAAGAGTGAAGCGCCGTCACTGAAAAGTTAAAGAAAAATTTTTCGAGAAGATTCGAGGATTTTCCTGAAAACGATCTTGGTTGAATTCGTGATAAATTTTCCTTTGACATATGCAGTTCAACTTGTCAAATTAGTGAGAAAGAGCAATTGATAGATCTAATTAGTGGTTATACTCTTCGAAATCAATTTAAGATTCAGCCTTGCCAAATATTTTGGCTATCATGGAAAAATAATATCCCGTTTTATGCAATAATGCCATCAGAGTGTTAATACGATTTGCATCAACGTATATATGTGAAACTGGATTTAGCAAACTAGTTTCAATAAAAACTAAATACCCCTCGCGTTTAAACCCTGAAGATGATATGCGAATTGCAATTAGCAACATACATCTAAACATCGATCAGATAATTAGAAACTTGCAGCCACATACATCTCATTAAAGAGCAATTTACTGATTTTTGTGTTATACAGAAAGTATCTTCTTAAAATTATAAATAAAATTAATATGAGTCAAATATGATGATGTTTTTATTCAATGAAACGAAAGAAACGTGCGAAATATACATCGTATTTATCTCTAGGGGTCACCAAAATTTTTCTCTCTACAAAAGGTGACGCAGTCAAAAAAAGTTTGCGCACCACTGGGCTAGAGAACAGACAAAGTCAGCAAGTTGGGCGAAAGTAAAATCTCTCTCTTAAGACCACGTGGAATGTCCAAGTAGGCTGGAGACATTATGTGCCACTTGGCATAAATTAGAATGATGAGGAGAATGATTGACCAGTTTTATTCAATTATTCCAAAAGAGCAAATTTTAATTTGGTTTTTTTTTTTAAATATAATTATTTATATTCAAATTGAACAGAAAAAATATAGTTTACAAGATTTACTTTAACTATCTAGATATATTTTTTTAACAATTGTAACTTACATTTCACAAAAATTATCTTTATTTGCATTGTGGCGTTTTGATGTTAACCGCATCGAAGAAGCTCCCGTCAAATGCAGATTGACATGGAATGCAAATTTCCTACGATGCTGCGCGCTCGAGCATGTTGCAGTATATAAGGTGATTTGTTTGCCAAAAGCATATGTATCACAGAACTAGAAGGCTAGGCCCAGGAAGTTCTAGACCAATCCATCCTGTGATCAGTCGGAAGGGGAAATCATTTCACTCTCGGCTTTAGAATCAGCGTACTTGTGTAAAAGAAGTTTTCGCCAGATTGTCACTTGAAAGCAAGTGTTATCAGCGCCCTGATGTCTTTATACTTTATTTTTTTACTCTTTATTTACTTATTAGTCTTTTAATAAAAGGGTTTTGATCAAAAGCTCATCTTGACGATTAGTTTTGTTCCGTTTCAATATCCCTCTATAGTATGAATTTATTTACATACACAAATATATGAAACTACCTTAGTGTGAAGTTAGCCTGTTCTACCTATATCTATATTTTTTATTTCATAAATGGAAAGTCTGCTTCAATAGGAAGCAAAATCTATGTGATCTAATGATAAATGAAACATTAGATATGAAAATTGAATTTAGTATTGAAATTAAATAGAAACTCCACTTGCCAATTATGTTATTTGCAGCGTTGTTTGATATCAATAATCAACAAAACCATCTTTATACACATTGCGTGAATGTATATAATTTTTTTGTTTATATTGCAGATCTCTAACAAAGTTATACAAAACTTTTAGATAAATTTTGACATTATAGAATTTAAAATATATAAATTAGAAACCAAATTTTAATACGAAACTAAAGTTATATATGTTTAAATTTATGTATAACCTAATGTGATGTTATTTAAATTAATTTCTTAAGTAAACGTATCTGAAAGTTATGTAAAGTACCCTTTTGTCAGAATACAGATTGAATATAAATGGCTTATTATTTATAATATCTTTAAATTATTAAAGTGTTATATTATAAATTTATGCAGCATCCTTTATGCAAAGAATATATTTTTAATAGACATTTTATAAATTGTATCACTATATAGATTTTTCTATGTTAAACAATTTAACGTTATTCGTTTAACAGTATTTTCGTGGCTAAATTAAATATTCTCATTCACAAATATTGATACATTTCCATTTTGAAAATAATAGTAGAATGTATTTTCTTAAATTAACAAGTTTTAAATCTAATACTTCTGTAACATTCTATTGCTATCTGTATAGGTAGAAAAAAGTTAATTTCCAAATACTTGGGAATGAAATATACTATTTACTCCCCATGTGTAAATTAAATTTCTTATAAACTAAAGAGAAAATGGTATTCTGAATATCAAAACTGTAAAGCTATTACTATTAATTAACTATTAAAGTTAAATAGTTAAAACTCTAGAAAGTTGCTAATGAAAACATTCACTATAATGCAAATAGTAATATAACTTAAAATAATTGTTGAACTTAAAATATCTAAATAATTTTAAAATATTGTTAAACCCTAATAACTTGTTCAAATACAATAAATGTAACTGAATAGCTACATTGAAAAATAATGAATTTTCAGAGCATATTTGTTCGCAGAATACTCAAAAATGGTTTAAAGGGGAATTTGAATTTACTATTTAACAATCCTTAGAACTTTTGAATACTTGTTGCATGTGTAAAATCTTTCAGGAAATTTACTTTGCGCACTTTTAAATTAAAGAATGAATTATTTTATTTAATGCTAGAGAGGATGCGTTGAGATGACGTTCTAATTAAACTATCCTCTCTGGTACCTGACGTAGTATATAATTAGAATCGTAATTTAAAAAACGAGTTGTAGAAGATGTAGCAGTTTTAAAATCACTTTTCTAATCCCTTTTTTGCATGCGGATAAAAAGGAAATTTATAAAAAATTCTTAGTTTCCGTGTTAAGAAGATGGAAATGCTTTAAAATTTCAAATAAATGCGCTCGCATTTGAAGAAGCTTGAAATTCTAAAATTACAAGGTATGTTTCTAAATTATTTAAGCTTATAATGTTAAAAACTTCATCTTGCAAAGTCTTGATATGGAAAATATTATGTATTTAAGGTTCTTGAATATAATTATACAAACTTTGAGAAGATAAGCAAGGTAAGACGTAAAATTAGTTCTTAATTTATTATTAAGGGTACATTATACACTTTTAGCTATATTTTCCATAGGTTAATATTCAGCAAGAGGAACGTAATATGGCAGTTACAAACCTTTTTTATCCTGAATTAATTTACCATTTACTTTTTAACTGCATTTTTGCATCGTTAGATAAATTTTAATGGAGAATAATCATAAAAAAAGAAAACTAATTATTACCGTATTTTAGTCTTTCATTTTGTAGCTGGTACTTTCTAGTACCAGCTGCAAAACACAACAACGCACATGCAGTTATTACAAATACAACTCCCTTAAGGTTCTAGTATATAATTGTAAAAAGTTTGAGAATATAAGCAAGGTAAGACGTAAAATTAGTTCTTCATTTATTATTAAGAGTACATTATACACTTTTAGCTATATTTTTCCATAGGTTAACATTCAGCAAGGGGAATGTATTATGGAAGTTACAAACTCATCTTAATCATAATAACCTTTTGTATTCTTAAAAAATTATAACACATTTAACTGTACTATGTTACAAACATTAAATCGTATTACAGATTAAAACTATTTTTCCGTCTTTGTATTACTGATAGTTAAATATTTAAACACATTTTACTGTAGAGGCGTTTAAAAACTTTACTAAAATCGAAATGGGTTATAAGAGAGCAACTGTATTTTTGCATCGTTTTAATAAAGAAAAATAATAGAATAAAGAAAATTAATTTTTACTGCATTTATTATTTAATTTGCACTACTTTAGCTATATTTTTTCTTAGGTTAACAAATAAAACATTAAATTGTAAAAAACAAACTTATCTTATCATAAAACCTCATCGTACAAATAAATATAAACCATAATTGTACTATACAAAATTAATCACTTAAAAGAACTTGTAATGCAGAAAATTTAAATCTCTACTATGCGAATAAACAAGATAGATTGGCTTCATTTTTTCTTCTGTATGAACTGCATCGTCGAGTTATAAAAAATGCTTTATTAGGAAAATATAGGTGTTTATAAGACTTATAATCATCAGGATAAAAAATTAATCATAATTTAAAAATATTTAAAGTAACAGTAATTTACAAGCATTAAATCGTCACACAAATTAAAGCTATTTTTTCGTCTTTGTATTACTGATAGTTAAATATTTAAACACATTTTACTGTAGAGGCATTTAAAAACTTTACTAAAATTCAAATGGAGCATAAGAGAGCATAATCATTAAGATCAAGCTTCTAATAACTAGCATGTGATTTTATACCACAATTTTTTATTGAACAACGCGATATATCAATTCTACACAAATGACCTTCGAATGCAGCACGCCAACTAAAAAAAATTACTATGAATAAAAAATAAAGCTCACCATCCTCTTGTTATCAGCACTATTACAAATACTACGCATTTAAGGTTCTAGAATATAATTATAAAAGTGAGAATATAAGCAAGGCAAGACGTAAAATGAATTCTTCATTTATCATTAAGAGTACATTATACACTTTTAGCTATATTTTTTCCATAGGTCAGCATTCAGTGAGAAGAATGGTAACTCAAAAAATACAAACTCATCTTAATCATAATCGCCTTTTGTATTCTTAAAAATTATGAAACATTTAACTGTATTATGTTACAAACATTAAATCGCCTTACAAAATCGCCTATTTTATCGCCTCAAATGGGGCATAAGAGAGCAAAATCATTAAGGTCAAGCTTCTAATAACTAGCATGTAATTTTATACGACAATCTTTATTTTGAGATATATTCAAGTTAGTCTTACAGGGAAACTGAAGCTTCTTCTAATGAACTAAAATAAAGCTCACCATCCTCTTGTTATCGGGACTATTACGAATACAACGCATTTAAGAATATAAGCAAGACAAGAAGTAAAAGTAGTTCTTCATTTATTATTAAGAGTACATTATGCACTATTAGCTATATTTTTTCCATAGGGTGACATTCAGCGAGAACAATGGTAACTCAAAAGATACAAACTCCTTTCGACTTAAACCCTAATCCCAATCGCCTTTTGTATTCTTAAAAAATTATGAAGCATTTAACTGTATTATGTTACAAACATTAAATCGTCTTACAAATCAAAGCTATTTTTCCATCTTTGTATTACTGATAGCTAAATATTCAAGCACATTTTACTGTATAGGTGTTTAAAAACTTTACTAAAATTCAAATGGGACATAAGAGAGCATAAATATTAAGGTCAATCTTCTAATAACTAGCATGTAATTTTATACTACAATCTTTATTTTGAGATATATTTAAGTTAATCTTACAGGGAAATTGAAGCTTCTTCTAATGAACTAAAATAAAGCTCACCATCCTCTTGTAATCGGAACTATTACGAATACAATGCATTTAAGAATATAAGCAAGACAAGACGTAAAAGTAGTTCTTCATTTATCATGAAGAGTACATTATACACTATTAGCTATATTTTTTTCATAGGTTGATATTCAGCGAGAAGAATGGTAAATCAAAAGATACAAACTCATCTTAGTCATAATCGCCTTTTGTATTTTTAAAAAATTATAACACATTTACTATGTTACAAAAATTAAATCGACAATATTACGACAATCTTTATTTTGAGATATATTCAAGTTAGTCTTACAGGGAAACAGACGCTTCAGCTAATGAACTAAAATAAAGCTCACCATCCTCTTGTTATTGGGATTATTACAATTACAACGCATTTAAGGTTCTAGAATATAATTGTAAAAACTTTGAGAATTTAATCAAGGTAAGAAGTAAAATTAGTTCTTCATTTATTATTAAGAGTACATTATACACTTTTAGCTATATTTTTTCCATAGGTTAACATTCAGCGAGAAGAATGGTAACTCAAAAGATACAAACTCATCTTAATCATAATCGCCTTTTGTATTCTTAAAAAATTATAACACATTTAACTGTACTATGTTACAAACATTAAATCGTATTACAAATTAAAGATATTTTTCCGTCTTTGTATTACTGATAGTTAAATATTTAAACACATTTTACTATAGAGGCGTTTAAAAACTTTACTAAAATTCAAATGGGGCATAAGAGAGGATAATCATTAAGGTCAAGCTTCTAATAACTAGCATGTAATTTTATACGACAGTCTTTATTTTGAGATATATTCAAGTTAGTCTTACAGGGAAACTGACGCTTCTGCTAATGAACTAAAATAAAGCCCACCACCCTCTTGTTATCGGGACTATTACAAATACGGAAAGCAGCAGTAGATGCCACCACGAAACCAAAAATACTGTGAATCAGAGAGGTTCTATTCCGGTTAATTAAACAGCTAAAGTTTTCTCCATTAAACTACTCCTCGAGGAATTAAGACAGCTCTCGATTCTTTTATTTATGGCTCTTTAAGAAACTGCCTTTATGCTGAGGAATGACGCTGTCTAAATCTTTTAAAGTTTTATGGAACTATTTAAAGGAATTATAACCCTCCAAGAACTTTTCAATCACCCACAAAGTATGCATACGCTAACGATGGGAACGCAATTACTTCGCTTTGAAAAGTTTTGTTTATTCCGGGGAGTCTATACGACCTCGCAAGGCAGTCTGAGTGAGCAGTCAAGGAAAAATTTATTTTATAAGTCAACTTAAATATTTAGATTAATTCTTTTGAAGATAACTCCCTTTTAAAACCATTTTAGGGACACAAATTTGCAGTGAAAACTTGTGACATATCTCGGATGGTCTTTATTGTAGGAGAAAGTAAGAATCTGCAATTAGTTTCAATGAATTTTCGGCCTTAAAAGTTCACTCCTTGCTAGCAGCCTGAGATTTTAACGGTTCACTGAGTTCATATCTTTTCTGGAAATATTCATAATCTCGTAGTATTATTAAAACTCACTATGCTTGAGATAAATGTACTGGAAATTGGAAAATAACTTAATTTGAAAATATGCATTGAATTTTATATAAATTTATTTATTTCGCTCTGCCGATTTACTAAGACTAAATAATATACAGAAATTCAAATTTAATGTAAGTTAAAATACGAAATTCTAAAATTCTAAAAGCAAACTTTTAAATAAAAAGTTATCGTAATACGCTGAATATATATATAATGGTTATTATTCAAGCTGCACTTTCAAAGGAATATAAAAGTACAACTATGGATCAGATGGGGTTAAAACTTAAACGGAATATGCGCTAACCTGCATTAGAAAATTGGGTACCTAAATGAACCTTGTAACGGAAGTTTGTAAAGGAAGGCTGGATTGGCATAAACAGAATGTCACATTTGCCAAATTTAACTATGTATCGCCAAATTTAAGCACTTTTTCATCCGCTTGTTTAAAATAATTATAGTCTGTTAGAGAATTCTGTTTTTGATATAGAGTATAGGAAAAAGATCTGCTACTACAGCACCGTACAGTATACATATATAGATAGATGCTATATGCATATATATGTCGCTCTCTCTATCTCTCTCTGTATATATATATATATATATATATATATATATATATATATATATATATATATATATATATATATTATATATATATATATATATATATATATATATATATATATATATATATATATATATATATATATACATATATATATATACATATATATATATTATATATATATAAAAATATATAATATATATATATATATATACATATATATATATATACATATATATATATATATATACATATATATATACATATATATATACATATATATATATATATATATATATATATATATATATATATACATATATATATATATATAAATATATATATATATATATATATGTGTATATATACCTATATATATATATATA
Source organism: Pardosa pseudoannulata (assembly GCA_032207245.1). Taxonomy (NCBI): domain Eukaryota; kingdom Metazoa; phylum Arthropoda; class Arachnida; order Araneae; family Lycosidae; genus Pardosa; species Pardosa pseudoannulata. The sequence goes on from CM063505.1 coordinate 147,277,776, forward strand.
CATATATATATATAATATATATACATATATATATATACAAATATATATATATATTATACATATATAATACATACATATATATATATATATATATATATTATACATATATAATACATATATATATATATATATATATATACATATATATATAAATTATATATATATATATATATATATATAATATTATATATATATATTATTAACCGTCAGAAAGGAACTTAGATCATTGGAAAATTTAACCATCTTTCTTGGAACAGCTAGAAAATGTGGTGAATGGACAAAAATATAGCAATAACTTCAGCGTTAGCTTGTGACACTGTTAAAAAGAACTTTAAGTCCTCGAACACTCCTTTAAACAAGATATTACACAACTAGGAAAAAAGATATGAAAAAATGAGAAGGGGAAAAGAAGAATTTCAGAGCGATATTTTTAGTTGTAATAATTTAGATGTAATATATGTCATGTTTAAAAATAGGGGTTAATAATTAAGTGAGTTATAAATAAAAATATTTGGAACTCTTTAACGATAATGTTATAGGAGAAAGACACACCCTCGAGCGGAACTATACAGAGTACAGACTCTGACGAGGAAGTAGACAAGTGGTTTTTGTTTTGGTTAGTAACGCGAAAAAGCCACTTCTGAGCGGAAAGTTGATCTAATAGCAGCCCTCACACTTATCGACCCATAATGTACACAAAGGATATCTAAATGGCCTAACCATGGATAGAGGGAGTACAATAAAAACGTTTTTATATATGAACTAATATGTGACTTCCATGCCTTAATCTCTTGGAATGAGTCATATATATATATATATATATATAAAATATATATATATATATATATATATATATATATATATATATATATATATATATATATATATATATATTATATATATATATATATATATATATATATATATATTATATATATATATATATATATATATATATATATATATATATATATATATATATATATATATATATATGTATATATATATATATATATATATATATATATATATATATATATATACATATATATATATATATATATATATATATATATACATATATATATATATATATATATATATATATACATATATATATATATATACATATATATATATATATATATATATATATATATATATATATATATATATATATATATATATACAAATGCACACCCATCTATGTGTCTAGATTTTAATATGTTATATAAAAGTCACAATAACACGAAAATGTATTTAAATTTTTCATTGATAACAACAATTACATTAAAATATTTTTATCACATTTTAAATACAAAACTTGCAATAATTAATTGTGTATGAAAATTTAAAAAAAAAACGGAAATGAAAAAAAATCAGCAATTAGAATCCAGCAGTTTTTAAAATAATAATATTTCAAACCACAAAAATAATTTTATTTCATTTATAAATTTCTAAAACGTAACATAAAAATAGAATATCTCTAAGTTTAAAAAATATATACAAATATATATAGAAAAAGAAAGGAACCAAAGAAAAAAAATTCTTTCACAGTCAAAAATAGAAGTTTAAAAATATTAAACTTTTAACAGATATATATTTGCGGAATAATTGAAAAAATAGGGAAAATTTATTTATGCGTGGATTCATAAAACGCTTTGTTTATTTATTTCTATTGTATTTGTGTTACTCTTCAAAACATTTCTTTCATAGAACGGGCTGATGCGATTTTCAGAATGTGGGAAAACATTTTAAATACGGTTCATTTGATTTTATCTAAACATTAACCAGGGAAAAAATTCCAGAAAAAGAATTTTAAGACGTTCAGCAAAAAGAACTAACTCGTTTGTAAACGCAGTCAAATTTGTTACAAACGTGCACAAATATTTTCTTGTTTCTTGTTCCAGGAATAGATAATTTTTGAAGGTTTTTTTCAAACCATAATTGTTTTTAAGAATTCTCTACTACTAGTTTGACATTTTATTTATCGTAATTTAATAATAAAACTGTTCTATTAATTAAATATAAATAGAAGTTTTATGTTAAATATAAAAGAATATAATAGCAGTTTTAAGCAACAAATATACATAAATCTTACGTAAGGTTTGTGATCGGCAACGCACTCATAAAAAAGAGTATTTTTGTACGGAAATATTATTTGTTGCTTATGGCAGGAGTCAATAATTTTTGGAATTTTCATTTCCTCCAAATCACAGATACTTCTAAAAACTGTTTCTAAAAATCTATTAGTTTGACATTTCATTAAATTTAACTTGTTCATTAAATTTAACTTAATAAAAGTGTTCTATTAATTAAATATAAATAGATCTTTTATGTTAAATATAAAAGAATATAATAGCATTTTTAAGCAACAAATATACATAAATCTTACGTAAGGTTTGTGATCTGCAACGCACTCATAAAAAAGAGTATTTTTGTAGGGAAAATATTTTTGTTGCTCGTGGCAGGAATCAATAATTTTTAGAATTTTCTTTCCCTCCAAATCACAGATACTTCTAAAAACTGTTTCTAAAAATCTATCAGTTTGACATTTCATTAAATTTAACTTTTTCATTAAATTTAACGTTTTCATTAAATTTAACGTAATAATAAAAGTGTTCTATTAATAAATATAAATAGAACTTTTATGTTAAATGTACAAGAATATAATAGCATTTGTAAGCAACAAATAGACATAAATCTTACTTAAGGTTTGTGATCTGCAACGCACTCATAAAAAAGAGTATTTTTGTAGGGAAAATATTATTTGTTGCTTGTGGCAGGAATCAATAATTTTTGGAATTTTCTTTTCCTCCAAATCATAGATACTTCTAAAAACTGTTTCTAAAAATCTATTAGTTTGACATTTCATTAAATTTAACTTTTTCATTAAATTTAACTTAATAAAAGTGTTCTATTAATTAAATATAAATAGAACTTTTATGTTAAATGTAAAAGAATATAATAGCATTTTTAAGCAACAAATATACATAAATCTTACGTAAGGTTTGTGATCTGCAACGCACTCATAAAAAAGAGTATTTTTGTAGGGAAAATATTATTTGTTGCTCGTGGCAGGAATCAATAATTTTTGGAATTTTCTTTTCCTCTAAATCATAGATACTTCTAAAAACTGTTTCTAAAAATCTATTAGTTTGAAATTTCATTAAATTTAACTTAATAAAAGTGTTCTATTAATTAAATATAAATAGAACTTTTATGTTAAATGTAAAAGAATATAATAGCATTTTTAAGCAACAAATATACATAAATCTTACGTAATGTTTGTGATCTGCAACGTACTCATAAAAAAGAGTATTTTTGTAGGGAAAATATTATTTGTTGCTTGTGGCAGGAATCAATAATTTTTGGAATTTTCTTTTCCTCTAAATCACAGATACTTCTAAAAACTGTTTCTAAAAATCTATTAGTTTGACATTTCATTAAATTTAACTTTTTCATTAAATTTAACTTAATAATAAAAGTGTTCTATTAATTAAATATAAATAGAACTTTTATATTAAATGTAAAAAAATATAATAGAATTTGTGATCTGCACCACACCCATATACATAAAGTATTTTTATAGGGAAAATATTATTTGTTGCTTTTGGCAGGAATCGATAATTTTTGTGTTTTCTTTTCAACCAAAACGTAGGTGTTTCTAAAAAATGTTTCTAAAAATCTATTATCTTGACAGTTCATTAAATTTAACTTAATAATAAAAATGTTCTAATAATTAAATATAATTTTTATTCTAAATGTAAAAGAACATAATAGGATTGTTGAACACCAAATAAACATCAATCTTACCTAACCTTAGTAAACTGCAATGTACTCATAAAAACTCTATTTTTATAGGGAAAATATTATTTGTTGCTTATGGCAGGAATCGATAATTTTTGTGTTTTATTTTCCTGCAAAACGTAGGTGTTTCTAAAAACTGTTTCTAAAAATCTATTAGCTCAGATTTCTGTCGCCTAATTTGGCTATATATAGCTTAATTTGGGTGACATCGCAATATGCTATAGGGAACAGTTATCTAGGTTATCTGCCCCACATATCTATTACGAGCTTCCGTTAAACGTTTTCATTACACATATACACGTTCAATACGGAGAAGCGGTTGCCCAGTCGGCAAAGGCTATGCTATCGTAACTGGAGGGTTGCATGTTCGGAGCCCAAGCCGGCCAAAGGTCCACCGTGTTTGTTAAAGGTATCTGGAACACGTAAAATTTGTTCGTGGTTCCAATGTCCTCCACGTTCTCAGTCAATACCTCTTTTGGTGGCAGGCCAATTCTATGGATCCTTGGTCCATGGTTTTAAATTACGAGGACCCACTTGAGCAAGAAGTGCTCTCACTCTTGAGGAACTCGTTAAAACGAAAGGCTCACCCCTTTGCCCTAATAAGAGAGCGTATGGCTCAATCGCGCTTGGTTTGACGAAGTGGCATAAACAACAATAACGTTCAATATAAGTAATCGCAAAACTGGCATTCATTAATATATATATATATATATATATATATATATATATATATATATATATATATATATATATATATATATATATATATATATATATATATATATATATATATATATATATATATATATATATATATATATATATATATATATATATATATATATATATATATATATATATATATATATATATATATATATATATATATATATATATATATATATATATATATATATATATATATATATATATATATATATATATATATATATATATATATATATATATATATATACTCAGGTCTAAAAAAGGGGTAGTTGGAAGTAACGTGTGTTAAAAGCGATTTTAAAAAGGGAACACTTTTATAATAATAAAATAAATGAAAAAGTCCCACATTCGCGTAAGCTTTTAGGATCATCCGGTGAGGCAGAAGCATTTTGAAACAATTTCATGAGCTTGCAAACAGATAAGTTTTCAGTGAGTGCGTGGACATGGAGCGGTCATCACCTTCATGCATAGCTCCGCCACGAACAATGAAAATGGCGCAAGTTGCTTTTCTTAAGAACGATGAGTTAATAAAACTTATTATTATCAAGAAGACTGTTTTCCATTCGCCTTAACTCTGGATCATGACATGTCATATATATATATATATATATATATATATATATATATATATATATATATATATATATATACAGACAGAGAGAGAGAGAGAGAGAGACGTGTGTGTGTGCATATATGTTGATATAGGATAGGTATGCACCAAATGATAGAACATATGTGCGTGTAACCTGAACTGTTCTATCCGGTATTATAAGACAGTGAAAAATATCAAGATATCCCTAAGTGCTGTAGAAATAAAAATAAAGACATAACACATAAACGCTTTAGCAGTGCCAGTGAAAAATGTTTTTTAATATTATTTGATAATTAAAAATTATAGAATGCTCCCGTAAAGTAAAGCGATTGGCAGAATTGTGGGGATCTGCATTTTGATAAGACGAGCGTTTGAATTCCACTACAGGCATGGATGTCAGTAGCCATATGATATTTTCTTTACGCAATAACCAGATTAGTCTTTTTGAAAAAAATATGTTTTAAGACTCCAAAAGAAACAAAAATAAACCGCAAAAATGCAATTTCGAAGTATTTTATAAATATTTTTTCATGCATTTAATAACTGTTTCGAAATATGTTATGGTGTAGATTGGTTTATTTTATAAATTATGATGATCTTTATAAATACAACCACAGCCGTCTTTAGAAAATAAGTAAATAAATAAACAAATAAAAGCAGCTTACTTCGCTGATTGGATACCTAATGGAGATCGACCCGCATATCTTTTGTTTTTCTATTATTTCCAGCGTAACTGGGAGAAGATAAGCAAAGAAGTCTGGAGATGGTTACAGTCACTATCTTAGTTTGACATTCTGTGAAAGTCTTTCTTTACTCTGCCCAGTACAGCCTGTAGTTTGCTTTTATTTATTGATCATTATCTAGAGCACTCTCCTTGCATTGAAATTATGTTCAGTCATATATTTGCTGATGAAGTAATGTCGTAAAAGTCTGGAGAAAAATAGTTTTTTTGAGCTAGAATATCTTCGCAAACATTAGATTTTCTTTCACATTAGATGTAAAGGAATGTTACACTTCCAAGTCAACATTTAATAATAAAAAAATCCTAGCAATGTGTTTCACTTGTTTAAAGTGTACTATTTCAAATCAAAATTCAGGTTGATATTTTTTAATTCCTAATTTATGAAGTAGTGCTGTAAATGTCTGGATAAAAAAAATATTATTGAGCTCGAATATTTTCGCAAGCATTAGGTTTTATTTCACATTAAATGGAAAAGAATGTTACACTACCCAGTTAACCTTTACTATTAAAAAATCATAATAATTTATTTTAATTGTTTAAAAAGTCATATTTCAAAGGAAAGTTTAGAATGATATTTTCTAATTCAGAATTTATGAAGTATAGTTGTAAATGTCTGAATAAAAACTAGGTTTTTGGAGCTCGAATATTTTCTCAAACATTAGATTTTTCATTCACATTAAATGTAAAACTATGTCACACTACCAGGTCAAAATTCAATATTAAAAAATCCCATTAACGTATTTTAATTTTTTAAAAAGTGCTATGTCAAAGGAAAGTTCAGGTTTACATATTCTAATTCATAGTTTATGAAGTAATGCTGTAAATATATTGATAAAAAATGACTTTTTTCAGCTTGAATATTTTCGAAAACATTATATTTTCTTTCACATTATATACAAAAGAGTGTTACACTAACAATCTCACCTTCAATGTTAAAAAATATAACAATGCATTTTGCTTGTTTAAAAAGTACTATTTCAAAGCAAAGTTCATTTTTATATTTTCTAATTCTAAATTTATGAAGTAGTGCTGTAAATGTCTGGATAAATAGTATTTTTGAGCTCTAATGTTTTCGGAAACATTAGATTTTCTTTCACATAAATATAAAAGAATGTAACACTACGCAGTTAATCTTCAATATTAGAAAAATCTTAATGTATTTTAATTGTTTAAAAAAGTAATATTTCAAAGGAAAGTTCAGAATGATATTTTCTAATTCAGAATTTATGAAGTAATGCTGTAAATGTCTGGATAAAAAATAAGTTTTTGGAGCTCGAATATTTTCTCAAACATTAGATTTTTCATTTACATTAAATGTAAAAGTATGTCACACTACCCGATCAAAATTCAATATAAAAAAATCATAATAATGTATTTTAATTGTTTAAAAAGTACTATGTCAAAGGAAAGTTCAGGTTTATATTTTCTAATTCGTAGTTTATGAAGTAATTCTGTAAATATCTTGATACAAAATGGCTTTTTTGAGCTCGAATATTTTCGAAATCATTAGATTTTCTTTCACATTAAATGTAAAAGAATGTTACACTACCAAGTCAACCTTTAATAATAAAAAAATCATAGCAATGGGTTTTACTTTTTTAAAATGTATTATTTCAAATCAAAGTTCATGTTTATATTTTCTAATTCATAATTTGTGAAGTAATGCTGTAAATATCCGGTTAAAAAATAGTTTTTTTTAAACTGAACTATTTTCGTTAATATTAGATTTCTTTTCACTTTTAATACAAAATAGTGTTACACTAACAACTTCACTTTCAAGATTAAAAAAATATAACGATGTATTTTGTTTGTTTAAAAATACTGTTTCAAAGCAACGCTCATTTTTATATTTTCTATTTTTGAATTTATGAAATAATGCTGTTTTTTGAGCTCTAATATTTTCGCAAACATTAAATTTTCTTTCACATAAATATAAAAGAATGTAACACTACGCAGTTAATCTTCAATATTAAAAAATCATAAAAATATATTTTAATTGTTTAAAAAGTCATATTTCAAAGGAAAGCTCAGAATGATATTTTCTAATTCATAATTTATGCAGTAATGCTGTAAATGCCTGGATAAAAAATAGTTTTTTTGAGCTCAAATATTTTCTCAAACAGTAGATTTTTCATTCACATTAAAAGTAAAAGTATGTCACACTACCCGGTCAAAATTCAATAATAAAAAAATCATAATGTATTTTAATTGCTTAAAAAGTACTATGTCTAAGGAAAGTTCAGGTTTATATTTTCTAATTCGTATTTTATGAAGGAATGCTGTAAATGTCTGGATAAAAAATGGCTTTTTTGAGCTCAAATATTTTCGAAAACATTAGATTTTCTTTCACATTATATACAAAAGAGTGTTACACTAACAACCTCACCTTCAATGTTAATAAAATATAACAATGTATTTTGCTTGTTTAAAAAATACTATTTCAAAGCAAAGCTCATTTTTATATTTTCTAATTCTGAATTTATGAAGTAATGCTGTAAATGTCTGGATATAAAATAGTTATTTTGAGCTCGAATATTTTTGCAAACATTAGATTTCCTTTCAGATTAAATGTAAAACCACTACCCAGTTAACCTTCAATATTAAGTTATCATAATAATCTATTTTACTTCTTTAAAAAGTATTATTTCAAAGTTCACGTTTATATTTTTTAATTCATAATTTATGAAGTAATACTGTAAATGTCTGGATAAAAAATAGGTTTTTTTAGTTCAAATATTTTCGTAAACACTAGATTTTCTTTCTCTTTAAATGTAAAAGAATGTTACACTACCCAGTTATCCTTCAATACTAAAATCCATAATAATGTATTTTACTTGTTAAAATTAATATTTGAAAGGAAAGTTCAGATTTTAATTTTCTAATTCATAATTTAGGAAAAAATGTTGTAAATGTCTGGATACAAGTAAGTTTTTTTGAGCTCGAATATTTTCAAAAACATTAGATTTTCTTTCACTTTAATTACAAAAGAGTGTTGCAGTAACAACTTTACCTTCCAATTTAAAAAAAGTAACAATGTATTTTGCTTATTTAAAGTATTGTTTCAAAGCAAAGCTCATTTTTATATTTTCTAATTCTGAATTTATGAAGTAATGCTGTAAATGTCTGGATAAAAAATAGTTATTTTGACCTCGAATATTTTCACAAACATTAGATTTCTTTTCACATTAAATACAAAAGAGCGTTACACAAACAACCTCGCCTTTAATAATAAAAAATCATAGCAATGTGTTTTATTTTTTTAAAATGTATTATTTCAAAAGAAAGTTCAGGTTTATATTTTCTAATTCATAATTTATAAAATAATGCTGTAAATATCTGGATAAAAAATAGTGTTTTTGAGCTCGAATATTTTCGAAAACATTAGATTTTCTTTCACTTTAAATACAAAAGAGTGTTACAGTAACAACCTTACCTTCAATTTAAAAAAAAGTGACAATGTATTTTGCTTATTTAAAAAATACTGTTTCCAAGCAAGGCTTTTTTATATTTTTTAATTCAGAATTTATGAAGTAATGCTGTAAATATCTGGATAAAATATAGTTATTTTGAGCTCGAATATTTTAACAAACATTAGATTTTCTTTGACATTAAATACAAAAGAGTGTTACACTAACAACCTCTCCATCAATGTTAAAAGCCGAACGATGACCGATTGGTTAGGGGGCTGGCCTTCGGTACCGGAGTTCGTTGGTTCGAATCCGCAGTGCCATGGATGTTCGTAGCCATTCGGAATCGGCTTTAAGCTGTAGGTCCCGGTCTCCTTAGCTTTTGCGTTGCAAAAAGTAGATAGTAGCACTCTAAGCCAAACCAAACCAAACCAATATTAAAAAATCACAACAATGCATTTTTCTTGTTTAAAAAGTACTATTTGAAAGGAAAGTTCAGGTTTAAATTTTCTAATTCATAATTTATGAAGTAATGCTGTAAATCGATAGATAAAAATAGTTATTTTGAGCTCGAATATTTAAGCAAATATTAAATTTTTTCACATTAATTGTATAGGTGTATTACTCTACCAAGTTATTATTTAAAAATTATAGCAATGTATTTTACTTGTTTAAAAGCATTTTTATGAAAGAAAGTTCAAATTTTTTTCTAATATATAATTTATAAAGTAATGTCGTAAAATTTTGAATGAAAAATGCTATTTAGAGCTTGAATATTTTCTCAAACATTAGATTATTTTTTACTTTAAATGCACAAAAGTATTTATTATTATTCCAAGTTTGCCATAAATACTATAAATAATTATAGAATTATAACAAAGTAAATTATTTTAAAAATATAACAAAAATTATTAAATTATTAAAAAATTATTACTAATTATTGAAAAATTAAAACAAAGTATTTTAATTCAACGAAAAATTTTATTTTGTATATGTCCCCATTTACATATCTTGATGATTTAAATTTGTGAAATACTGGATACAAATAGTTATTTTATATATTTTCACACGCATTTTTTCTAACTTTAAATGTAGAAGTACATTAAACTACCATGTTAATCTTCAATATTTTAAAAACATTACATTGCATTTTATCTGTTAATTTTTTTTTCATAATAAAGTTCAAACTTATATTTTCTAAATTACATTTTCTGAGGAAGTAACACTGTAATAATGTGGGTAAAATAATTACAAGAATACCTTCTGAAACTTTTATTTATTTTTAACTTTAGAAGAGTAATAATCTATTAAATTAGTCTTGAACATTTAAAAATCATTATAGTCTGTTTTATTGTATTTATGAACTACTAGTTTCAAAGTTAACTTATATATGTATTTTTTAATTTATATGTTCTAAAGTAACATCGTAAAGGTCCAGATAAAAATAGTTCTTTGAGCTCGAATGTTTTCTCAAACATTGGATATTTTTCTCTTTAAATGTAGAGATGTATTCAACTATTAAGTCAGCAATGAATACTTAAAATTCACTACAGTGCATTTTATTGTATTTAAAAGTTATTTGCATCAGATTAAAGTTTAAAATTGTATTTTTTATGTATACATGATGATGAAGTAATATTCTAAAGGTTTAGATAAATATAGGCATTCCTAGGTCGAAAGCATTCAAACATCAGATATTTTTTTCTTTAAATGTAAATGAATATTTAACTACCAAGTTAATCTTCAATATTTAAAATCATAACAATGTACTTTTGTTAATTAAAAATTATTTCAAAGTTCCAAACTATATTTTCTAATTTCATTATACCCGATATCTAATTAATATATATGAAGATGAAGTAACGTTACAAAATGTCTGGAGGAAAAAAGTTATTTGCATCTAAAATATCTTGGTAAACATGAGCTATCTTTTTTTTCTTTTAATGCAGAAGGACATAAAATTATTAAGTTAGCTATGAATATTTAAAAATCTTTGCAATGTATTTTCGTGTGTTTAAAAGCTATTTGCTTCAGAATAAACTTAATTATTGTATTCTTCAATTATATATGCTGATGAAGTAATATTCTCAAGGTTTAGATAAATATGAACATTCGTAGGTCGAAAACATTCAAACATCAGATATTTTTTAGTTTAAATGTAAATAAGTATTAAACTACAAGTTAATCTTCGATATTTAAAAATCATAACAATGTACTTTTGTTAATTAAGAATTATTTCAAACAATATTCCAAACTAAATTTTGTAATATGAATATACTAGATATCTAATTAATATATACGAAGATGAAGTAACGTTACAAAATGTCTGGAGGAAAAAGTTATTTACATCTAAAATATCTTGGCAAACATGAGCTATCTTTTTTTGCTTTAAATGCAGAAGAACATAAAATTATTAAGTTAGCTATGAATATTTAAAAATCTTTGCAGTGTATTTTAGTGTGTTTAAATGCTATTTCCTTCAGAATAAACTTAATTATTGAATTTTTTATTTATATATGCTGATGTAAATTTCTGACTAAAACCAGTTATTTACTAGAATATTAGACATTAAAATATTAGACATTTTACCCTATAAATGTAGGAAGATATAAAATCTACCAAGTTAAGTTTCCAATTTTAAAGTTATAACAATGTATTTGTTTAAAAAATATTATTTTACACGAATGTCCAAAATTATAATTTTCTAATTCCTTTTTTTTTAATTCCATTTGCTGATATAATGTCATAGACGTCTGGATAAAAATAATTATTTTAAGCTGAAATATCTTCGCGACTTTTATTTTTTTTTCACTTTAAAGGTAGATGACTATTAAGCAATTAAGTTAGCAATAAATAATTAGCAATCATTAGAGTGTATTTTACTTTTTATAAACTATTTGTATCACAATAAAATTCAAAAAACGAAGCAATTTCTTAGAGGTGCAGTTAGAAATAATTATTTTGAACTTGAAAATTTCCTCAAACGTTAGTTGTTGCTTCTTTATATTTATTTGTTTTATATGCAAAAATATTAAACTATAAATTTAGTCTTCAATAATTTAAAATCATAACAATGTGTTTAATTATTTAAAAATGACATTTATTCAAAAAAATTTAAAATCTATGTTTGTTTACTTATTTGATGATGTAACGTCATGAAAGTCAAGATAAAATTAATTATTTTGAGGTCAAATATTTTAGTAAACATTAGATATTTTTCACTTAACTATATAAAAGTATTAAATTATTAATTTATCCTTAATTATTTACAAAAACACTACAGACCATTTAATCGTATTTAAAAACTTATTTCAAAACAAATTTCAAACTTCTATTTTCTATTTTATATATATTAATGAGGTAACGTCAAAAAAGTTTGAATCTAAAATAGATATTTTGATTTGGAATATCTTCTTAAAGTTTTTGTTTTCTATTATTTTTATTTTAACTATCCTAAGTAGGTGACATTCAAACAAAATAAATTAGTTTTCTACTATATCATCAAAAGAAAGCTAACGGGACATAAATCCTTTCGAGCTAAAATATTTTCATAAAAATAACTTATTTTTAATTCATTTTAAAATAAAATACTCTGTTCTGTTTAGAATAAATTTTTACTACATCATTAAAAAGTCTAATTTTATAATACAAGTAGTTTAATTTTTGTATACGAAGCAATAAAAATTTTAAAAACATGCAATTTGTACACCAATTGAAAAACACTTATTTGAAAATTAACTTTTGAAGTTTGTGAAATAAAAGATAATTATAAGCTAATTATATTTTTTACTCTGCAAGCATCAATTGTATTAATAGTAGCAGTGTGTTTTATTTTATATCATTAAATCTAATTATTTAAATTTACCAGTTCTTCACAGTTATTATTTTTTTAAACTTTATAATGTTAGTTGCCAAAAAGGGTCTTGTTTTAAAAAACATAATTTACTTCAGTTTTATAGAAAATATTGTTGCTATCAGACATATTTCAAAAAGTATCTTGCCTGTTAGTGAAGCTCATTCTTTTTATTTGGTGTATATTTTATGTGATATTAAAAATGTATACTACTTGAAATAACAGTACTAAATACTTTTAATGATACAGCGTTATTAAACTTGTAAAAAATCATTCTAAAAGAAACAGAAATTTTCAATTTTATAATATAGTGCAGAAAGAAGTTATAAAGATGAATGTAAGTCGTGTTAAGGTTCTATGTCACCTTAAACTAGTTGTTTCTAACCTGGGAGGTGAAGTTCATTGCCAAAAGAGGTTCCAAAACTTTTTCATTAGAAAATTAGTTTTATACGTTAATATCAACAAATAAGTATAACTTCCGATTGAAGTGTAACATTAATAAATCCAGTTATAAAGGTTTATTTTTTTTATACTTTGTTACATGCAATTTAGTTCCTGTATTTCATCAAACTGAACTTCCGGGTAAAAAGACAACGTTTAATATAACTACAAATTAAATGCTTATACCAATAAACAGTCGAGTGCAAAAGTTAACAGGAGTATATTGTAACAGAAAATATGGAATTAAATGCTAATACCAATAAACAGTCGAGGGTATAAGTTAACATGAGTATATTGTAACAGAAAATATCGAATTCTTCATGGAATTAGAAAGCGGCATTTGGCAGAACAAAAGGTAATATTTATATTATTATTTTGCTGAATGATGGCCGAATGTTAGAGTCCTGCTTTTCAGTACAGAGTTCTCTGGATCCACTGTTGGCCTGGTTTTTCGAAGACGTTCGGAATCGGCTTTAAGCAGTAGAACTCGGTCTCATTAACCCTAGGGATCAATAATGTAACGTAACTTAAAATACGAACAGATTTATTCACAATATGCTTCCATAATATTACGTATATTTAAAAATCCAATTCGAAACATAACTTGAACATGAAAAATTCGTCCACTGCAATCTATTTTGACATTGCTAGATTCCAAAATTTAAAAAATTATAGATACACAAACTATTACTGACGTCATTAATTTAAAAATATCGTTTTGTAACAAAAGCCATAACCAAATGTTTACGATAATTTGAAGCAACGACAGAAAGTCATCATCTACTGATAATCGAGTATTGCTCCAATTTCTAGCTGGAAGTTTCCACCCCATATGAAAACTATCGACGAGAAAGAAGGCAAATCAAGTTTGGTTTCGTTTGGTGTGCTTTGGTCTACTGTTTTGTTCACGAAAGCTAATGAGAGCAGGATATACTATTTAAAGCCGATTCTTAACAGGTAAGAAACATTCGTGCCAGTAACGGGATTTAAACATGCGAACTTCAGTATCGAAGTGTAGCGCTCTACCTAGCAGCCATCGTTCGACAAATTTGATTAGATAACCCCCGAAAATGAAAATATTATAAAATTACCTAGTGGTACCATACTAAAACAAAGGCTTCAAAGTGAAACCATAGTTCAGTTTTGGATAAATCTTAGTGGTGAGTATGTAAAGCAATGCAAGTGCTTTTACCGTTTGTTTGGTTTAGAGCACTACGGTCTACTTTTTTGCAACTCGAAGGTTACTGAGACCGGTTTTACTGTTTAAAGTCAATTTCAAACTGCTACGAACATCCATGCTGTATTGGAATTCGAACCCACAACCTCCGGTACCTAAGATCAGCATCATGACAGCTCCGCCAAAGTTAGGCTCTTCCACCATCTGTAAAGTATTATTATGTGAAACAGGTTTTTCAGCAATGGCTGATAAAAAAATATATTTGTCACATTAATAGTAACGAGATGTAACACATCTATTGTAATATTTGATATTCTTATTTATTAACAACATTAATTTATGCAGCAAATTGAATACAACAGTTTGAAACTAAACATTTCTGTATATGTTATAGAACAAAATTTATTATTCTCTTATTAATAGCAGTTTTTAGAACTTTTGATAATAATGTTAGTATTTTTTTAAATGTATTTAAATTATTATACTTACAATAAATGTAAAAGTTAAGGAGGGAAACTTAGGGAGGTAAATCATAAAGGTTTAAACTGTTGAAATCTAAAAATAATATGTTATAGAACAAAACTTATTATTCTCTTATTAATAACAGTTTTCAGAACTTTTGATAATAATGTTAGTATTTTTTTAAATGTATTTAAATTATTATACTTACAATAAATGTAAAAGGTAGGGAGGAGTGGAAAACTTAGGGAGGTAGAGTATCATAAAGGTTGGAAACCGTTGCCTTAAATCATTAAAAATAAATAGGTTATAGAAAAAATTTGTTATTATTCTATTAATTGCAGTTTTCAGAACTTTTGATAATAAGCTTAGTATTTTTTAAATGTATTTAAATTATTATACTTACAATAAATGTAAAAGTTAGGGAGGAGTGGAAAACTTAGGGAGGTGAAATATCATAAAGGTTGTAAACTGTTGCTTTAAATCATTAAAAATAAATATGTTATAGAAAAAATTTATTATTTTTCCATTAATTGCAGTTTTCAGAACTTTTGATAATAAGCTTAGTATTGTTTAAAATGTATTTAAATTATTATACTTTCAATATATGTAAAAGGTAGGGAGAAGGGGAAACCTTAGGGAGGTAGAGTATCATAAAGGTTGGAAACCGTTGCCTTAAATCCTTAAAAATAAATAGGTTATAGAAAAAAAATGTTATTATTCTATTAATTGCAGTTTTCAGAACTTTTGATAATAAGCTTAGTATTGTTTAAAATATATTTAAATTATTATACTTACAATAAATGTAAAAGGTAGGGAAGAGTGGAAAGCTTAGGGAGGTGGAATATCATAAAGATTATAAACCGAAGCTTTAAATTATTAAAAATAAATATGTTATAGAAAAAACTTATTATTATTCTATTAACTGCAGTTTTCAGAACTTTTGATAATAATGTTAGTATTGTTTAAAATGTATTTAAGTTATTATACTTACAATAAATGTAAAAGGTAGGGAGGTGGAGTATCATAAAGGTTAAAAATAGTTGCCTTAAATTATTAAAAATATGACAATTTGTACAAAACAATCCAGCCTATCTTATTTAGTAAAAGTAGAACTATTTATAAAATTTCAAATGGTAACTTTAGATAGATTTTATTTTTATTTTTTGTTGTTGTTGTATCAAAATTTTCAAATAGCTTCACGATAATTATAGTTAGAAATCGAAAATCATACAATTGTTTTCTTTATTTAACATCTTAGAAAAATATATAGAGCAATTAATATATAGTAGTTAGTAAATAACTATAAAGAATAAAGTTTATGCCCCAATATGCCATAATATATATTTAGGATTAATCGCTCTAATGAAGCGCTATACCTTAGATTCCGATGAGATAACATATCCAATACCACTAGCTAGCAGAAGAATGAAAATATCACTTAAGTTCCCTTATACTTCAAGCCCGATTTCCGTTTACGTTTCATTTACCGCAATGGTTTGAACGATTCAGTGTGTGTTGTTTGGATCTCAGAAATTCATTGATCTCTCTCACCCAAAGTGTGATATGTGGCGATGGTCTATTGCCCCATTGAGATCTGAGGCTGAATTTACTGAACGAAGGGAATATAACTCTACAGACAATTTACGTTCATAATAACGCAGTGTTTTCCACTGAATTCATCTAATGAAGGGAAATAAACTTTTAGTAATGCATTTCTCTTTATCTGCGAAACAGGAAGTACTCTGTGTAAATAAATTTATTTTTATAATGATTTTGAAAGAAGACAAATTATTAAAAATATTGCTACGAATAAAAAGAAATCAATAAGAGTTAACTTACTTCCAGTCTCTTTTTTAAATGTAATAATGAATAATGATTATATTTCGAAGCATGAATGCACAATTTAAACTTACGATTGCTAAAATAATTTTTCTCATAAGTCGCTAAGGCTTTGAGACAATTACTCATATAATGTTTTATATGAAACATTCAAATCACAGTACTTAACCACATTATTTGGCATCATTACTTTAAAATTCTATTTCCGATACAATGCTTTATCAAAGCTGTATAACTTTTGTTCTATGTTGCTCTATTTTTGTATACTTTAGTTTTATAATTGAAACTATTTTGAATTTTTATACAGTAAAATCTCAATTATCCGAACCTCAATTAACCGAAGTCGGTTTCTGTTTTTTCATTTTCTACTATCATCCAAAATTTTCCCTTTACAAATATGCATTTTTAAAGTTTCCTTTTTTCCCACATTCCTTTTGTATGCAAGCCGTCCTTTCCAAACTACGAGAGCAGATAAATATTACGGAATTCTCTTTTTTAGAATTCCTTCTAGCAAGAACAATTCTCAGTATGAGTGTACTCTTCCCACACTTCCAAATGTATAGATAATATTGAGAAAACATGTCAGTGAAAGTGGATTGAAAGAGACAATCATGTATAGAAAGTACTGATTAAAAGAGATATGTCAAAGTGAATTTACTTTACAAATACTTCTATTACGTACATACTTTTCTCCTATTGTATTATTAAAATGAATAAAAGTTGAAGTGAGGGTTATAGGTTTAGTTTGGAAGCCTACATTAAGTTACATGAAGTCAAATAGATAAACAATAAGCAAATGAAAACTAAACAAGAACCTATTTCTTAAAAACTACGACAAATTACATCAATCCATATTAACAATGGGTTTTAATCACACTCTCTCTGATAACTCATATTTCAAGTTAAGCACTCAAATCTTTTATTTTCCCTTTTTTGATTTATATCTAGTAAATGTTTCCATTTGAGTTTGAAAAAGAGTATGCTAAAATTACTCACAAATAATTTAAAATTAAATATATTTTCCTCGATGATTTTCATAAAAAGGAAAGAATTAATCCTATAGAATTTGCTGTTCTATTGCTTGGAATAAAATTTTAAAAGAATTCTCAAAATGCAAGACAGCCAGAAGAAACTTTATTTATCCCATAGGTCAACTATAAACGAGAGGTGCCTAACAATGGCCGAATGGTTAGGGTACTGGAATTCGGAACCGGAGTTCGTGGGTTCAAATACCACTATGGTATGGATATTCGTAGCCGTTCGGAATCGGCTTTAAGCAGTAGGTCCCGGTCTCATTAGCCCTCGTGTAGAAAAAGTAGACCGTAGCACTCCAAAACTAAACTAAACCAAACGAGTGGAATCCAAAATGTAGGTACAGATTACCTAAGCATTCGCGGTCATTTCATAAAAGCAGTATTTCACCCAATAACATAATTAAGGAATTCCTGATAAAAAGAATCATCTTTGGAATGACATTGAGCAAACAATTGAATATCATTTTTGGGACCTACGAAGCAATAGGTCTAAAATTTGTAGAGATACTAAACTAGGCACGTATATGTCAAATTTTAGGTGCGTGTTAAGCATGGTGTGTACTTTTTCGATACATTTTTCTTGTAAAAAAGCGTAATATAAGCGTAAGTACAATATCAGGTTCATTATCACACCCATTTGTATTAGGAGCTTGAATATTATGACTCGTTTTGACACAGTGTATACTTTTTTGATATTTTTTCATATAAAAAGAGAAGGTGCACAAGATATACAAGAGTAAGTACAATATCAGATTCATTATCACACCCATTTGTATTAAGCGGTTGAATAGGCATTTTAAGATGAGTGTTAACACAAGCTATACTTTTTCACTTTATTATTCTTGTAGATAAACAAGGTCACTTTATAGATGAATAAAAACAGCACCACATTCATTATATATCCCTTTGTATTAAAGGATTGCGTGTAGACTTTCAGATTTGAATGAAACACTGGGTATACTTTTTCCTTTTTCTCTTCTGAAAAAACAAGGTGCATGTTATACACCTGTAACTGTAATATCAGGTAGGTTTATTATCACACTCATTTGTAATATTTATGTAGAAATTAAATTTACTCATCTCATTCTCTATCCCTACATTTTTATTAAAATCCAGTATAAAAAACATCTTTCGAGATTTCAAAAGCTGTCCCTATTTACACAAAATTAAAAATGAAAACCAACACAGTGCATATGAAAAGATACGTTACCAATATTTGAATTAATTCAGTTATTTTTTTCATTGTCTGCAACAGAGTTTAAAAATTTGTTTAGTTAGAATCAATAAAATTGAACATTTTTTTTTCTATTGTATCTACTAAAAGGCAGTAAAATCCTTCCTATTCAAATAATTTGCTGAACGTGATTGTGATACGTTTAAACAAGAATCGTGTCCAGTCACGTTTCTTGGAGCATCCCCAATACCAACACTTTTTTATTTGCCACTCTTAGTTCTACTCCTCATTTGTAAAACCATGCACGCCAGTGCGATATTTGTCGTATTCTGTAAACAGCCACAATGCCGACAGTCAACAAAATTGCCAAAGAGGCTTTAGCGTGGGCCTCTTGTAAAAACAACAGGGGAGATTTAATATCGAATATGTTAAAATGGTTGTATCTCGAGGAATATATAGTTGTATAAATGTTGGTTGAATCTTTTGCTGATATTAACGAAATTCTTATGTAAACGACGCAATAAAAAGCTTGCATGCAAATGTAAGCTGTTGAATAAAGGGAAACATTGAGATGTCTGGGAACTGCCCAACTTTGGGTTGTTCCGACGTTACTCCAACATTATTTTATTCAATAATGTTAATATTATTTAAAAGTTATGTTAACAATATGTAATGGAAGGGTAAAAATGTTGTACTTCTTTGCCATTTGCATTAAAATATTTCTCAAAAAATTATAGCACATGATTTGAAGGAAAATTCTACAAATATGTGTTTGAATAAATTTATAAAAAGAGTGAGTAAAATATAGTTTAATTTAAATTATGATTTTTCATTTAGTTTTATCTTATGCCGGATAATGACAATTAACTGATATAAACATCTTGGAAAATGGTGAAAAATGCATTTTATTGAACATTTGGTGACAAAAAGAAAAAAACACAAATTGTGCATATGAGAAAAGAAGATTTAAAAAGGTTTTTCTATGTAATAAAATCATTTTAGCAGAAAGTATGCTTTCCACGGACAACCAGCAACACGGAAGACCTCTGAGACAGAGAGTCAATGAGGATATTAATGAAGATCTCGGTAATAGGCCCCACTCCTCTAGAGGAACTCTTTACATGTGTTGTGCATTTTGTTGTAATAGTAATCCATTTGTGATAGGCTAGAAACCCGTCTGCCTAGCATGTTCCAAACAATCTCTATTGGTTTCAAGTCCTGAAAATATGTTGGCCATTCCGTTCGTCTGGTTTCTTCCTTGAAAAGAAAATAGTTTTCCTATATAGAAAAAATTGTCTTCCAATTATCATCCATTATCATGAATTCATCTCCCATTGTTGCAGCGTTAGGAATTACAATAGGTTTGAAGATTTTATCCCTATATCCTTGATCGGTAGATATTTAAATGTTTACATATAAAATAGGAGTAAATCTCCATCATAATGGAGAAAGGTCTTTTAAATAAACATGGCCATTTTACAGTATTTGTAAATAAACACCATATAAGCTAAATTGCTGCAGTTTTTTAAGTTTCAGTTGAATTGCTTTCTTTCATTGAATAGTAGTTGGTTAGATAGAGCATAATCATTATGGCATGGATGTTGTTCCGAATAAACTTTCAGCAATACGTCCTAGACTAATTAGCCCTCGTGTTCAAAAACAAATTGACCACAACTCTATAAACACACCGAAAACAATATCTTTTAGTTTAGACTATAAATAATATAACCGACATAATACGTGTACTTATAGGAGGAAAAAACCAAAGTGTATAAAACCAGAATAAGTTTTTGGTTTTGGCGTGCTACGGTCTACTTTTTGCAACACGAGGGCTAATGATACCGGGACCTAATGCTTAAAGCCGATTCCGAACTGCTACGAATATCCAGGCCATAGTGGAATTCGAACCTACGAACTGCAGTTCCGAAGGCCAGCACTCTAACCATTCGGCCATCGTTCGGCGAAACCAGAATAAAATTACAGTAAGCTGAGGAAAAAATTCTTATGGCTAAAGAACAATAAAGAATATAAAAGGTATACATTCAAGTTAATATTTTTCTAATTACTAATTAGCCCTCGTGTTCAAAAACAAATTGACCGCAACTTTATAAACAAATCGAAAGCATTTTTTTCTTTTAGTTTGGACTATAAATAATATAACCGACATAATGCGTGAACTTATAGGAGGAAAAAGTCAAAGTGTGGGAAACCAGAATAAAATTACAGTGTAAGCTGAGGAAAAAAAATTCTTATGGCTAAAGAACAATAAAGAATATAAAAGATATACATTCAGTTAATATTTCTCTTTTTTTAGTTAGTTTTTTATTTTGCTAGATTTTTAATTACATATCCGAATTTAACTACTATTTAACATAGACAATGCTGAATCTCGTGAATTTTATGAATTTTATAGTAAAATGACCTTTTTAGTTAGTCTACAAAGCGTTTATTTAAATACGAAAACTAGTTTTTTAGTATAAAATCATACATATATGATGTTATAGCCTTTTTTACAAGATTTGTAAAAATAAATTGCCTTAGAGACAGTGAAATTTAATTTCTACTTTCATATTAAAACGGCCGAACGATATAAGCGGTTGGTTAGGGTGCTGGTCTTCAGAACCGGATTTCGTGGGTTCGAATCCCACTTTGGCATGGATGTTCGTAGCCGTTAGGAATCGGCATTAAGCTGTAAGTCCCGGTCTCATTCGCCATCGTGTTGCAATATAGTAGACCGTAGCACTCCAAACCCAAACAAACCAATCATATTAAAACGTTTCACTGTAAAGATGCTAACTTCTTACTGATAAACAATCTGAAAATTAATATTAGCTACTTGTCAGCAATTACTCCTACTTCTTGTGATCTTCACAAATTTTTCTAAATGCATTTCATTGAACTCAAAATTCAATACTTTCCCTGTGAAAATCTTTAACTTTTGAAAGCGAAAATTTTTTCGCCTGAATCTTACATAACTTTTTTTTTTCACCTGAAAGTGAATATATAGAAATTCTTTTATTATAAATGTATAAGACGTCCTCGAAAAATGCGGTCTTTCTGAAGCCGTTGAATTGTTTATGGAATCCAATTGCTTTTCCTCTGCAAGATTTATAATATGGGAGACCTAAAAAGAGCGAAAGGAAGAATATGCTCGCCTTTGATGTTCTCCTCTACGTGACTGGCCTCGACTTTTGTGCTGAAAAACATAAACAGTCTGATGAGCAGTGGACAGACGACCTGAATATAAAAGATTTTATCGGTTTTGCAAAAGCAGACAAGAAAAAAAAATAATGTTTCCGGAAATTGAATTTTTTTTGCTTGTATATAACTGATGCGGCAAGGTAATAATGTACTATGCATCAGTTTAACGTGTAAAAATATTTATTTTCTGTAACAAGAATGGAATGTTGAAACGCTTTCAATAATATAATATTTCTTCCTTATAGGTATCGAAGCGTTTGTAATTCTTTATTATCTAGATCAGGGATGGACAAACGTTTTCGGCCGTGGGCCAAAAATCGAAAGAAAATAAATTTGGCGGGACAAGATAAATTTTTTTAATATTTTAAAAACAATATAAAAGTACCCAACAGTATAAATACATTAAGGAGATAAATGAAATTATGATTTCATTTTTAAAAGTTCCTTATACTGAGGTTCGAAGTGAGATGTACTGATTTTAAGGAACGATGCTAAATGCTCCTCTGTCAGTCTACTTCTGAAATTATTCTTTCTAAGGTCCAAAGTTGAAAAACACTTGTTCACATATAACAAGCAAATATACCTCTGATCTTCTGGGCGTGAGATAATAAATTTGGGATATAATATTTAAGAAAGTAGAAAAGGAGATGAATATATAATGTATAAATATATATTTCTTTAAATCATAATGTATAAATATATATTTCTTTAAATCATAATGTATAAATATATATTTCTATAAATATATATTTCTCAGACCGGCAACTTAAAATTCTATCCGCGGGTCGGATAAAACATTCCGGCAGGCCGGAGTTGGCCAGCGGGCCGTAGTTTCATCATCCCTGATCTAGATATTAGCATAGTGCTGAATGTAGGTACTATAAAATGTATCTGCTATTGCTTTTGTATATTAATTATTGCTTATATTTTAAAATGTTCTACTTACTTAGCAGCATCAGATTATTTGCCAAAGAGTTCTAACATGTGTTTAGGAAAGATTGTTATGAAATTTTACTACCATTATCTTTATATAAAAGCCATTTTAAATCGCCTTAAGAGAGTAAGTTATGCTTCAGGGACAAACATTTAGCCTACTGGATTGGATGGGGGCCTTGAATCCTAGTTTGGTGGGGTTTTAAGGGTTTCATACCTCTTAAAACAAACTGATTCATGCTGAAAAAATACCTGCTTCGTTTTATATGAATTCCTAAATACGTAATTAAATTATGCAAAATTTGTGAGATATTGAAGCTATGTTTTAATGTTAAAATTTATCTTTTTAATTGATTATAAAAAAATATACAAAAAGTAATACAAAAAATAAAGACCATGTTTTATGCCTAATCGTAAGATTTAAAAAATTCTGTATGATATATAAACCTAAATTTTCTTCAGTGCACATATCTTTGTATTATCTTTATTATGAAGTATTATCAAAGAGATAATTAAAATATTAAGTTTTTTAATGAGTTATTTTGCTATGAGTTATTCCCACGTTTACATTTTTTCTAATTTTTATAATTGTTCGAAATTTAGATATTAAATATAACTCTGTATTATTAATACATTTTATAAAATTTAATTTGTAGTTCAATGTAATTTAAGCTGTAGCGTAAAATTTAAATTTTTAAAGAAAAATATCATGAGGCTGTAAAAAACCATATAATTTTTTTTTATTTTTAATGATTAATTGTTCTGCATTTTTCGTGATGGTAAATTAAGGAGAATTGTTTCATGAATTTATAATAGTTGAAATATTTCTTAAATGTTTCATGATTTTTATATGCTGTAATTATTAAAAAATTCTTATGTTCTATTAAAACAGATACCTTTTTACACTCATCAAATGAATAAGCTCGTCTTAATTTATCAGTATAATTCCCTCTGGTTGTTGGTTGAATCCTACAGAAGCTCTTAACATGTTCCGATACGAATATTCAAGTAAGCTTATTTGGATTTGGTTATGCTTACTTGTATATCTTGAACCACGACAAATATAAGCGGTGCATAAAACTACTTGTTATATATTATAAAATATGTTACATTACATTACTTTTATCGTTGTAACCTGTATTTTCCTCATTTTGTTTTCCTTTTTACGAAAATTACTTTGCTTGTTGTATGGTTTATCTTTACCCTTTGTTTGGCGTAGCATGTCCCATATTGGATTTTGCGCCCGTAAAACTAACACTTACTCACTCACGCATAAAACTACTTAAACATTGAGTAGCCCTGGAAACATTTCCCTGTATACCCAGAAAGTATGCAAGATAAACCTCCAGTGGGATATAACTAAACCTTTACACTCATCAAATTAATAAGCTCGTTGTAAGTTATCAGTATAATTCACTCTGGTCGTTGGTTGAGTCCTACAGAATCTGTTAGCATGTTCCTATACGAATATTCAAGTAAGCTTATTTGCATTTGTTTCTGCTTACTTCTATATCTTGAGCCCTTAAATCCGAATCAATAACATACACGGTCATAAGTTGGTTTTTTGGCTTCCATTAAATACTACTATTATTTTTATTAGAAGGTTTAGTAGACTGGTATCTACTGTTTAAAGCCAGTTTCAAAAGGCTAAAACCTTACATGCCAACACTGAAATTCGAGTACATAAACTATATTATGTAATTTGCTTTATAATATAAATAAGAAAACATTTACTGATCAGAGCGCCATACCTTTAGTCATTTAAATCCAGTAACAAATATACAGGAAATTCGTCGAAATAAATAGTAGTATCAATTGCAGTTAAGCTATTGGTGTCAATCTAATTAATCATCGAGTAACAGAATGTTGGTCAAAGTTATCACTATAGATAAACATGATCAAATATTTCGTTGCGTTTTTAATAGTTAATAGTTTTTAATAGCTAAGTTAAAACAAATCAATTAAAAATATGTCTTGTAAAATAATTTGCCCTGTAGTTATTTGAGCATATTGACCAAAGTAGAAAAATCAGCTGAAATAAATTATATGATAGTTTTATTTTACTATGTAGATTTGAGGGAAAGTCTATAGATTTTTGTCTTCCTTAACTAGATTTTAGTTTAATACTTTCAAGCCGTATGCGTCTCTATTGAATAAGGACTTTTATTATATTTGTTAATTAATCTGAATATGCATATATATATATATATATATATATATATATATATATATATATATATATATATATATGAATATAAACAAATATTTAATACAAATTTGAAACACACTTTTCATTAAAAACGTAGAAAATATTTAATTTTTTTACGAATTAATGTTTAAAAAATTATTGTAATAAACAAATTTTAGTTCTTAAAAAGTTCAACAAAGGTAAATATAAATTTTATAGAAAACAAAATTTTAAAAATGGATAAGAAATCAATCAAATAGTTCACAAGGATCCAAATTAATTTTTAATCTTGAGTAAAAGTTTTAGGAAAATTTACTTTCGTATAATGCTTTTCAAAGATTGAACTGATACAAAGATTAATACCATATTAGAGCTTTTTAACTCACTGACTTTTCAACTACCGGTAATTTCGTAAGTGAAAAATCTGAAATCCTTTATCAATAGTTTATCGGTAATTTTTTTCACAAAAAATAACATAAAGGTTGGTAACAGTTACTACATACATACAAAACGTTTAGGCTTGTGCACTTTTATTTCAAAGACAAGATATTGAGGAGTAATTAATGTAAAATACAAACATTTAAATCATGATCATAATTTCAATAAATGTAAAATACAAACATTTAAATCATGATCATAATTTCAATAATAAATTTAATTTACTTATCAAATTTTTAAAATATTAATAAAAAAATTAAAAACAGTGGCGTTGAGTTAGCGCTTCGAGCTCCCACGACACAGGTCCAATGTTCGATCCCCGGACTGGGCAAAGTCGACTCAGCCTTTCATCCCTTCACTGGGTAGGCAACTAGAGCATCATAGTCAAATATAGCAAATAGAGGCAAATAGACTAGGCAAATAGAGCATCAAGCATGATTGAGAACCAAACATTAGGGATTCCGCGTAAGGTTGATCACCTAACCGGAACATGTGCTTCGCACTCCATGGCCCTTGTTTCGGAAACGGAGATTGGCACAGTAGGCCCTGCCCCCCTAGGAGCTGTTGAGCCGAGGAGTTATTATTGACTTATGCATGCAAGAATACTATAGATGCTATACATAAATCTTATAATTTAAGTCTCTCCATACAGCAAGTTAGTAAAAAGATTAACTTATCCAAAGTTATGTAATCTAATGAACACCTAATTTTGGTTCTAAAAATTCTATCTACCAATAATAGTATTTTTGGTGCCACACTGGTTTATCTGATGATTTTACATGGCACGAGTACTGTGCAAAAAACTTACAATAAGAATTTTTCTTATTTGGTAATTACTGATAACTATTTACTGTTATGTTATCTTTTGTAATTTAACTGCAATTTCTGGTATTATAAGCCCTAACCCATATGTTTGAAATGAATTTCCAGTTTCTTTCCTCAAGTTTTTTCTTTTTTTTTTTTTTTGCTGCTAAAAACTGTACAAATTCTTTTAATAGAAATTTCATTCATAAAATCTTATTAAAGCACAAACGTATAAAAGAGGAAATTTTATATCTCAGATAAATAAAAGTTGAACTCCAGGGTTATTCGGACAAAGTTCGTTTTGACAAATATGGCTCTCTAAATGAGATTCGAGTTTAAGCCTTAAAGTGTTAAAAGAATATAAACCATTTTTCATTACACATAAATAGAAACATTTAACATAGTAGTTTTATTCGAGCAAAAAAAATTCACCCTTGCATTTTACATATTTTCTGATAGTTATCACCAAACTAATTTTCACAGCCTGAAAAAAACTGTAATTGAAAACTGTTCA
>CM063505.1:147310113-147360113 GCA_032207245.1 Pardosa pseudoannulata
GACTTCCAATTTCCCTTCAACGATTTCTTTCGGATTTTTAAAATTACCTGGAAGCTCACATTTCACGGTTGTTAGAGCGTACAGTGAATAAAGAGTTTTAGCTTAAATAAGTAAATTATTTTTCCCTTTTTGTCATTTCTTCATTTATAATGAATGAGTAAAATGTTACAGCATAAAATAAACAGTTTTATGAAGCCTCATTTCTCTATTCCCATAATTTCTTTTCCTTTTTTAAAACCAAGAACTAGCTGATCTTGAATATATTATTTAATTTTCAGCTTAAAGTTAATATCCTTTTTAAACAATAATATTAGGTTGGGGAAAAAGAAATCCATTATTTTTGCGTGAAATTAATGACTTTATTTAACATGTTTCAGATTATCCGATTTTGGTCAAATAGGCACCGTTTTGTTTTATAATTTGTTTCCATTTTACAGGTAGCTTTGCAATGCCTCTCTCACGGAAGTCTTGGTCCTTATTGGAGAAAAACTCTAGTAACCGATTTTCCCAATATTCTCTTGATTCCAATTTCTTATCACTCAGGAAGTTTTTCAATGTGAGAAAAAGGTGGTAATCGCTTGGTGGCAGGTCCGGACTATATGGTGGATGTATTAAAACTTGCCAACCAAGCTCCCTGAATTTCTAGCGAGTCATTACAGACGTGTGTGGTCTGGATTTGTCTTGATTGAACACAACACCTCTTCTGTTGGCCGATTCTGGCTGTTTCTAATCAATCGCTAGCTTCAAACGGCCCAGTTGTTCACAGTAGATATCTGAATTTAGTGTTTGGCCATACGGAAGCAACTCATAATAGATGATTCCCTTCCAGTCCCACCAAATACACAGTAGAACCTTTCTGGCTGTTAGTCCTGATTTGGCCACCGTTTGAGCTGCTTCACTGCGCTTTGACCACGATCGTTTTTGCACAATATTGTCGTATTTGACCTATTTCTCATCCCCAGTCACCATCCGCTTAAGAAATGGGTCGATTTCATTCCGTTTTGTCAAGGCTTCGCAGACGGAAATTCGATCCATCCTGTTTTTTGGTGTTAATTGGTATGGCACCTAAACATCGAGCTTCTTTTTGAATCTAACTTTGCGCAAATGGTTTAAAACTATTTTATGGTCGATCTTTAGCTCCTGGGCATGTCTACTAACAAGCCGGTCAACTTTTATTATTTCTATGATTTTATAGACATTTTCGACGACGAGCCTGCCTTTGCGAAGTCCATCTTTAATATCAAAAATGCTTGAACGGAATAGACGATACCAAAATTGCACGTAGTTAGCTGTTACACTATCGGCACCGTAAACATCGTTCACAATTTCAGCCTCCTGTCTTGCATTTTCGTTTTTATCAAAGTAAAACTGTAAAATCTACCAAATATTCTGTTTGTTTACTTCCATTTTTTACACCCTGTAACTCACAACTGAATGGACCAAACAAAAAACAGTAAAAAAAAATTTAGTGTGAAATGTAAACTTCACAACGATTATAAATTTGAAATTGTTTGATTGATACTTTATGAGATACCAATCACTACAGCCATCTACCGAAAAATATAATGGATTTCTTTTTCCCCAACCTAATATATTGCTATGGATCTCTTAAAGAAGATAATTAGTTCAAAAATCCCGGTCACTGACCAAAAAGGAATTTTTCGTAATTTCTCTGGTAATTTAGTCTTTGTACTGCTCAGAATTAGAATATCAATTAAACAATACAAAATCTTACTGTTCAGGACTGAATATGATAGAGAAGCTGATATTGTATCAGAATCCCAATATCAGCTAGCCGAACGATAACCCAATGGTTAGATCGCTGACCTTTGGTACCGTTGGTCTTGGGTTCAAATGCCAGAATAGCATGGTTGTTCGTGTTATGATACGATTAAAATAAAAAGATAAAATAATTTTAATCCATTTTAATCTGGCATCAGAACATTTTCATTTGTTCTACATAGGAGGCCTGAGTGTACGTTCAATGATTTTATGGCCCCAACTTTTATAGCTGGAGTATTTGGGCCAGGAGACTGATCCCAGTAAAGATAAGTTGCATGGCACCGGCTTTGACATAAAAATACAAAAGTCAATTGTAGATTGAATTTATAGGGGCCATTGGGCAAACAGGTGGACTGTTGGTCACGTGGGTCCCAATTCGGGGAATAAGAAGGTTGGACTGGAGGCGTGACAGATCTGTGCAGTTTAGCCTATGATGCAAGTCAAAGTTGCGGTGGCAGAACAAAATTTGTGGGATCGGCTCTAGTTAGTCAGTGACGCCCAAATTAATAATATATTGCCATGGATCTCTTAAAGTAGCTAATTAGTCCAAAAATCCCGGTCACTGACCAAAAAGGAATTTTTCGTAATTTCTGTGGTAATTTAGTCTTTATGCTGTTCAGAATAAGAGTATCAATGTTATTAAACAATAAAAAACCTTACTGTTCAGGATTGAATATGATAGAGAAGCTTATATTGTCTCAGAATCCCAACATCAGCTAACCGAAGAATAACCTAAAGGTTAAGTCGTTGACCTTTGGTACCGGAGTTCGTGGGTTCGAATGCCACAATGGCATGGAAGTTCATGTTATGATACGTTTAAAATAAAAAGATAAAATAATTTTAATCCATTTTAATTTGGTATCATAAAATTCTAATTTGCTCTACCTAGGAGGCCTGAGTATATGTTCCAGGATTTTATGACCCCGACTTTTATGGCTGGAGTATTTGGGCCAGGAGACTGATCCCAGTAAAGATAAGTTGCATGGCACCGGCTTTGACATAAAAATACAAAAGTCAATTGTAGATTGAATTTATAGGGGCCATCGGGCAAACAGGTGGACTTTTGGTCACGTGCGTCCCAATTTGCGGAATAAAAAGGTTGGACTGGAGGTGTGACTGATCTGGGCAGTTGAGCCTATGATGTGAGTCAAAGTTGCGGTGGCCGAATAAAATTTGTGGCATCGGCTCTAGTTGGTCAGTGATGCCCATATTAATTTTATATGAGCGGAGAAGAATAAGGTAATAAAATACAAAGAGAAAGCAAGAAGGTAGTCGAGAGTAAAAAAAAAATGGATTTGTAAGTGGTCAGCTACAGAGGCTGACATTCATCGGGAGATTTGAAGTCCAGACGGTGACCGACCGCCGGTGCCCCCGTACGACAGAGAGATTCGACGGATTTGTCCCGGAACGAACTAATTCCAGGACCCTACCCTCAACAAGTTTTGACCACATCAACGAAACAGTCATCGACGTTTTTGATTGATCCCTGGCAACAGCTAGAAAAGTAATATGCATGAAATATACTCAGGTCCTCTCAAAATAAATAATTCATTTGATTTGTGTGGGAAATTTATAAATTATATATTACTTTTATGACGTTCCCTAATCCGAGAAAATATGATGATATAATTGTAAATAAGTCAATTTTGAGTGTGATTTTAATTTGTAAATAAAATATGTGTATTGTAATTTTTTTTAAATTGGTTTCTCTGTCAAATTAATTTTTGGTCATAATTCTTGTTGCTTATAGTCTCCTCATAGAGCTTAGGGTAGTTATTAAATATATTTTCTTTACACAATAAAATAATTCTAATTTAAATGTACTACCACATAAAATAATTTCTTTGACTGTGATTAAATAAACGTTTTAGAGGAGCTATATAACAGTTCGTAACGGTTTGTAATTGGATTTAAGCAGTAGATCCCGATCTCATTATTCCTCATGTTGCAAAAATGTAAACTTTAGTGCTCTCACCCAAACCAAACAGCAGCCGAAAAAGAATTTCTCATAAATTTCTGATAGTTTGTTCGTGATACTTCTCAGAATGTGAATATCATTATTATTCAGGAGTAATATGCAGTGAGACACATTATCGTCAGACATGCATCTGAAAATGTAGCTAATTTGTTTAGGAATTGAGATGGTCATTTTCCAAAAGATAATTTTTCGTGAATTTTAAAAGAGTTCACTCATTAAACTGTATAAAATATAAAGATAATTTTATTAAGCAGTTAAATGCTTTGAAAAACTTGAATAAGTAATACTCAAAACGAAAACGAACAGTATCAAAACTGCATCAAAAACAATGAAATTGGATTATTTTTTTAAAAAGGGAACAATTTATATCTAATAATATCTGCAGGAAATTATGTAATTTATGTTTCGTGATTTTTAACATTACTTTTCTCAGACCTTACTTTTCTCAGATTTAAGAAGTAGATCCCGATCTCATTATTCCTCATGTTGCCAAAAAGTAAACTGTAGTGCTTCAAACCATACCAAACAGCAGCCAAAAGGGAATTTCTCATAAATTTCTGTTAGTTTGTTCGTGATACTTCTCAGAATGTGAATATCATTATTCGTCAGGAGTAATATGCATTGATGCACAATATCGTAAGCGATGCATCTGAAAATGAAGCTAGTTTATTTAGTAATTGAGATCATTTTCCGAAAGATAATTTATCGTGGTTTTTAAAACAGTTCACTCATTAAACTCTATAAAATGTAAAGACAATTAAACAGTTAAATGTTTATTAAACAGTTTATTAAACAGTTAAATGTTTTGAAACACTTGAATAAGTAATACTCAAAACTAAAACAAACAGTATCAAAACTGCATCAAAAACAATGAAATTGGATTATTTTTTTTAAAAAAGGAACAGTTTATATCTAATAGTATCAGCAGGAAATTTATGTAATTTATGTTTCGTGATTTTTAACATTACTTTTCTCAGTTTTAAGCAGTAGATCCCGATCTCATTATTCCTCATGTTGCAAAAAAGTAAACTATAGTGCTCCAACCCAAACCAAACAACAGCCGAAAAGAAATTTCTCATAAATTTCTGTTAGTTTGTTCGGTATATTTCTCAGAACGTGAATATCATTATTATTCAGGAGTAATATGCAGTTTTAAACAATATCGTAAGAGATGCCTCTAAAAATGAAGCTAATTTGTTTCGGAATTGAGATCATTTTCCATATGATAATTTTTCCTGAATTTTTAAAACAATTCCCTCATTAACCCTCCGAGTGGAACACACCGATTAAAAAAAGTCTCCAAAAATACGCTAAAGGTTTATTGTGTCAATCGCCAAAGCGTTCTACGATTTTTTATTTCACCCTTTGTCGACTAGAATGGAATAAGGGAAACCCACCCTCCTGATTGTCACTTTACTTCCGGTTATAAATAGATATATAAATAGATATTATAGATTGTTAATTTGGAATACACATAGAGCTCGTCAAGTCTCGAAGATCATCCCATAAGAAATAATGGATTCTAAAAGTACAAATAAAAATATTCTTTAAGATAATTATTTATATTTTTTACGAAAGTTATCCAAGATATTTAAATGGTGCAATTAGAGATACATCTGTTACCGCAAACGAAATACTTCGAAATAGAGATTTACAAAGAATTGAAAAGCCATCAGCGTCTTTGTCAGTCTAATGTCTAAATGTCAGTCAAAGAAGGATGCAATTTCTAAACAATCGACCTGACCCTCCTACGTCAAACACTGGCAGAAATGTACATTACATCCATTTTCGGAACGTTTTTGGAGGTCGAAAATTCTACGTGACAACCACTTTGAAGACATCATCGGTTTGGCGGATTTGTACGTGCGAACAGCTTAGAGGGTTAAACTGTCTAAAATATAATGATAATTTTATGAAGCAGTTAAATGCTTTGAAACACTTGAATAAGTAATACTCAAAACTAAAACAAACAGTATCAAAACTGCATCAAAAACAATGAAATTGGATTATTTTTTTTAAAAAAAGAACAGTTTATATCTAACAGTATCAGCAGGAAATTTATGTAATTTATGTTTCGTGATTTTTAACATTACTTTTCTCAGATTTAAGCAGTAGATCCCGATCTCATTATTCCTCATGTTGCAAAAATGTAAACTGTAGTGCTCCAACCCAAACCAAACAGCAGCCGAAAGGAAATTTCTCATAAATTTCTTATACTTCGTTATATTTCTTAGAATGTGAATATCATTATTATTCATGCATCTGATGCATCTGAAAATGTAGCTAATTTGTTTAGGAATTGAGATGGTCATTTTCCAAAAGATAATTTTTCGTGAATTTTAAAAGAGTTCACTCATTAAACTGTATAAAATATAAAGATAATTTTATTAAACAGTTAAATGCTTTAAAAAACTTGAATAAGTAATACTCAAAACGAAAACGAACAGTATCAAAACTGCATCAAAAACAATGAAATTGGATTATTTTTTTAAAAAGGGAACAATTTATATCTAATAATATCTGCAGGAAATTATGTAATTTATGTTTCGTGATTTTTAACATTACTTTTCTCAGACCTTACTTTTCTCAGATTTAAGAAGTAGATCCCGATCTCATTATTCCTCATGTTGCCAAAAAGTAAACTGTAGTGCTTCAAACCATACCAAACAGCAGCCAAAAGGGAATTTCTCATAAATTTCTGTTAGTTTGTTCGTTATACTCCTCAGAATGTGAATATCATTATTAGTCAGGAGTAATATGTAGTGAGGCACAATATCGTAAGCGATGCATCTGAAAATGAAGCTAGTTTGTTTAGTAATTGAGATCATTTTCCGAAAGATAATTTATCGTGGTTTTTAAAACAGTTCACTCATTAAACTCTATAAAATGTAAAGATAATTAAACAGTTAAATGTTTATTAAACAGTTTATTAAACAGTTAAATGTTTTGAAACACTTGAATAAGTAATACTCAAAACTAAAACAAACAGTATCAAAACTGCATCAAAAACAATGAAATTGAATTATTTTTTTTAAAAAAGGAACAGTTTATATCTAATAGTATCTGCAGGAAATTTACGTAATTTATGTTTCTTGATTTTTAATATTACATTTCTCAGACCTTACATTTCTTAGATTTAAGCAGTAGATCCCGATCTCATTATTCCTCATATTACAAAAAAGTAAACTATAGTGCTCCAACCCAAACCAAACAACAGCCGAAAAGAAATTTCTCATAAATTTCTGTTAGTTTGTTCGGTATATTTCTCAGAACGTGAATATCATTATTATTCAGGAGTAATATGCAGTTTTAAACAATATCGTAAGAGATGCCTCTAAAAATGAAGCTAATTTGTTTCGGAATTGAGATCATTTTCCATATGATAATTTTTCCTGAATTTTTAAAACAATTCCCTCATTAAACTGTCTAAAATATAAAGATAATTTTATTAAACAGTTAAATGTTTTGAAACACTTGAATAAGTAATGCTCAAAACTAAAACAAACAGTATCAAAAGTGCATCAAAAACAATGAAATTGGATTATTTTTTTAAAAAGGGAACAATTTATATCTAATAGTATCTTCAGGAAATTTATATAATTTATGTTTCAGGATTTTTAATATTACATTTCTGAGACCTTACTTTTCTCAGATTTAAGCAGTAGATTCCGATCTCATTATTCCTCATGTTTCAAAAAAGTAAACTATAGTGCTCCAACCCAAAACAAACAACAGCCGAATAGAAATTCCTCATAAATGTCTGTTAGTTTGTTCGTGATACTTCTCAGAATATGTATATCATTATTATTCAGGAGTAATATGCAGTGAGACACAATATCGTAAGAGATGCATCTGAAAATGAAGCTAATTTGTTTCGGAATTGAGATCATTTTCCATATGATAATTTTTCCTGAATTTTTAAAACAATTCCCTCATTAAACTGTCTAAAATATAAAGATAATTTTATTAAGCAGTTAAATGCTTTGAAACACTTGAATAAGTAATACTCAAAACTAAAACAAGCAATATCAAAACTGCATCAAAAACAATGAAATTGATTTATTTTTTAAAAAAAGGAACAGTTTATATCTAATAGTATCTGCAGGAAATTTATGTAATTTATGTTTCTTGATTTTTAATATTACATTTCTAAGACCTTACTTTTCTTAGATTTAAGCAGTAGATCCCGATCTCATTATTCCTCATATTGCAAAAAAGTAAACTATAGTGCTCCAACCCAAACCAAACAACAGCCGAAAAGAAATTTCTCATAAATTTCTGTTAGTTTGTTCGGTATATTTCTCAGAACGTGAATATCATTATTATTCAGGAGTAATATGCAGTTTTAAACAATATCGTAAGAGATGCCTCTAAAAATGAAGCTAATTTGTTTCGGAATTGAGATCATTTTCCATATGATAATTTTTCCTGAATTTTTAAAACAATTCCCTCATTAACCCTCCGAGTGGAACACACCGATTAAAAAAAGTCTCCAAAAATACGCTAAAGGTTTATTGTGTCAATCGCCAAAGCGTTCTACGATTTTTTATTTCACCCTTTGTCGACTAGAATGGAATAAGGGAAACCCACCCTCGATATTGTCCCTTTACTTCCGGTTATAAATAGATATATAAATAGATATTATAGATTGTTAATTTGGAATACACATAGCTCGTCAAGTCTCGAAGATCATCCCATAAGAAATAATGGATTCTAAAAGTACAAATAAAAATATTCTTTAAGATAATTATTTATATTTTTTACGAAAGTTATCCAAGATATTTAAATGGTGCAATTAGAGATACATCTGTTACCGCAAACGAAATACTTCGAAATAGAGATTTACAAAGAATTGAAAAGCCATCAGCGTCTTTGTCAGTCTAATGTCTAAATGTCAGTCAAAGAAGGATGCAATTTCTAAACAATCGACCTGACCCTCCTACGTCAAA
The DNA here is from genome assembly GCA_032207245.1 of Pardosa pseudoannulata. Taxonomy (NCBI): domain Eukaryota; kingdom Metazoa; phylum Arthropoda; class Arachnida; order Araneae; family Lycosidae; genus Pardosa; species Pardosa pseudoannulata. The sequence continues at coordinate 147,318,823 of CM063505.1, forward strand.
CACTGGCAGAAATGTATATTACATCCTTTTTCGGGACGTTTTTGGAGATCGGAAATTGTACGTGACAACCACTTTGTAGACATCATCGGTTTGGCGGATTTGTACGTGCGAACAGCTTAGAGGGTTAAACTGTCTAAAATATAATGATAATTTTATGAAGCAGTTAAATGCTTTGAAACACTTGAATAAGTAATACTCAAAACTAAAACAAACAGTATCAAAACTGCATCAAAAACAATGAAATTGGATTATTTTTTTTAAAAAAAGAACAGTTTATATCTAACAGTATCAGCAGGAAATTTATGTAATTTATGTTTCGTGATTTTTAACATTACTTTTCTCAGATTTAAGCAGTAGATCCCGATCTCATTATTCCTCATGTTGCAAAAATGTAAACTGTAGTGCTCCAACCCAAACCAAACAGCAGCCGAAAGGAAATTTCTCATAAATTTCTTATACTTCGTTATATTTCTCAGAATGTGAATATCATTATTATTCATGCATCTGATGCATCTGAAAATGAAGCTAATTTGATTCGGAATTGAGATCATTTTCCAAAAGATAGTTTTTCGTGGATTTTAAAACAATTCACTCATTAAACTGTATAAAATATAAAGATAATTTTATTAAACAGTTAAATGTTTTGTAACACTTGAATAAGTAATACCCAAAACTGAAACAAACTGTATCAGAACTGCATCAAAAAGAATTAAATTGGATTATTTTTTTAAAGGAACATTTTATATCTAATAGTATCTGCAGGAAATTTATGTAATTTATGTTTCGTTATTTTTAACATTACTTTTCTCAGACCTTACTTTTCTCAGATTTAAGCAGTAGATCTCGATCTCATTATTCCTCATGTTGCAAACTGTAGTGCTTCAGACCAAACCAAACAGCGGCCAAAAGGGAATTTCTCATAAATTTCTGTTAGTTTGTTCGTTATACTTTTCAGAATGTGAATATCATTATTATTCAGGAGTAATATGCAGTGAGACACAATATCGTAAGCGATTCATCTGAAAATGAAGCTAATTTGTTTCAGAATTGAAATCATTTTCCAAAAGATAATTTTTCGTGAATTTTTAAAACAATTCAATCATTAATCTGTCTAAAATATAAAGATAATTTTATTAAACAGTTAAAGTTTATTAAACAATTTATTAAAACAGTTAAATGTTTATTAAACAGTTTATTAAACAGTTAAATGTTTATTAAACAGTTTATTAAACAGTTTATTAAACAGTTAAATGTTTATTAAACAGTTTATTAAACAGTTAAATGTTTATTAAACAGTTTATTAAACAGTTAAATGTTTTGAAACACTTGAATAAGTAATGCTCAAAACTAAAACAGCCGAAAAGAAATTTCTCATAAATTTCTGTTAGTTTGTTCGGTATATTTCTCAGAACGTGAATATCATTATTATTCAGGAGTAATATGCAGTTTTAAACAATATCGTAAGAGATGCCTCTAAAAATGAAGCTAATTTGTTTCAGAATTGAAATCATTTTCCAAAAGATAATTTTTCGTGAATTTTTAAAACAATTCAATCATTAATCTGTCTAAAATATAAAGATAATTTTATTAAGCAGTTAAATGCTTTGAAACACTTGAATAAGTAATACTCAAAACTAAAACAAGCAATATCAAAACTGCATCAAAAACAATGAAATTGGATTATTTTTTTTTAAAAAAAGGAACAGTTTATATCTAATAGTATCAGCAGGAAATTTATGTAATTTATGTTTCGTGATTTTTAACATTACTTTTCTCAGACCTTACTTTTCTCAGTTTTAAGCAGTAGATCCCGATCTCATTATTCCTCATGTTGCAAAAATGTAAACTGTAGTGCTCTCACCCAAACCAAACAGCAGCTGAAAGAAAATTCCTCATAAATGTCTGTTAGTTTGTTCGTGATACTTCTCAGAATATGTATATCATTATTATTCAGGAGTAATATGCAGTGAGACACAATATCGTAAGAGATGCATCTGAAAATGAAGCTAATTTGTTTCGGAATTCAGATCATTTTCCAAAAAATAATTTTTCGTGGTTTTTAAAACAGCTCACTCATTAACTCTATAAAATGTGAAGATAATTTTACTAAACAGTTAAATGTTTTGAAACACTTGAATAAGTGATACTCAATACTAAAATAAACAGTATCAAAAGTGCATCAAAAACAATGAAATTGGATTATTTTTTTAAAAAGGGAACAATTTACATCTAATAGTATCTTCAGGAAATTTATGTAATTTATGTTTCGTGATTTTTAACATTACTTTTCTCAGAACTTACTTTTCTCAGATTTAAGCAGTAGATCCCGATCTCATTATTCCTCATGTTGCAAAAAAGTAAACTGTAGTAAAAGTATCGTAAGCGATGCATCTGAAAATGAAGCTAATTTTTTAGTAAATGAGATCATTTTCCGAAAGATAATTTTTGTGGTTTATAAAACAGTTCATTCATTAAACTCTATAAAATGTAAAGATAATTTTATTAAACAGTTAAATGTTTTGAAACACTTGAATACATAATACTCAAAACTAAAACGAGTAGCATCAAAACTGAATCAAAAACAATGAAATTGGATTATTTTTTATAAAAAGTAACAGTTTATATCTAATAGTATCTGCAGGATATTTATATAATTTATGTTTCGTGATTTTTAATATTACATTTCTCAGATTTAAGCAGTAGATCAAGATCTCATTATTTCTCATGTTGCAAAAAAGTAAACTGTAGTACTCTCACCCAAACCAAACAGCATCCAAAAGAGAATTCCTCATAAATGTCTGTTAGTTTGTTCGTGATACTCCGCAGAATGTGAATATCATTATTATCATAAATGTATGTTAGTTTGTTCGTTATACTTCTCAGAATATGTATATCATTATTATTCAGGAGTAATATGCAGTGAGACACAATATCGTAAGAGATGCATCTGAAAATGAAGCTAATTTGTTTCGGAAGTGAGATCATTTTCCAAAAGATACTTTTTCGTGGATTTTAAAACAGTTCACTCACTAAGGTATCCGTCTACGCTCGGAGAACTTTTTTCTTTAAACGTAGAAACTGGTTCATGTTTTTACATTTTTAGGTATAATTTTTATATTATCATAGAGAATTGCACTCAAAAAATTTATTCCTGGAGAAGTTTTTATAAAACTTCTAATAAATGAAAGAAATTAAATAAAAAATCGGGTTTTTTCAGAAGGTCTAATTTTTTAATAAATTAAATTATTTCACTATTTTTTGATGCAACACAATTCTTATACACTGGACAGTAAGTCACCTAAAATCTTCGCTTAATTTACATTTGGTAAAAAATTTTGGTCCTTCAAAATCATACACATTGAATTTTTAACGAATTTTCATTACCTTTATAGCTAAACATCGTTAAAAATTATCCAAATATAAAGCTTTTACGTCATTTACTAGTAAATACTATCAAAAGCATTCATAATAATTTTCAACAAAATATTTTAAGAACTTTTTGAAAAATCGCATTTCAAGTTTCAACATTTTATTAAAAATACCGTTCTGAGAAAAACGATTTGAAGTTTATCAAAGCAACTTTAACTATTAAAAATTTAAAATACATGTTTAAAATTTCCCACACTTTCTTGCTTCAAATCTTTCTAATTGCCAAGTTGTTAAAAATACTAGAAAAATGTTTAAACTAATCTTCATGAAAATTTAAAAAGTTTTGTCTAAAAAATGCTCTTTAAAAGGCTTTATATTAACAACTTCCGGTTTCGAAGTCGCTACTTCTGTTTTGTTTTGACAGCTGTCACTGATGTTTAAACATCTGTAATTTTTTTAAAATTGGCTTAGAAACAAAACAAAAGCAGATTTAGAAACCTAAAAGTTGAAATTTTACAATAGAGAAATAAAAAAGAAATTATGATTTTGGGCAAAAAATGATATTTTCAACATAGACGAATACCTTAAACTGTATAAAATATAAAGATAATTTTATTAAACAATTAAATGTTTTAAAACACTTGAATACGTAACACTCGAAACTAAAACAAATTGTTTCACAACTGCATCAAAAAGAATGAAATTGGATTAATTTTTTTAAAAAAAGAACAATTTATATCTAATAGTATCTGCAGGAAAGTTATGTAATTTATGTTTCGTGATTTTTAACATTACTTTTGTATGACCCTTCATTTTTCAGACGCTCTTTCTAAAATGCAAAATTCGATAGTGAACTTTCGAAACTAAATTATTTCTTTTTTATAAATTTTCTATAAAATTAAGAATTTTCTTACCAATACTTTTACGAGTAATTAAAATTTTCAGGTAAAGTATTAATTACTTTTCAAGTCATTAAGTATTAATAGTTTTAAAAATACCTTATTTTAAAAATATTCCATGCGCTTCCTTTCTGCATAAAATAAGGTCATTTTCTATATTAGATACTTTTAGATGTTAGAATAAAGCTTAGTTTGTTATGACCGTGGAATGTACTAAGAGGAAGTGTAATAATACGTTAAAATATCCTTTTGTACTTTGTAAAAAGGGGTATAATATTGTTCATTTCAGAAAAAATCTGATAAATTATTCTTTTTTAAACCTATTACTTCATTTTATATGCCACAAGTTATACAGTTGAAACATTTAGAAAGAATTTTGCAGTTTTAAATGCATTGAGAGCGTTTAGAAAATTTATGAAATAAAAAGAATTTTTCTTTTTAGTAGTTTAAAGTTATTATTAATTAGAATTATAAAACTCATTAAAGAAATAATTAGATCAATAATTATATCATTTCTATTAATCATTGTATTTTTACTTCACGATCTTCATTTTACTGCTGACAGTTAGCTTTCATTCAATGTCTTACCTTTCATAGAAAAAAAAACACCCAACTTGAGTATTTAAGGATAATCCCTTTGTCTCTTTCTGTCTTTATTTATTTTACATGAAATAGCTCAAAAGATTACTAAAAGAGAAATAGGGGTATTTGGGTAAATTGGATTGAGAGAAGAACATAAATTATCTGACTCTAGGGAAAACGTTCCTGGAAATAATTGGCACAAAAATTTAGCAGACAACGTAAGCGTTATGTTAGCTCATGAATACACTAAAACATTCATTAAACTAATTCGTATCCTTTTGCTGACTGTGAAAAAACTGCGAAAGACTCTTCCTTGGTTGGATTACTCGTTAGCTAAAGCGTGTCTCTTGTTAACTATATCTATGTACACGTTAATTATTGTCAATGTATATATCTCTATGCATACTTTCAATGCCTGGTACATGATTCTATTTCTAAATGTTGTAGCATACTAATATCACTAAGTTGAATTCTGGAGGTGGATTCCATTAAAGTATATGTAAATTGTATAATGTGTACAAGCATTACAAAAAATAAGAATATCATAACATAAAAACATCTTTTAGTATTCTGTTATTTATTTCGCCTTAATAAATATCAGTTATGACAGTACAAATCGGTTTCCCAGTCTAATATTTTTTTTTAGTCAAACGATGTCGTGTAGCTCTCGTTTAAAATTAGGTATTCAACTATGACCAAATTTATAGTAGTTTTTTATTTCTTTTAGTCACAAAGATTAAATATTATTTAGGTTGCGTTGTGTAGATATTTTTAGTTTATATTCAACCATAGGCTTTGAAAGACTACAGACTTAAAATAAAAATAAACTAATACGCTAAATTAAGAAAAACTGAAAACAGATTTAAAGTAAAAATAAGTCAATTTATTACAATTATATATACATTATTAATATACAAGATTTAGATTAAGTTTCATACTATTTACTTTTTAATGTAATCAAAATAGGTGCCACACTAATTAAGATATGATAATAATAATTTCCTATCACTTAGCTAACTCTATGTATATAAGAGAGAGGACCCAATCTCAATTTCAAATATGTATAATAATGCGTACCTTTAGGGATCTTTTGGGTGTGCAAAGGCTGTACTCTTGGGAGCTCTTATAGATACCTTTTGATTTGTGTGATGATAATGTGGATTCCATATCACCTCTGGTATGTAGCCTTTTAATATAACTCGGAGTGATACTGAAAAGCGGATGAGCTGGAAACTTCTGGTAGTTGACAGATGTCGAGGTGTACCTTGGGCCCAACTCCTTTGATCCCCGTACTCTGTCCTCGAGTCCTGAACACTTGCCGTCGAACTCTCGACCTCCGAACTCTGACTTCAACTCGACTCGACTTCTCGAACACTGCCAGTTGGACTTGTCTCCTCGACTCGACTGCTCTGCTCCCTTCTATTCGACTCCACTCTCGAACCTCTCTCTCTTTCTAGACTTGTCTTCTTTTATATCAATTTCATCCTTGTCGCCTCTTCTTTCTGTTCGCCCAATCGGGATAGATGTAAAAATTTTATTGGTCTTCTTAACCCCGCCTTGAAACCTCCAACGTGGAAAAACATTATCCCTTCAAATTGGGCACTGTCCCTTAGGGACTCATAAATAACTCCACAAAGGTACATTCTTATTTAGTGCCATGTATTGAGACGGGATTCTAATCTGGGACTGGGATCAGAACCCCGCCCGAGACTACCGCACAAGACGAAAAAATCCGTTGAATATATTTTATGGTCATCTGTTCTTTACAAAAGATGTGATGAGGTCATATTTAGATCCCAAGCATTTTACTTCTTGTATGAATTAATCAATTATATTACTGATCTAAATAGCCTCATCACAAACGATAGTTTTTATGACATGATACTAATGAAATATATTCAAAGACTATTTCTTAAAATTGATAAATAATTTCGTTTAAATAGGATTGCAACTCAAAAAATACCTTTATGCTAGTCACTGTGAGTCCAACATGGTCACTTTTCATTTTATACCAAAAAAAATTATAAAATCACAAATAATGGATGGAAATATTACCAGTGCCTGTCATCATAAACTTGTACTCAAAAGGGGTAGGGGAGCTCATCCCAAAAATTTATAGCCATTGCTGTATTCTTTATAAATCTTTTTCTAGACCTACGTTATTAAAAAATGTGAATGCTTCAGTCTTTGCCACGTAATCAGCAAATTAAGTCATATTAAGGAAATCACTGCAATCATTTCTGAACTTTGCATACCTGTGTGTATAAAGCCATTTGAAACATACAATTAATAATAAAAGTACAGTATACAATATTGCAAATTATAGACAGTCGCTAGAACTTACATCTGGTTTCTGAAACAGTAGTTGTATAATCCGTGTGTTTGTGGACAACTTGGACATTGTAGCTGTTTGAAATTGGCTTAAAATAAAAACAGAAGATCGATTTTCTCATCGTATAATTAAAATTCGACTCCTGCGTTTCAATTCTATCAATGAATTCAACCAAAACATTTTTCATCTCTAAGAGAAAATTGTACTCATTTGCATTCATTACAAGATTTTCTGCCCGAAAAATACAAAATTTTTGTCTTAAGCACGAAATAGCCTGTTGGTTAGAGTGCAGGATAGAATGTCTGGTTTCAATACTTATAGTTGTACGGAGCATCTTCCGGTATTTTAGGAGAATATTCAGAATAAATCTGTAATCTGAATGCCCTCTTCCTGAAAGGCAGTTTAAGTGTGTGACTAAATCAGCGAATTCATTGCTACCAATACAACAATCTTGCATGCTTAGAATTTTTAAGAACCTCCAGAGCCGTGGCAGCTCAGTCGGCAGAAAGCCAACAGTTTCGTAACTGAAATGTTGCGGGTTCGGAACCCGAGCCGGCCTAAGATCTGCTGTTTTCGTTAAAGGTTACAGGTACAAGTAAAATATGTTGGTCGTCACAATATCCTCCAAGTTCTCAATCAATACCTTTGGGGGTGATATTCCAAGTCTGTGGGTCTTGGTACCTGCTTCAAAATTACGAGGTCCTACTTGAGCAATGTCGTTCTTTCTTAATGATTCTCATTAAAAAACGAAAGGCGCACCCCTTGGCGTTAATACGAGAGTCTGCAGGCTCAATCGTACTTGGTTTGTCCAAGTGATATAAGAAAGAACAACACAACAACAACACTGAACCTCCAAATACCAATGGAGTGGTGCACCAACTTGATGAAAAATGTTTGCATATCATCCTTAAACTGAGGGAAAAGACAACTTTTAACATATCTAGGTAGGAAGAACTACTCACTGATATTTCGACAAAAAAGTTCCTAAACCTTTGATGAAATACTACAAGAAAGATGTTTACTTTTTAACTGTTTAAATCTTAACATATGATATTAGTTAAGAGTTTGTAATAATGGAAAATATTAAAGTTTCTTATCGGATTTTTTTTTATAAAATGTATATAGCGCTTTTTCAAATTTAGCAGTTTTATATAAAGATATTTCGATATGACTGGGATCCATAAGCTCACAGAATTTAGGATAATTATGGTTCTTATTTTCAGTGTAATATACCAAGGAACAATACATCATATTCTTTAGAATGCATATTCTTTAAAATATGCTGTCTATAAAAAGACTAAATGAATAAACTTTGTAATCCCCTTTTTTTGTGATAGAAATAAGATTTTTAAAAAATCAGCTGAAACAATCATTTTTCTGATGTAATTCTTGCAGTATTGTGCAGTTTCTTTTTCAGAGAAGAAGCTATTCCATGTATTTAAATCTAAAATTTTACAAATTTATTATTAACGATCTAAAACAACGTTCATTATGCAACGAAATACTTTTAATTATTTATTATCTCAAGTGACATATAAGGAAAGCCTTAATTTGAATTAACTGCTGAAAATTTTAGTATTACATCTTCTGCTCATTAGATTTTTCGATTCTAAATTACTATCAGTGTAATTCCGATGCCTAGAGACGGCTATCTCATTAAGAGGAAAAGAAATAAATCCAATTTAAACAAAACACCTCCTTGTAAGTGTCAAATTACATGGAATAAAAAACTACAATCTAGAGATTGCGAACAATTTAATTACACGTTCTCAAATCCAAGAAGGAATCAAAATTAAAATGCAAACTCAGGAGAGGGTCTGTTCTTTCAGTGTATTCTATATGTACTTTTAAGTATCGGGAAGATTCATGAAGATTAATGAGGTGAGTTTGTAAAAAGTACTTAACAATTATTGTAAGAAATGTGTAATAAATTTAAATGTTTATCTTATTTGTTAGTATTCAACGTTTATCCAATTCAGAAATAATTCTTATATTTTTAAAAATTAGAAATATTTTAAAAATTATTTGAATTAATAAACACCATATTTGCGTACTATTTTTACGAAGATTGTTTGAAAAAATTTTTTAATAGTGTCATCCTAAAATATCTTAAAAGATGTGGAACATCTAAATCATTACTTTTTGAAATGAGAATGTAAATACGTGTGTACAACTGATGACTTGGATATTTATAACAGTGTAGAAGGACGAAACTCTTATTCCAAGAAATAATTAGTTTATTTTCAGGAAACATTTTTATTTCTTTGCTATGTTCCACAACACTGTACACAAAGCAACAACACGTACAACGCACACACTCTGAGAGCTCACTGGCATTATATAAAAACAAACTAGATGGCTCTCTTAGCGCTACCTATCATAAAAGGAGATGTGAGTAATTGTACCAGCTACCACAGTTTGCAACCGTTTTTGTCACAGTGACAAATTATAGAGTTATATTTGGCTGAGCTTTAAATAAACCAACCATCTCCAAAAAATAAAAATTGAAGATCATATTTTCACCTTTAATAACCTTTTTTGTGTGTGTGTATCTTATTTATTTATCAGGAGAGGGTCTGATCTATCAGTGTATTCTAGATATAATTTTAAGTATTGGGGAAATTCAAGGAATTAATGTGGTGGTTATATAAAAAACACTTGAGAATTATTGTGCGAAATGTATAAAAATATCTAAATGTTCAGAATTTGCTTTGTTACAGTGATAAACTATATATTTAGCTTTCTGTCGTATACTTAAAGGGTAACAACAAAACTTCAAATAAGTCAGCTATTTTCAAAAAAAAAAGAGAGAAGGGAATATTTTCATCTCCTTCAGAAGCGTACATCTGCAAAATATAAAATTTTGTCTTGTGGATGTCTTATTTCTTTGCAATGTACCTCCTTCTTTGGCAGTACTTTATAGAAAGCACAATTCATGAAGTTTGCTTTGTGACCATATACATTCATGGTAACTGCAGTAATGTTTTATAAATATCAATTATTTTTGCTTATTTTTCCTCGTCAAATTTAAATTAGCCCCAAAGATTTCCATTTTTATGTTTTTAAGTATGTAAGAAGCCTTAAATAACCCAACCATCTCGAAGAGAAAATGGAAGTATATATTTTCACTCCCTACAGAAGCGTATATTTGCAAAATATAAAACTTTGTTTTGTGGATGTCTTATTTCTTTGCATTGTACCTCCTTCTTTAGATGTACTTCATAGAAAGCACAATTCATGAAGTTTGCTTTATGACCATATACATTTATCGGAACTGAAGTAATACTTTAAAAAGATCAATAATTTTGCTTATTTTTCATTGTGAAATGTAAATTAGCCAAAAAGATTTCCATATTTATGTTTTGGGGTAATTAAATGGCTTCAAATAACCCAACCATCTCCAAGAAAAAAAAAGGAAGTGTATATTTTCTCTCACAGAAGCGTATATTTGCAAAATATAAAACTTTGTTTTGTGGATGCCTTATTTCTTTGCATTGTGCCTCCTTCTTTAGTTAGATGTACTTCATAGAAAGCACAATTCATGAAGTTTGCTTTATGACTATATACATTTATCATACCTGAAGTAATACTTTAAAAAGATCAATATTTTTGCTTATTATTTTTCATCGTCAAATCTAAATTAGCCAAAAATATTTCCATTTTTATGTTTTGGGGTATTTAAGTGGCTTCAACTATCCCAACCATCTCCAAGAAAAAAAGAAGTGTATATTTTTATTCTCTACAGAACCGTACATCTGCAAAATATAAAATTTCCACTGAGCACCAAATAAACCAAGCATGTCCAAAGAGAAAAAGTAGTACTTATTTTAATCCTCAACAATGGGATAGGTAAAAAATGTAAAATTTTGTGGTGGATGTCTAATTTATATTTTACTCTTTTTACAATGTACTTTATTGGAAATACAAGTTCTGAAGTTTGCTTTATTATCCTAAACATTTAAGGTAAGAGCTCTAAGCCTTTAAAAATCAATATTTTAGTTTATTCTTCACCATCAGATTTAAATTAACAAAAGATTTTGACGTTTTTTGATTTTCAAGTATTTAAATTAAAACAATATTTACTTTATGCTATAGGTATTACAGTTCTAATGATTTACTTTACTTACAGTAACTTCAATTTGAAAGAAGTATTTTTTTAAATATTTAGAAGCACAAAGCCTAATGTACATGAAAACTAAAATTTTAGGAACATTTATCCATACTACGAGGAACTCCCAAGAAGCAAAACCACTGTTCCACTTTTTATTATGACTTTCGAATAAATGTATACCCTGACACAGAAAAGATCTACAGCCATAGTAAAGTATATTTTATTCTCCAGAAAATATGTTATTACTTTATGGCACAGTTTGAAATGCAATTGTGCCATCAAACTGTATTCGTTACATTTTGATAGATAGGGAAGGCTATAAAATACTCTGAATTCACGAGATTCGAAATATATTGCTAAAAATCTTTTTGTGGAAAATAACGTACGCTTTCCTAAGAAATACTGTAACATGCTTACAGATGGAAACAGTTTTAGAGTGAATGACCGTAAAAATATCTCCCATTGATTTTGTATTTCTGATGAAATCGTTTCCCATCTATATTTCACTGTTGTAAAATACTTTTCTCTCATTGTTTATACTTTAATTTTATATACGTTTATATCTTTTTCTGTAGCTCAGATGGAAGGGAGAAGCAAAATTTTCTAGTCTAGCCTTTTTTTTTGCATTATCATTCTTATACATCAAAGGGTACGTCCGGCAAAGATATTTGAAGATTCCCTAAAGATTAAAATGTGAAAAAGTATAAGATTGGTATTTAAATACCCTTATATAATGCATTAATAAAATATAAAAACTGGACAAACTGCTACAAACTACTGAGCAATAGTTTAGGAACAGGCAAATCTGTCATGCATAAAATAAACCTGTCATAACCCCATGTTAATAAAAAGATGTAAAAATAAAAAATTATATCAGAGTTTCAGTGTTTGCTACGGAAGCCTGAATAAGAATTAAAAGGTTTTTTTCATCGGCAGTATCAGTTATGGAAATGCTACATTATTATATAAGAATTGTTGATATTCAACAAGTTTAAAATACAATTTAATGCAGGAAAAGGAAAATTTTATTTTATAAAGATTTTTCTTATTGTTTTTACAGTCTTTTGACTTCTAGGCAATAACTTCAAAGGGTCTTGTTATGTTTTTAACTTACCAGAGTCGTGAATATAAACCGACTTGTAGATGCTTTAATACTAAGGTGGAAAAAGACCATTAGACTTTGTCTACCACTAATCTTTTATTTACAAGTGTATTCACAGTATATGCATCAGCTGCAGCAACATAGCCTAACCACTTCTAACTGCTTCTAGTGGTTAGATCTGGGTACTTATACCCGTCGGGAAAGTCCCTGGCGTCTATTCCGCTCCAGAAAAGCTTTCTATATCCCACGTGGTAGAATTTACATATCACAGAGTGGAAGGTGCAACCATGACGGAAGGGCTTCACATCAAGGATTGGTGCCACACTACTTAATAATCAAGTACATTTCTCTATAGCTCCTGGCATTTTTCTGTGTAGTTTAAGAAAGTAAATTCTAATAAGGTCTTATCAACATTTCAAGGCATTTTTAGGTGCACATGCAAGAAAACTTCTTTTGGACTTGGTTTTGTTTATTTTGAAACTTTAGTGTCATTATTTTAAGAAAGTGAGAAACTTTCTGGGAGAAAACAATTGTATGAAAATGGACTTCTTGCGTTTTAATTACATTTTGAATACCCAGAATAACAAGTACATTACAACTGAATAGAAAACAAATGTAAAAAATAATAAATTGCAAAATTAAAAACATATTTTTATTCTTACTTTGAGGTAAGTATTAATTTTCTTTTCAATAGGGAGGTACTTTATCACTATTCACTATAAAATGCCGTGAAATTGTCGACTTTTTTTATTATGGGACACCATTTAGACTGGCAAATTTACTGTCAATGAAGAGACATTACAAATGAATAAAATTATATATATATATATATATATATATATATATATATATATATATATATATATATATAGCCGTTTGCAAAACAATGTGAAAGACCATGAGTAAAATTTTATTTATAACTAAAAATAAATTTATCTGAACTTGGATTATTGTATTTTGTCAAAACTTTTTTAAACTTTTTTATTTTTGAAACTTTAAGGTAAAGTATTAATTAAGAAATATTTTATAACCATTAAGTACCACTGCTGTAGTTAAATTTGTTTATTGCCAGATTCCCAAATAGGTTAAAGATTCGTAACTACTTCCAGTACATTTTTGCTTTGGTTTGGATCGGATGAAAGTGCTACGGTTTCCTATTTTGCTTTCCGAAAATTAATGAGACTGGAACTTGTTAAAGATAACTCCAAACGGCTTGAATATTAATACCATCAGAGGGATTCACACACATCCGGTACTAAAGAGCTGCGCCCTACCCAAATTTCATCACAAGGATACTTATCCCTTGATGATATGATAGATTCCATTTTGTATACATAAATTATAGATCAATATAAATATATTTACCTCATGAAGTAACCATTTATACCTGTTTAAAGTAAAAGGAATTTGACTGCAAGATGGAAATTTTTCAAAATATCATACTCACAATATGTACAACATTAAAATAATCAATAAAGTATGGATAAGTTTTTATTTCAATTTAATCATTACCAATATCATAATAAATAATTTTGATTTTCGCTCTAAAAGTTTATGAGTAATCAACGCTCGAAATACTCGAATATCAGGGGATACAAACTTACTGTGTTCCTAGTGATCATTATAAACCTCCAAGACAGACTTACAATAGCATTAATACCCTATGCCGATAAGGCGGTCAAAGATATTCTTACTTCTTTTTGTTGTCCCCTAACCCTCACAAGAACTAATTCGAGTACTGAGCCTATGCTACCCCGTTCCCTCTAAAAGGTTAAATAATCGATCTGTAGCCTCAAGAGATGTTCTCTCTCCACAAGTAAAACTGTGTCTATGGAGTAAGTTTACTTACTCAGAAACAGATATTTCTGCATATAAGAATTCACAAGAAAACAGGAATTCACAATCAAACAAGAATAGAACTTGTAATTACAAAAATTCGCTTTAATAGAATAGTAACAAAGTATAATAAAAAAACATAAAAGTTCACGATACCTACTTACACGAGAGTATTTTGTCCTGTTATACATTGTAGTGTTAAAAACTATAACATCTCCAGAACATAGAAAATTGTTCTGGCTACGTGTGTATTACCTCCATATAGAAAGGCAACGGGGTAACCGGAAATGACACATGAAATCTTCCCCTACTAACCACTTAACTGCCCCGGACATATATATCAGTAGTGAGCAGTCAATGCTTTAACTGTTTCTGGCGTACATATTAAAGTCCTCCTGCAATACGTTTTTTAGTACTTTTCTAATTATCATTAAGAGCACTGACTTATACAGCATTTAACATATACAACTTATTCACATACGCATTACGGGACAGTTAAGGCATCCAACGTCAAAGCTTATATATATACGCTCGTGGCAGTTAAGAGGTTAATTTTGGTTTGGTTTGGTTTGGAGCGCTATGGTCTATCTGTTTGCTACACGAGGACTAATGAAACCGGGACATACTGCTTAAAGCCGATTCCGAACGGCTACGAACATCCATGCTACAGTGGGATTCGAACCCACGAACTCCGGTTCCGAAGGCCAGCACCCTAACCGTTCGGCTATCCAGTTAAGAGGAAAAAAAAAGGGTTAGGTTTGAGTCACATTTCTAACCTTTTGTTCAGTTCAACAAAAATACTCCTTAGGGGTAAATTTCATCTCAACACATGTACTCATTGGTTAAGTATATGCGATATCATCTTATTCCGTTGATATTTTAATCTGTTCAGTGGTACCTAACTAGATTTGGTCATTTCTAATCGAAATGTTTATCCCAGAAAACTGTTAAATGAGTCTTAAAACTAAACTCAGGAACACTGCCGAGGTTTGCTTTTCTGAATACACCAAGTAAACAAGGAATAAAATTAAGCTAAGTACGCTATAAAAGACGAGTCAAACTATTAAAAAGCATTTTATCTTACTTCATACCCCGATATTCTAATGAAATGACTTCGACCGTAAATTTCCAGCCGTTTCTTTCCGAGGCAGGATTTTTCATTCTTTCGCATCCGTGTCCGCTTTTAAAGTTTTATTGCGCAGAATTATCTTTACGACTGCACGGCGGATGATAACGTAACAGACTAAGAACGATGATCGCATTTATACTTTTTAATGATCCTTGGGATGTATTTACAAATTTTATGAAATAAAGAAGTGGAGTAGATAAAGTGTGTATCGAAAATCGTGTGGGGAGAGCACAAATGGTCCTCTCGTAAAATCGCATCTTTGTTTCAAACTGTTTTATGATTCAGTTTATTGCATTTCAAAATAACGCTCCGTGTTTATACCGGCTCACTGTTTGATTTTAGCCAGAGACTTTAATGGATGGAATATCAAGTTTTTTTTTCATGCAGTGTGACTTCGGATATTACGTATGAGATAAAGAGTTAGCTTTAGAAATGTGATTCAGGAAGATGGGGACTTACAACTACCTTGCAGATAATCGATCATCAATGGTATCTCATATTGGGTATCAGGAATATTTTTTGATCTCTTTAAAATACTACATAAATATGTATCTCTCTCTCTGGCTCCATCTCTCTCTCTATCTCTATTTCTATCTCTCTATCTCTCTGTCTCTCTATCTCTATATGTCTATCTCTATCTCTCTATCTATCTCTCTATCTCTCTATCTCTCTATCTATCTCTCTAACTCCCTATCTCTCTATTATCTATCTATCTATCTATCTATATATATATATATATATATATATATATATATATATATATATATATATAGATATATATATATATAGAGATATATATATATATATATATATATACGTACGATATATATATGTACGTATGTATGTATGTATAATATTTTTATCAAAAAAATTAATTAACTATGTTAATCCTAAAGTAATTGTCGAGTGATTCTGTCTTTTTCTAGCAACCTCAGTGAACTTCTTTGCTTCCCCTGATGATTCTTTCCTGTTTTATTAGTAATTAAAATTAGATCATTACGCTTAAACTGCATCATCGGCGTTGCTACGTGACATGTGTAAATAAACTCTGATTGGTTGGCACAGACAACAATTTTACCGCTATGTTTTGCTGACAGTCATTCGTGAGAGTTGTTGCCTCAACAAACTATGTCAGTTTGATCTAAACATTCCATCTCCATTATTTCCTCGAAGGTTTTCACTCGTATACAATTAGCTATGACGGCATGCTGACTTCACAGCCATAGAATTCCCTTTGTGATGAGACAAAATCCTCATCACACACACACACACACAGACACACACACACACATATATATATGTGTATATGTATATATATATATATATATATATATATATATATATATATATATATATATATATATATATATATGTAATCAGTCCAGGGACCAACTAGCCCCGAACTTTACACTATAAACTCATTTTAAAATTGCCCCTATTATTTTCCTCAGCCCGGGCATGCTGGGCTGCCAAGTGTCCCGTTAACCGTCCGTTAGAAAGAAGCACATCATTCGTCGTGGCCGAACTTAACTTTTATTTCATCTGATAAAAATAGCACAGAACCCAGAGACGTCTGAACCACACGGTGTCAGAACGCTCTATCTAAGTAATTGTACTGCCAACCTTCTGCGAGAGACGGCTAAAACCAGTGTGTGGGAAAATGCTGAGGCAAGTGTTTTAATTGCTTATAGAAAGTAACCTTTGACTCGAGCCATCTGCAAAGTGTGGCGTGTCAGAGGAGCATTATTGCTGATCATTACAAATTTTCCTGGGACAGTTATTGCATCCTCATTAAAATGCCAGCTATATCATTTTCTGTTTTGGGAATCATAGAAAGAATTTCGGGGTTCGGCTGAAGGAATGAAAATATCCTCGTTTAAATTGGATGGCTGGGAAATATGGTTAATATAAAGAGAAGAAATTAAGATCTAGAATAATGAATGGGGAAAAGGGATAATTTTGGAATACGCTTTAGGGTTTAGATATTGATATTATTACATATATATATATATATATATATATATATATATATATATATATATATATATATATATATATATATATATATATATAACAAATAAATATATGTTTTATATACATGTGTGTAGTAGGCATTTTAACATACCACAGTTGTAAAAAAGGGATACATATTGGCTTGGATGCAGTCATTAATTGTCAGTTGGCCAAAGAGAATGAAGGGGAAAAAGTGAGTTTCTTATGACAGCTATTCTAAAGGGCATCTACGCTAAAAGTATGCACATACAACGCTATATAAGTGTTTGAGCCAACCTATCAGTGTTTTAAAGGTTAGTTATGTGATGAGGTAGGATGAAACAAAATTAATTATATAAAGTTTTATATAAGAAGAGCTAAAGTGAGGAGTGAATTTTGGTGTATACGAAATAGCCAGATTTCCAGACTGAGACGTTAAAAACAAAAGGAATTTCCCATAGATAGCAATTTAAAAATCTAATCGCCTGAAATTTCTTATAAAATACAACAATAATTACTCCTGATAGTTTCAGGTTAAAGTATAATTATAAACACACACACACACATATATATATGGATACACACATATATATCGATACATACATATTCTTTGGAATTGTTGTTGCAGTCCATTTCAATTAAGGTACTGTCACGACAAATACTAAAAAAAACATAGATTTTTAGAGTGACAGTTTAGCAGGTTTTATTTGTACCATGTCCATATCAGCGGGGGGGCAGCTTACAATAAGAATAAAAATTTAACAAAGATGTTAGCCCAAAAGTAGTAATGATTTTAGGGATTCTTAATTACGAGTCTAGTTGACATCATGACACTCAGAAGCATGTTCAGTTAATTATGAAAATGGTTATAAAATTAATGCTCACTTATACAGCATTTAGCTTATCATCTTAGTGCTAAGCAACATGTTATTAAAAAGAGAGATAACGAAATTCGCCAAATTACCGTAAAGATTGTATTCTTGGCATTTATTGCTGAGTGTAAAGAAGAATAAAAACATGTTCAGTTAAATATGAAAATGGTTATAAAATTAATGCTCATTTATACAGAATTTAGCTTATCTTAGTGCTATGCAACATGTTATTAAAAAGAGAGGTAACGAAATTCGCCAAATTACCGTAAAGATTGTATTCTTGGCATTTATTGCAGAGTGTAAAGAAGAATAAAAACATGTTCAGTTAAATATGAAAATGGTTATAAAATTAATGCTCACTTATACAGAATTTAGCTTATCATCTTAGTGCTATGCAACATGTTATTAAAAAGAGAGATGGTGAAATTTGCCAAATTACCATAAAGATTGTATTCTTGGCATTTATTGCTGACTGTAAAGAAGATTAAAAACATGTTCAGTTAAATATGAAAATGGTTATAAAATTAATGCTCACTTATACAGAATTTAGCTTATTATCTTAGTGCTATACAACATGTTATTAAAAGGAGAAATAATGAAATTCGCCAAATTACCGTAAAGATTGTATTTTTGGCATTTATTGCAGAGTGTAAAGAAGAATAAAAATATGTTCAGTTAAATATGAAAATGGTTATAAAATTAATGCTCACTTATATAGCATTTAACTTATCATCCTAGTACTATGAAACATGTTTTTAAAAAGAGAGATAATGAAATTCGCCAAATTACATTAAAGATTGTATTCTTGGCATTTATTTTAAAGAGTTTAAAGAAGAATAAAAATGAATTAATTATATTAAAATATCGTTGTACACACACACGCATAATACACCTAAATATGTGTGTGCGTCTGTGTGTATTTAAGAATTTATGTAGTATATAATAAGTTAAAAGTGCAAAATAAATTCATGGTATTTCTGCAAAATCTCTAATACAATTTATTGATTAAAACTGAATATCTAGTATGAATTTTTTTCATTCTATTTCGTTCCAGTGAAACATTTTCAGTCTATGGTATTTCAAAATGGTGAATATCAAAGAAACATTTCAAGCCGTGATATATCAGTCTGCAAAGGTAACTTTCTTGTAAGTGAGGGTTGCGGGTTCGGAGCCCGACCCGGTCTAAGATCCGCCGTGTTCATTAAAGGTGACTAAGGCACGTAAAATATGATTGTGGTCATAATGTCCTCCAAGTTCTCAGTCAATACCTCTGGAAGTGGCAGACCAAGATTATGCGTATTGCATGTGCTCCGTGATTCTAAATTACGAGGACTCACTTGAGCATAAGTTGTACATTCAACCTAGCGGTGCTCGTTGAAACGAAAATCTCACCCCTTTGGCTTGATACGAATGGCGTATGGCTCAATCATGCTTTATTTGACCAAGTCGCATCAAATAACAACAATTACACATTTCAAAACTTTATGTTACCTATATGTTAATTTAATTAGCAAATTTTCGAAAGTAATAAAAATTTATAAAGGAATACTTACATTCTGACGATAAATAGAAAATTCTGTTCAGCTATTTGAATCACCTACATATTTTTATTTCTCTATTTCATATACCGTGTTTATTTATTTATAATCTGCAATGTGTGAAAGGTATTAACATCCTTCGTAAATTTAACACCATGCTTATATCGTACATAATCTAAGCAAAATATTTAAAAAGATATCTTTAAGTCGATTTCGAACGACACCGATATCTTCTTTTTCCCCAAAATATTCAAATGTTTCTTAACTAAAACTATCTTCCATTTCTTAAGAAACAGGAACGATGTTAAATGGAAATATATTTAATCAAAGGACTTCTATTTCTTCCGTTTAATCTGTAATAGTTTATTCGATAAGACAAAATATCTAGTATTCATGTCTTTTTTATTCGAATTATTTTCTAGGAGAAGGTTTAAATCTTTTGTGTGTGGAACAGAATAATATTAAAGTCAAAGAAACATTTTAAGAACCTTAAGCTATCTTTATACTTTCCGATTTAAATAACGTTACCCTTATAAAAGTTGGGCATGATACAATTTGAATACATTTTAATATTTATTTTATGCCAGTTTTGTTCTTACTGGGAATAATATTATTATAATATTTTTACATATTTCACGATATTTGATGATCGAAATTATTCGTTTTATCAATCAGTTCATAATATATTTTGAAAAACAATATTTTTATGAATTTTGATAATTTTATAAGAATTGGATAAGTTTTCAGTCTCCGACAAATTATGTTGTAGTTATGTCATATGCTTGGAGCAAAACGAAGAAATGTGATAATCTCTGTGAGCTACAGACTTTTTATTATCCATAGGAGGATATTCAGAGCACTTTAAAGAGGAAAATTACACCAGGATCACTCTTTAGTTACAGCCTTGTTATTCCTTTCTCTCTTCCAGGTTTGGTTTGGTTTGGAGTGCTACGGTCTACTTTTTGCATTACGAGGGCTAAATGAGACATCTCTCTTCTAGGAAGTGCAATCTGCATCTCTCAACGTGAGTCTGACATTCGCATTGACTTATCTCCCCACCCCCCTTTGTGGTTCTAAGAAGAGCTGAATTAACATTCTTCTAGTATACAGGAACAAATCGCTTGTACATTTCGGTGTTTCCCTACTTGCCAATCATGATTCTTTCTTCGAGGTTAAACTTTATACCACTCTCTTAGCTCTTCTCTTGAAATCTGGACTACAGAAAGATCGTCGAATGGGTAGAGAACTGTCTGTCAGTACAGAGTTTTGTAGATTCGAATTCCGCTTCTAGTATGCATATTTGCATCTGTTCGAAATCGATTTTAAGTAGTAAATCTCGATTTAATTAGCCCTCGTGTATCAAATCAGAAGACCGTAATGCTTTCGACTAACCTCTTATCGCTTAAGGAATATCTCTGAAAGAAAACTGAGACTTCTCAGATACTCTATTTTCTCCACTGGCGATGTGGAACATTACCTGCTACCAATATCGGAAGTTCTTTATTCTAAATTCCTTGAGGAGAATTTCAGTGTGCACAAGATTTGAGGTGGATTTTACCTGGATAACGGACTACCAGGACATACCTGGTAATGAAGAGTTGGACGAAACCTCTAAATACGGTACTTAAAAGTTGGAGACACATGGATGTCAACATGTAACTTTCAAGATAAGCAGTAGGTGACTCATTTGTATCAGGAAAGGAGGAATGGCTCCAATAACGAAGGTTGATTCAGACACTCTTCCTGAGTTTAAATCACATCTGAGTCACAACTGATTTCTGTTTGAAACCAATCCTTACAGGTATCATTCTGTAAGACTTATAAAAATATCTGATAATGACATGCTTTGCCCTTTTTATGATGAACACGAAACCATAGACCATATAGTGTTCACTGTGGACACTTCAGTCACTCCCTATCAGCTCCCAAGCAGAAAGCAGTTAGTCTTCGTGACTTCGTTGTAATTGCTAGAATTCGTGTAGAGCTCAAGGAAACAATCACCATGATGTTTGATGAGCTCGATTCATGAAATTCAATAACTAAATCATTCGCTTGTGTCTGGGTTCAAACGGGGTTATCAGCCAAATGCAACATTTGTGTTTCAGACTAGTACGGTTTCAAAGGCAGTTACACTGAAATAATGTTTCGCAAACATTTTTACTTATACGAAAACCCTTTGGGACTTTGATTTTATGTAAAATTGGAGGCAGCTTAGAGAATACCTACACAATTGTATGATTATCATCTTTCCAACTGTAAAGCATGAATATGAATATGACATGGTATGAACAGTCGTGTCAAGGTTTCCTTCTAGTCCAATCGTAATTCTGAAATAAAGATTACCTAGGAAGAAAATATAGAGCAGTTTTAGCTGACATGGTCTATTTTAGGTTTCAAACTTTTTTTCCTGCTAGAGAATAAATTTTCTAGAATGATAATGCTTCTATTCATGCAGTAGAACTTGTGCACTCATGGTTGGATGAACAGAAGTATAAACTGAAATATCTACCTTGGCTCCCAACTTTAATATAATTGAACCGTCATGATAACGTTCAATCAGGAAGGGATGAGCTTTAACAGATATCTGTTTTAGAATTTTTACAATATATCCATGAATAGTACAATATTTCTCAACACTACTGACACTTTTATGATTCGATTCCTAGGTAAATTCGAAATCTTCATTGTATATCAAAGGCGTTAATACAACCTTTAAGCAATATATTATTTTTAAATCTAAAGATTTCCATTAATTTGATAGCTATCTATGCATATATATATATATATATATATATATATATATATATATATATATATATATATATATATATATATATATATATATATATATATATATATATATATATATATATATATGTATATATATATATATATATATATATATATATATATATGTATATATATATATATATATATATATATATATACATATATATATATATATGTCTGTGTGTGTGTGTGTGTGAGGATTTAAATTGTAGAGTAATTTTAAAAGATTTTAAGTAGGGATTCTTTACTCAGAGTGGCGTGGCGTGAGGAGTTAGCCACATAAATACGGCTTTCGCTCAGTGATCGGGGGCAGAGAGCAGTGTGCACATTCCTCAGACAGAGCTGTGGGTACCTGAGGTAGCTAAGCCTGCCTTTGTGAAAAGTTAGGCCCCAATGTGCGACGCCATTGAAGATGATTGATGAGTAGTGTGCTCTGAGATATGAATAAAGCTATGAAAATGATGTCTGGACTCAGTGTCATTTAGGGAGCCTTGTCATATATATATATATATATATATATATATATATATATATAATATATATATATATATATATATATATATATATATAATCTTATTATAAAGCATCTTTTTCTACATGGCTGTTCGCTTTATTTAATTGGATCTTTCTAGTATCTTCTACGTTCCCGTATCTTAATTAATATTTCGATTTCTTTTAAATGCATTAACATTCTTTGTTGTATATATTTAACATGAAATGAATATGCTATGCTACTTAAAGGTACATAAACATTCAAATATAAAACTTTATTATAAAATACATCAGTGTTCTATTTATAAAAATACTTCGACTATTATTAGCGAAATTTGTCCTTCTATTCTGTAAAAATAAAGAATTACTTTAATTGGAAAACCGTTTAATCAAAGGCAGATTTCTTTTTCTTCAGTAATAGTTAGTTATCTCAACCATAATAGTATAGTATACATATCTTTTTTATTCGAACTATATTTGAATCTAAGATACAGTTCTATTGTTTGCCGAATCCAACTATGTCGGTATCAAAGAAATGTTTTAACATAGTTGTTACTATCTTCATATATATTCTGATTAAAGTAATCTCATATTATTTGAATACATTATACTGTTTATTTTTATATCAGGTTTTGTAGGAACAAATAAAACAGAAAAAATATGTTTTGAAAATTTAGTGTATATCAGATACGTACTTATTTATATTTTCAAACGGATAATAAAATATATTGTAAAATTACCATTGTTAAAGTTCTAAATCCTTTGCTAAGAATTTGTGAGAGTAATTTTACTAACATATCTTTTTAAATTGGCTCCATTTTACTTC
Organism: Pardosa pseudoannulata; assembly: GCA_032207245.1. NCBI lineage: Eukaryota > Metazoa > Arthropoda > Arachnida > Araneae > Lycosidae > Pardosa > Pardosa pseudoannulata. The sequence goes on from CM063505.1 coordinate 147,342,693, forward strand.
ACCGGTTAAATATTATGAATAGTTTAGTATTAATGATAAAAGTAAACTAGGGGGAAATTAAAAATTGTTAAATTGTTTAATCAATATATTAAAAATATTCTGTAGGGGATTTTAATTACATGTTTAACATTTAAACATATTTCTAAAAGCAATTTTTAATTTTACTTTAATTTTACTTTATTGTAGGTATTTGTGTTGTCGTAATGTACTTCCAACATTAATACCAGTGCTCGTTTACAAAGGGGAACCACAGTAAAAATATACCTTATAGTTAGATTAAGGCATTTATTCTGTACACTATTTACAAATTGTTATCCTTGATTACCATATAACATAACCAGCAATTATTTATATTTTATATTCATATTTACACCATAAATATTACAATTCTCTTTAGTTATGCGTTATTCCTTAACCCCTTCCTTGTTTTGCCCGAACGCCGTACGGGCACAGCTTTCGGGACCTTTACTGATTTGCCCGTACGGCATACGGGCAATCTGATTTCTATTTCGTTGCACTGTTTCGGCCATATTTTTTCCAATTTTAAAAGAAGACGAATTGTTACCTTTCAGTTTATAGCTTTCTGGTTATATTTTACTAAACGCCTGATAACTTTATTGATGTACGATTTGAATAATGTATTTTTACTTTTAAATAATGGATAATTCAGAGCTTATAGAGCTAATTTCTTGTGATTCGAACTGTGACTCGGAATCAGAAACTGAATTATCTGTAAACGATAGTAGCGAAAGTTTACTAGATGACCTGGATAGTAGTACAGATGGAATCAGTCAAGCAAGACAATTTTTTCTTAAATTAATTGTGATAATCCTTCGGATCCGCCTCCTAGATTTGCTTTTAATGGAATTCCTTAAATTAACGTGGATATCGATGAGGCTAAAGGTAAACTTCAATTCTATGATGCTTTCATACAAAGAAAAAAGTTGTAATAAATGCTTAAAAATATTATAAATGTTAATTTTAATAAGATATCTTTACTTAAAAATGTAAAATGAACAAAAAAAAATGCAATAAAAAAATGTGACATTTTTTGGACCGAATTCTGGAAAAAAATGAAACTGTCAAAGGGTTAATCACAATATTGAATTACTAACAGAGGCTAAATGACTGTTATGAATATGTTAAATCTGTTTTACCTCCAGTACAGGTACAGGGGAGCAGGCAGGGGCTTTCCTCACGCGGTGTGTCGGTCCTCCAGTCGGTACAGGGAATCCGGCAGGGACTTTCCTCATGCGGAGTGGCGGTCCGGGCTTGGGACCCACGGGACGGCGGTGCTGGCGAACAGCCAGCACCGCCGTCGATGTTCAGCTACCCTTAAATCCCGACTTCAACTGCTTTCTTAACTCTCTTTCCCTACTCCTCACCTCAGTTTTAACGTCCCTTTTTCTTCTTTCCCAATCGCTTGTTTGGTGAAATTTTCCCACATCTGCACCCCTTTCTGGAGTGCAGGTGGACTCATTAAAATAGCTCCTTTTGTGAAAGCTGACATTATTTTTTGCCCCTGCCCCCATAACTCACGGTTACATCTCTGTGCGATCTTGACCGTTAAGCTTGTGCCATTCCGTGATCTATACCTTCTCCGCAAGGGTCCCTAAATTCAAAATTCTAAATTCTTCTAGGAAATTTGTGCCACAGCTGTGCATGCACGTGTAGACCATCGTGGGAAAGTACGTCGGTACTTGTATTTTAACAATGATAGTACAAAAAACAAGGTACAGTGGTAAAAGTCAGCAATTTAAATTGATTACAGATTTAAATAATTTTTCTAAGAAATTAATATCTTCCGTTACTTTTATCTGAACTTTGTAATAACAATGTTTACTGTTTCTTCATTGCACTTACGCTATAGCAATAATTGTAAAATACAAAAGATAATGGTAACAATCATCATTTTTTATGAATAATAAATTATTTTTAATCATTTTTATTTAGCTTTACTTGTGTGTCAATTGAAAAATTTTAATCAATTTTTACAAACTTTCAGGGTAACTAAAAAAATTGAATTTTTGTCCATAGATTCATTTCCGGTTTCAATACAATATTCAATTATAAAAATTTAGACAGAAGAAAAAAATCAGTTTAGTATATGTATGTAAAGTTCCGTTCATAGGTATTAGAATCCCAATTCAGATTTTTTTAAACTAGTATCGCCATCTATTTGCAAAGATTATAATCTAATTTTTACAAACTTTCTGGGTAACAAAAGAATTGAATTTTTTTTCCATAGGTTCATTTCCGGTTTCAATACAATATTCAATTATAAAAATTTAGATTGAAGAAAAAAAATCAGTCTAGTATATGTAAAGTTCCGTTCATAGTATTAGAATCCCAATTCAGATATTTTAAACTAGTATCGCCATCTATTTGCAAAGATTATAATCTAATTTTTAAAAACTTTTTGGGTAACTAAAGAGCTGAATTTCTCTCCATAGGTTCATTTTCGGTTTCACTATAATATACAATTATAAAAATTTAGATTGGAGAATAAAATCAGATTAGTAAATATAAAATACTGTTCATAGGTATCAAAATTCCAATTCAGATATTTTAAACTAGTATCGCCATCTATTTGCAAAGATTATAATCTAATTTTTACAAAATTTCTGGGTAACTAAAGAACTGAATTTTTGTCCGTAGGTTCAATTCCGGTGTCAATACAATATTCAATTATAAAATTTAGATTGAAGAATAAAATCAGATTAGTAAATGTAAAATTCTGTTCATAGATATTAGAATTCAAATTCAGATATTTTAAACTAGTATCACCATCTATTTGCAAAGATTATAATCTAATTTTTACAAACTTTCTGGATAACTAAAGAACTGAATTTTTGTCCATAGGTTCATTTCCGATTTCAATGCAATATACAATTATAAAAATTTAAATTGAAGAAAATAAATCAGTTTAGTATATGTAAAGTTCTGTTCAGAGGTATTAAAATCCCCATTTAGATATTTTAAACTAGTATCGCCATCTATTTGCAAAGATTATAATCTAATTTTTACAAACTTTATGGGTAACTAAACAACTGAATTTCTCTCCATAGGTTCATTTCCGGTGTCCATAAAATATACAATTATAAAAATTTAGATAGAAGAAAAAAATTCAGTTTAGTATATGTAAAATTCTGTTCATAGGTATTAAAATCCCAATTTAGATATTTGAAACTAGTATCGCCATCTATTTGCAAAGATTATAATCTAATTTTTACGAAGTTTATGGGTAACTAAACAACTGAATTTATGTCCATAGGTTCATTTCCAGTTTCAATATAATATTCAACTACAAAAATTTAGATTGAAGAAAAAAATCAGTTTAGTAAATGTAAAATACTGTTCATAGGTATTAGAATCCCATTTGCAAATATTTTAAACTACTACCGCCATCTATTTGCAAATGAGATAACTAGAAATTCAACCAGAAATGAATATCCACATACATAGTTTATGTTTTTGTAAAGTTTTTGTTATATTTTTAAGTCTTTTTCAATGCTATTTGGTATATTTGTATTTTTTCTTATGAATTATAATTAAGTAATACTAAATTGATAATTTTCCTTGTCTTACCGAGTGATAATTTTTAATTTTATGTAGTAGAATTTTACTAATCTATTCAAATATATCCCGGTCTATTATTTTAAAAATGTAATGTCTATTCTAAATAAAAAATGTGAAAGGTTTCAAATGTCTTTTAAAGTATATATTAGAGGTTGAAAAATTATGGATGAAAATTGTTTGCAAAATTTGAGACCAAAAAAGTGGGAGATGAAAAATTAAATATAAATAAGTATTTTTTAAAAAATCGCTTTTATTTAGTAAATAAGTGATAAAAATGTATAAAAAGTTAGAAAAATTAAACCACGCATGAAAGAGAAATTCTATGAAAAGGTCCCAGATGAAAATTGTAATTTGCTGATATAGAGAAATAGCATGAGGAACTTCTATTGAATAAGGACCATTTGTTATTAGGGGATATGCGATTAAAAATAAAAGCATGGGACGCAGTGGCGCTTGGAATCAGTAGGAAAGTCAGATATTTTCAACACAGATATAGTTGTATAAGGAAATATTTAAGTTAAAATAGTAATGTCATATGTAATTACTAGCATATAGCCCGTCATATGACAGGATTAGCAATTTTTTTTATTTTCCAGTATTGTAAAGTACCCTATGAGGCAGATAAAAAAATGGTTTGTTTTTTAAATGAGAATTATCTGGTACACGCTCAACAATTTGTTTATCTTCATACTCCTCTAAAGTCTCCCAATACTGTGAATGTAGTTTAGAATCACGTTGAATTCATTTAGTCAAACTGTGTGGTTATGTATAAAAAACAAACACACAAACGAACAAACTTCTTAATTTTCAAAGATATATAACTTAAACGCTAGATATTTATTAGTGAAATAGACTTCTAGACTTTTATAAATATTTATTTGTTGTTAACGCTAGATAGTTATTAGTCTGTGAAATAAACTCATAGACTTTTATGAAAAGAATTTGTTGTTAATACCGGTGATAAAATTTTCATTGCAACAATAAATAATTGATGATTAAATTTAAAATTATCACATATGTACCCAATCTATTATTTTTGCCTAATATAAAAGAAAAGTATTCACGTAATATCTAAGTTCAGTGATAAAACGTATGAAAGTAATGGAGACGACATTTAAATAATTTAAAATAAGAAATGATTAAATGAGATAGTTAAAAAAATGACTTTTTAATGATAAAAAATTTTATTTTTAACTATTTATTATGTGATAAACTTAATAGCCCGCTCTTAACCGTGGAAAATAGGGCTTGAAATAATGGCATTAAATGCTCGAAAAGGAGGGAGCGGGGGATTTCGAACGTTTCAAAGATTTGTTTTGAGTTTTTCTAAACCTAACTTATCAAGAATCTAATATGGATGCCTCTATCCATTCTAGGTCCATCCGCTTCATGATTTCAATTATAATATAAATATATATATATATATATATATATATTTATATATATATATACAATATTCAATTATAAAATTTAGATTGGAGAATAAAATCAGATTAGTAAATGTAAAATTCTGTTCATAGATATTAGAATCCTAATTCAGATATTTTAAACTAGTATCACCATCTATTTGCAAAGATTATAATCTAATTTTTACAAACTTTCTGGGTAACTAAAGAACTGAATTTTTGTCCATAGGTTCATTTCCGGTTTCAATGCAATATACAATTATAAAAATTTAAATTGAAGAAAATAAATCAGTTTAGTATATGTAAAGTTCTGTTCAGAGGTATTAGAATCCCAATTTAGATAATTTAAACTAGTATCGCCTTTTGCAAAGATTATAATCTAATTTTTACAAACTTTATGGGTAACTAAAGAACTGAATTTCTCTCCATAGGTTCATTTCCGGTTTCAATAAAATATACAATTATAAAAATTTAAATTGAAGAAAAAAATTCAGTTTAGTATATGTAAAATTCTGTTCATAGGTATTAAAATCCCAATTTAGATATTTTAAACTAGTATCGCCATCTACTTTTAAAGATTATAATCTAATTTTTACAAACTTTCTGGGTAACTAAAGAATTGAATTTTTGTCCATAAATTCATTTCCGGTTTCAATACAATATTCAATTATAAATATTTAGATTGAAGAAAAAAATCAGATTAGTAAATGTAAAATACTGTTCATAGGTATTAAAATCCCAATTCAGATATTTTAAACTAGTATCGCCATCTACTTTTAAATGGAATAACTAAAAATTCAACCTAACATGAATACTTACATATATAATTTATGTTTTTGTAATGTTTTTGCTATATTTTTAATTCTATTTTATATTATTTGGTGGGTTTCTATTTTTTCTTATTGATTGTAATTAAATAGTACTAAATTGATCATTTTTCTTGTCTTACCGAGTGATAATGATTAATTTTATGAAGTAGAATTTTACTAATGGATTCAAATATATCCCAGTCTATCATTTTAAAAATGTAATATCTATTCTAAATAAAAAATGCGAAAGATTTCAACTGTCTTTTAAAGTATATATTATAGGTTGAAAAATTATGGATGAAAATTGTTTGCAAAATTTGAGACCAAAAAAGTGGGAAATGAAATAATAAATATAAAAAAGTATTTTTTTAAAAAATCGCTTTTATTTAGCAAATAAGTGATAAAAATGTATAAAAAGTTAGAAAAATTAAACCCCGCATGAAAGGGAAATTCTATGATAAGATCCCACATGAAAATTGTAATTTGCTGATATAGAGAAATAGCGTGAGTAAGAATAAGCACCATTTGTTATGGGTTAAGCGATTAAAAATAAAATCGTGGGACACAGTAGCGCTTGGAATCAGTGGGAAAGTAAAATATTTTCAACACAGATATAGCTGTATAAGGAAATATTCAAGTTAATATAGTAAAGCCTATGTAATTACTTGCATATAGCCCGTCATATGACGGGATTAGCAAAATTTTTAATTTTCCAGTATTGTAAAGTACCCTATGAGGCAGTTAAAAAAATTGTTTGTTTTTTGGCTGAGAATTATTTGATACAAGCTCAATAATTTATTTATCTTTATACTCCTCTAAAGCCTCCCGATAGGATGAATTTAGTTTAGAATCACGTTGAATTCATTTAGTCAAATTGTATGGTTATGTATAAAACACAAACGAACAAAACTTCTTAGTTTTCAAAGATACATAACTTAAATGCTAGATATGTATTAGTCTGTGGAATAGACTCCTATACTTTTATGAAAAGAATTTGTTGTTAATACCGGTGATAAAATTTTCATTGCAGCAAAAAATAATCGATGATTAAATTTAAAATTATCACATATGTACCTAATCTATTTCTTATGCCAAATATAAAAGAAAAGTATTTACGTCATATCTAAGTTCAGCGATAAAACGTATGAAAATCATGCAGATAATATTTAAATAATTTAAAATAAGAAATGATTAAATGAGATAGTTAAAGGAATGGAATCATAATGCTAAAAAAATGTTATTTTTTACTATTTATTATGTGATAAACTTAATAGCCTGCTGATAACCATGGAAAATAGGGCTTGAAATAATGGCATTAAATGCTCGAAAAGGGGGGAGAGGGGGATTTCGAACGTTTTAAAGATTTGTTTTGAATTTTTCTAACCCTAACTTATCAAGAATCTAATATGGATGCCTCTATCCATTCCAGGTCCATCCCCTTCATGATTTCGGGGACAGACGGACAGTTTGGTTTGGTTTTGGTTTGGAGCGCTACGGTCTACTGTTTTGCACACGAGGGCTAATGAGACGGGGACCTACTGCTTAAAGCCGATTCCGAAAGGCTACGAACATCCATGCCAAAGTGGGATTCGAACCCACGAACTCCGGTTCCGAAGAACAGCACCCATTCGGCCATCATTCGGGGACAGACGGACAGAAAACTTAGACTATTATTATATAAGGGATATGTTGATCACCCTGAACTTTCATTTTTCATTCAGTTTACATTTTCATACGTGTTTTAAATTTTTTTTTAACTTTTTTAATTTATTTTTATAATTTTTTTGTTAAATACAAGCGATTTTTTTAAACTTTTATTTTACATTTATTTATTTTATTTTTCCTTCAGAGTGTTTAGCCTGATTACTTCTTCCAAGAAATTTATCCTTTTTTCGTAACATTTATACACTCTGTATAAGAAATTCATCATAATCATCTTTATCTCCTTCTGTAGTATACGCAGAATCTTCACAGTATTCAATATGTCAACTGCATTGATACCTAAACCATATTATGTGCATAAAACGTCAAGTGTAGTCTTCAACTTACCACAATTTATTTTAAGAATTATCTTGAACTTAAACATTTTACCAATCAGGTTTCATAAAAAAAAATGAATCATAGACTTGGATAGGCATTTTACATAGTAAAACTAATGAAGTATTATTGATGGTTTGTATTCTCCATAAAATACTTCCAGTATCTTGGCATTTCCGTAAGACGGAATGACATATGTGTTGACAAGAACAATATATTGGATGCTCAGACTGTCAAATGGGGTGTTAGAAACATCATACCGACAATTTGGGATGCCAGATCATATGAGCATTAATATTTATGTGCTGTCTGTTTACATACAAATGATGGAGAGAAGTAGGTAGATAATATTTTCTCTCCCATAAAGAAAACTTAGCTTTATTAGAGCTGCATTATTATTATATAACATCTATATTCTTCTATATAAGTATCGGTTTCATTCTCATCTAAATAATCCACACAGTACCATAGTTATGTACTAAAATCGCTGTTTAATTAATTTATTTATCTATCGAAACCATTAATCAAAATATTGATATTTTATAAAAGGAATGACATAGAAATTAAATACTAAGTTATTATTTTAAGATAAGTAATTATCTTTCAGTATTAAAATATGCAAACAAATTTCATGAAGCATTTTTCAATATTCCAAATTTTAACGAAACATTATTTAATGAAACGCTTCACGATTTGATTTCACGATTTAACTTTTGTGAAACTCTTTAATATTACACCTGTTTTCTCCGAACAGCATAACAACTGTGTAGCAGATTGTATGCTGCTTTAAGTACTTAGTTATTTATCAAAATATTGATAAACAATTTATCCAAAAATAATTACTGTATTTAATAAATACTATATTACATAAATAATTACTGTATTAAGTTACTATATTGTAAGAAAAAGTAATTTTTTCAGTATTAAAATAATCCCATAAATTTCGTAAGTTATTTTTACATCTCTTAAATTGTAAAACCACATTATTTTACTTAATTGTTTCTCAACAGTTTATCTGTTAATCAAAATATTGATATTTTATAAAAGGAATGACATAGAAATTAAATACTAAGTTATTATTTTAAAATAAATGACTATTTTACTTTATTAAAATATGCAAACAAATTTCATGAAGCATTTTTCAATCTTCAAAATTGTAAAGAAACATTATTTTAATGAAATGCTTCTTAATATTTTAACTTTGGTAAAACTCTTACTATTACATTTGGATTCTCGGAATAACTCTACAATTGTGTAGCAGATTGTGTGCTGCTTTAAAGCCTTTAGCTATCTATCAAAATATTGATAAAAAAAACTTTTCCAAAAATAATTACTGTATGAAATAAATAATATAATACATAAGTAATTACCGGTTTAAATTACTATACTGTAAGAAAAAGTATTTTTTTTTTCAGTATTAAAATAATCCCATAAATTTCGTAAGTTATTTTTACATCTCTTAAATTGTAAAACCACATTATTTTACATAATTGTTTCTCAACAGTTTATCTGTTAATCAAAATATTGATATTTTATAAAAGGAATGACATAGAAATTAAATACTAAGTTATTATTTTAAAATAAATGACTATTTTACTTTATTAAAATATGCAAACAAATTTCATGAAGCATTTTTCAATCTTACAAATTTTAACGAAACATTATTTTAATGAAATGCTTCACGATTTAACTTTTGTGAAACTCTTAATATTACACCTGTTTTCTCCGAACAGCACAACAATTGTGTAGCAGATTGTATGCTGCTTTAAATACTTAAGTTATCTATCAAAATATTGATAAAAAATTTATACAAAAATAATTACTGTATAAAATAAATAATATAATGCATAAATAATTATCGGTTAAATTACTATACTGTAAGAAAAAGTAGTTTTTTCAGTATTAAAATAATCCCATAAATTTCATGTGTTAATTTTACATCTTTTAAATTGTAAAACCACATTATTTTACTTAATTGTTTCTCAAAAGTTTATCTGTTAATCAAAATATTGATATTTTATTAAAAAAATGACATAGAAATCTAATACAAAGTTATTATTTTAAAATAAATAACTATTTTTCAGCATTAAAGTATGCAAATAAATTTCAGGAATCCTTTTTCAATCTCCGAAATTTTAACGAAACATTATTTTAATGAAATACTTCTTTACGTTTTAACTTTTGTGAAACTCTTAATATTACACCTGTTTTCCTGAATAGCACTACAATTATGTAGCAAATTGCATGCTGCTTTAAATACTTAAGTTATCTATAAAATATTGATAAAAAACTTTTACAAAAATAATTACTGTATGAAATAAATAATATAATACATAAATAATTACCGGTTTAAATTATTATACTGTAAGAAAAAGTAATTTTTTTCAGTATTAAAATAATCCCATAAATTTCATGAGTTAATTTTACATTTTTTAAATTGTAAAACTACATTATTTTACCTAATTCTTTCTCAACAGTTTATCTGTTAATCAAAATATTGATATTTTATATAAAAAAAGACATAGAATTAAATACAAAGTTGTTATTTTAAAATAAATAACTATTTTTCAGTATTAAAATATGCAAACAAATTTCATGAAGCATTTTTCAATCTTCAAAATTGTAAAGAAACATTATTTTAATGAAATGCTTCTTAATATTTTAACTTTGGTAAAACTCTTACTATTACATTTGGATTCTCGGAATAACTCTACAATTGTGTAGCAGATTGTGTGCTGCTTTAAAGCCTTTAGCTATCTATCAATGTTTTGGTAAAAATTTATACAGAACTAATTTCTGTATTAAATAAATACTATATTACATATATATTTACTGTATTAAGTTACTATATTGTAAGAAAAAGTAATTTTTTCAGTATTAAAATAAGACTATAATTTTCGTGAGTTAATTTTACATCTTTTAAATTGTAAAAACACATTATTTTACTCAATGGTTTCTCAACATTTTATCTATTTAAAATATTTGGTACGTATGAGTTCGCTGCAGATTTTTATGATGTGTAGACGAATTTGTCAAGTAATAACATTCCCTATATAATAATAGCCTAAGTTAACTGTCCGTCTGTCCTCGAATTTATGGAGCGGCTAATCCTGGAATGGAATTAGGCATCCATATTGGATTATTGATGAGTTAGGGATAGCAAAATTCAAAGCGAGTTCGAAAACGTTCGAAATACACCCCTTTACCCCTTTTCTGATCTTTAATGCCATTATTTCACGCTTCATTATTCCCGGTTAAGAGTAAGAGATTAAATTTATCAATTTATTACATAATAAATAATTAAAAGTAACATTTTTTCTAGCATTATCCCTCATTCTTTTAACCATCTCATTTAATCATGTCTTATTTTAAACTACTTAAATATCTTCTGCATTATTTTCGTACGTTTTTATCACTGAACTTAGATATTACGTAAATAATTTTCTTTTATATTTGACTTAAATAATAGATTAGGTACATATGTGATACTTTTAAATTTAATCATCGATTATTTTTTGTTGCAATGAAATTTTTATCACCGGTATTAACAACAAATTATTTTCTTAAAAGTCTAGGAGTCTATTTCACGGACAAATAAATATCTTGCTTTTAAGCTATATATCTTTGAAAATTAAGAAGTTTGTTCGTTTGTGTTTGTTTTTGTACATGACCACACGGTTTGGGATCAATACACTAAAATTTTGGACATCATTCATATATACTACCAAATAATCACTGTTAATATTAAAATCTCTGCTGTCCCTCCTATCACATAATATGACAAAGCAAATTAAAATTTTCAACTAATATGAGGCGGTACAGAAAAACAAATTATTGGACGTGTACCAGATAATTTTTAGCCAAAAAACAAACCACTTTTTACTTGCTTTTAAGATACTTTGCAATAGTATAAAATTAAAAATATTACTAATCCCGTCATATGACGGGCTATATGCTAGTAAGGAAAAAATTTAAATAGTATAACAAATTCAAGAAATATGTTTCCCTTAAAAAATAATAAATCGAAACAGATTTTCATAAAAATAAAAATAAAATATTGTCCTTAAACCATATAAAATATCTAACGGGTTTAAGGTGTACATGATGACGTCAGCACTCGATATGACGGATAATCCTTTTCAGTTCCTTATCCTCAATAGAAGGTATTTTAGATCCCTCAGTGTCTTTTAAAATGTTAAAAAGCGAATATTTAGACCTATATATGTATCATACACTGGGTTTTCAAGATAATACTATGTGCGTTTGACAGGCTTAAGCCAAGAACGCATGCCATCTATTAGGACATGTCCTGCTCAAATTAAAGATTTTTAATTTTTTAAATAAATTGATTAATGAAACTCATTTTTTTTTAATAAAAAATGTTTTCACACATTGGAATGATTGTACACAGTAGATGAACAAAATAGTGGAAACACCTGTGGAGAAAAAAATCTCGAAGGTACGTGTTGTACACTACCGCCTCCTAGTATGAAAGATTCCCAACAAAGCGGACTAGAATATTTACACATTAGTCGTAGCAGCGATAGCATCCGGATGTGATATTCTAACTGGGTGTTAAAACTTCTTTATGATCCAACTTACAGATTTAGAAAGAAATATGACTGTTGAAGCTCTTCATACAAGAGAGACAACAAAAATGGTCATTTTTGTTAGTGTTAGGAAAAATACTACCCACTCCACAATGATACTCTATACCAAACAAGGGATGACATCATATGCCAAATATAGAAATCGCCTAATTCAGGTGACTGATACAAAGTGAAAGATAAGGTTTTGAAGAACAAGGCAAAAGTATCTGAGATACATATACATATACAAACATACTGGTAAAATATCAGATCGATAAAAACAGTTAAAATTACTTACCATGTTAAATTTATTTACCATGAAATACGCTCTGCGTAGCAATTACATAGAGGTAAATAAATATAATAAAAAAGAAATATATACATACATACATATATATACATATATATATATACATATAAATACATATATATACATGTATATACATGTAATCCATTTTTCATAACACTCCTTCACAAGGAGAAAGCTCAACAGCTATAAGTAATGAGAATGCAGTCGGGCTTCATATTTAAGAGAACTCAGAAGTCTAATTTTAAAACTTTATTTCAGAGCGGCAACACCGCACATCTATCCTTCTGGACAATATACAATCAAAAGCCACAGAGTTCACTCTGCTCTGACACAAGTACACCCAAGAGCGCTGACAACAAAAATTTTCCCACAACAAAAACAGCTTAATAAGCGAATTAAATGCAATATCAGCAAAACGCGAAATCATGTTTTGCCACCAGCTTGAAAACTGCTCTATAGACAGAAAGTTTACAGTTTTATGACAGAAAGAAATGTTAAGTGGAAAATACTCCGTTGATTAAACCATTTAGAGGCTGGTAAAGATATTTAAATGAATTAAAATTGGAGAGAGGAGGCTTTTGAAGAAATATTAAAGTTAAATAATTTTGATATATTACATATATATATATATATATATATATATATATATACGTGTATATATATATATATATATATATATATATATATATATGCATATATATATATACACACATACATATATATATACATATATATATATATATATATATATATACATATATACATATATATATATACATACATATATACATATATATATACATACATATATATATATATATATATATATATATATATATATATATATATATATATATATATATATATATATATATATATATATATATATATATATATTGAGAGGAATTAATTTTTTAAATATTTTAGTTATTTTAACACTTTAATAAAAGAAAAATATATAAAATGTCTCTAATATATGGTCTTTCGAACCATGTTATTATTATTAAAAAAGCATTCTGCGTCCCCACTCTCTTGACTTCCGAACAGCTTGACTTGCTTAAAATCTTCCTATACCTGGATCAGTATGCAAAAAATTTTTAGTATTAATCCAGTTATCAAGAAATCTATCACAAACAACAAATTTTAAAATCGTGAAAAATTTTATTTTTAATAATATATCTATATAACAAATAATGACTACCAAAGCCATGGGATGCCGCCTTGAGTACGGGTAGCACTTGAGATTTACTTAGACATCATTGTTGCCTGTTGTAACGACATCAAGTAAGTTTTAAATGTATCTGCATAAGGCAATTTTCATGACACATGATTCAATACAAAAAAAACTATTGTGTAATTTCAGAGGTGTACAAGAAGAAATTTTACATTCTCAAAAAAATTAATTTTATAAAGAAATATCTATATACCAGATAATGGCTATTAACATTAAGGGATGCCGCCAGGTGGTAGCACTTGATATTTACTTAGACATCCCTGTTACCTGTAGTAACAAAACCAAATATTTTCTTTTTATATTATTTTTTATTATAAAGCAATTTTCATGAAACATCACACAATACAAATAAAACTATTGTATAGTTAAAAAGATGTACAAAAAGAAATTTTATAATTGTGAAAAATTTTATTTTATAAAGAAATATCTATATAACAGATAATGGCTATTGACATTAAGGGATGCCTCCAGGTGGTAGCACTATATAAACATCACTGTTATCTGGAGTAACAAAACCAAATTTTTTCTTTTAAATAAATCTGCATAAAGCAATTTTCATGACACATCATTCAATACAAATAATACTGTTGTGTAATTTCAGAGGTGTACAAGAAGAAATTTTCTATTCGTGAAAACTACTCAGACATCACTGTTACCTGGAGTAACAAAACCAATTTTTTCTATTAAATGAATCTGCATATTTTCATGAAATATAATACAAATAAAAACAATGTAGAATTTAAGAGGTGTATAAGAAATTTATGTGGTATTTATATGATTTTTTTATTTAGTGTACATATTTCATGCTTATTTAAAAGAATAAGTTATATATAGTAGGAAAAATATAATTTTTTATAGATTTTTTCTCTTATAAAATAACTACAGAATTTTATTTTTAAGTGAGTAGTCCTTTATATTTAATGATGACTGAAGCAGATGCTATAATTAAAAGATTTCGGTTAGATGGGTATTCTCCTTCCTTAATGTTTAGAATATCAATTTTTAATCAATCAAAATGATACTTTTAATTTATTCAGAAAATCTCATTTATAAATAAAATATAAGAATGTCCTTAAGAATTTAATTCAATAATAATTGAATATTAACATTAAGTTTGAATTCATAATAATACAGATTAAATGTATGGCTTTAATAATATTCATAATTATTAATAAAATTATTTCCATCTAGTATGCGTTCGAATTTTGCTCTCTGTAGAAAAATGTTACTAGGTATACCCCATTATCAGTATAAATTGTCTTTAATGATATGATATTTCTAATTTAATGTATAATTTTTATATTGTTACATTTAGAGTATTTAATGAACATTTTTATGGAAGACAGAATATAAACGAAAGTAATAAAGTAATTTAATATTTAAACTCAGTTGCGTTTCAAAATTATAGTTTTAACTCTTTTAATTTGACATAAAATGATTATGCGAAATTAAGTTAAAGTATTATTTTGAGAAAGTCATTTACTAACTTAATTAGAGAAAACCATCAATGCATTAAAATGATAATGGATTTATGATAACGAATACCAAAAATGTGAAAAATGTAAGACAGTTGAACATTTTAATATTTTAAAGTATTTAAGTTAAACAAGAAAAACATTTTGACGAAAGATATTTCAGGTTAGCAATTACTTAACAAGTAAATGGTTTTCTTTTATTTTAGCATTTCAACTTGATTTTCTTTAAACTTAGCAGTATTGTTACTTTTTAGCTCATGATGAGCCGTTTTCACTAAACAAAAACACTCACTGCGTTGAAAAATCCTTTCACTTTAGATAGACATCAGAAGTAGAAATTCATTCTTCTGATATCATAGCTATCTCTTACCAGCAACCTACTAGTCCGAGTATATTCCAACCACAAGATCTATTCTGCGCATGCACTGAGTAAACCAATGTTTTGGCTATTAGTCTGTATTATAGATGTTTTTTCAAGATTACAATTTTGATCTTTTATTTTCCAGAAGATCTGTCCAGATACCTATATACACTATCTACCAATAAGTATTTGGACACCTATACAAATGACGATATCTGCGGTCCTCAGGTACGTCACCGGTATACATCGTGTAGGAAACAACATCGGCATTAGTCGCATACAAGATACCGCGCAGTTCGGAGCTCTCTGATTTCTAGAAAGGTATAATTAAAGGGTATCACAAATGTCGCCGATCCTTAAAGGACATATCTGGCCATCTGAAGTACCCAAAATCGACAGTGGCCAATAAGAAGTGGAAGGTGAGCGGTGATTGTCTTAATGTGCTCCGAGTCGGCAAACCAAAGAAACTGGGAGATAGAGACCGGCGAGTGCTGTCCAGAGGATTTCGGAAGAATCGCATCCAACCGATGGCCCTCATCCGAGAGGAGTTTCAATAGGTATTCGGGAGTATTATTTCAATAAATACCATCCGTAAGGAAGCACAACTCCTTGGTATGGACTAGGACCCTTGATCCCCATTCATGGTAAACTCACTATTTTGGATGCCAATGCGCTTCCAAAGTTGTGGCAGTTTTACGGGTTGGACCCCTGTTACGACAATGCCAGTTGTTGTGTATCGAGATTAACCAAGGCTTGTTATGGTGCCAATGGAGTTCATCGAATGGACTAGCCTGCCCAGATCCCAGACCTCAACCCTATAGAGAACCTCTGGTACAAGTTGGATCACCGAATTAAGGGGTGCAGTACCCGTCCAAAATAGGTGAAGGAACTTGTATGTCTTCTCCGAAGCCGAGTGGAAGACAATACCACTAGCTGTAATACAAAGACTTGTGAATGCTCCAAAGGGTTCAGGCTGTAATTGCCTTTCGTAGAGGCTCTACCAACTATTGATTTTGAATAAAGTTAGTTTTTCTTTTTTATCACAGGTGTCCAAATACTTATTGGTAGACACTTATTATAATATGATAATAGTATTTACACACCATGCACCTCATGGTGCTTTTAAAGAATCGTAAATCACCAACAGTGCTCAAATACGACAATCCTAGATTCTAGTCCATCCTTTTCACCAAAATTTCACCTCATGTACTACATGCAGTAATTAACGTGCAAAATCTCAGTAATATCAGATTTAAATTATATAACGCGATGTACTGTTTTCAATCAGAAATAATTTAAACTATTCTAACTTACACTTCATTTGTAACAAAAAGAAATTCTCGTTTTAATTAATGATACGTTTGAAATTTTCATTAATTAGCAAGACTATGTTAACTATTTTAACATATATTATGTTAACGGTAGCCTTTATTGGTATTTCTGGGATTAATCTTATTTACATACATGTATATACATGTATACACACACATACATACATACATATATATATATATATATATATATATGTGTGTGTGTGTGTGTGTGTGTGTATATATATGTATATATATTATATATAATATATATATATATATATATATATATGTATGTATATATATATGTA
>CM063505.1:147370113-147377613 GCA_032207245.1 Pardosa pseudoannulata
TGAAGGAAAGTAAATTTAAAAAATGAACATAAAATAAGCAAAATTAATAACGGTACATTTCTCGCAACTTATTTAACTGCATTTAATTTTAAGAAAAGTACACATATTTACAAATAATTTGACAATTATTTTCTGTAAATTTATTTCAAGGAAATCCTCAACTGCATTTAAATAAGAAATATCTTTTAATAAAGGTCGGAAATTTAACCATTTCCAATAAATGCAAAAGTTTTCCAAGTTAATAAGTCATTTGCTACATCTTTATTAAATTCTCTATATTTATATCTTTCGGAAATGACTAATTTAAGGAAGATCATTCAAAATAAATTCTATTTGTTAAAAGCTCTTTCTCTGAAGTCATTTTATTTAAGATTTCATCCCTCTATGAGTTGCAATGATTTCATCATTACATATAAAATAAATTGTTTCTGCCTCTATGAAATATAAACTCGAAATTACTTTTTATCATTTTCAAAATTTTAGAGGGAAAATGCTCACTAAATCCTTTCTAGTAAATGGAAAATTGGAGGAACTAAGAATTCCAAACACTGCTAATTTCGATCAGCCTTTACCCGGGGAAAATTGCTGACGTTTTTGTTTCTAAAATGATATTCCTAATTTTATTCAACACAGGCATGCCTTATATCTCATCGTCCTTAAAACGTTTAAAAACTTTTCTTTTATGCTTTCTATTATTGTATTTATTTGTTGTGATAAAGTATTTGAAAACATTTTGGCCCGACCATTATATTATTTTTGCAGCTTGAATGCAAAGCGTTTTTGAATTTTATTTAATTTTCTTCACTATTATTTACTTAAATTTTTAAATTGATGTATTTTAAAGTAGAAAATCATGAATAATACATTAGTTTTTAAAAAAGTTATATTGTTAAAACTCAATTCCGTAAACGGAGATTCAAGAACAAAATTTTTTTATATAAATTGACGGTATATTCTTCAAAATATGCATAAAAAGTATAATATATGTATACATATTCTTACATTATATATATATATATATGCATGAATATGTGTTTGTATATGTATATATATATATATATGTGTATATATATATATATATATATATATATATATATATATATATATATATATATATATATATATATATATATATATATATATATATACATATATATATATATATATATATATATATATATATATATATATATATATATATATATATATATATATATATATATATATATATATATATATATATATATATATATATATATATATATATATATATATATATATATATATATATATATATATATATATATATATATATATATATATATATATATATATATATATATATATATACAGGGTGTCCCAAAAGGTCGTTTACAAACTTAACATGACGGTCTGTCATATCACAATGAACAAAATTTTTACATAGGAACTTGTGTCTGAAAATGCAAACTGCTACCGCTAGAGCGCTATTTTCACAAGTTTGGAGCCGGAAAAAAATTATACCGACAACGGTGTTAATATGCTTTTTACTACAGATGAGGATTACATCACAGCATTTGCTCACAATTGTTTCCCTTCGAAAAAGATGTACGTTTCACTACGTCGGCGCATGGATTCACGAACCCATTCAAATTGGCCAGGAGTGTCACGGACACGTGCTGCCGCTTCCTCGATCCTGGCAATAAGATCCATTTCCGATGTTACGGTTATCTCGTACACCATGGACTTCATGTCTCCCCAGAGGTAGAAATCCAGGGGAATCAGGTAGGGTGAACTCGGCGGCCATGTGACTGGTCCGCCTCTTCCGATCCAGTGATTAGGATGAGTCCTATCGATGTATTTTCGAACAGTGCAGCTAAAGTAACAGGCGTTCCATCATGCTGAAACCAGATATTTCGACGTGTAGCGGCTGGGAAGTCACCCATCAGATCCGGCAAAACTCTTTCTAAAAAAATGCGATAGGTATTTCCGTCGAGACATTCAGGTAGAAGGTACGGACCAATCAACATGTCACCAGCGCAAACGTTTACGGTGAAACGTTGTTGATGTGCATGGGCACGTGTACACCTTGGGTTTTCTTGTGCCCATACGTGCATGTTGTGCAGGTTCTGGAACCCATTCTGTGTAAAACAGGATTCATCATAAAACGAAAACCACGAGGGAAAATCTTCCTGTGTGACCCGCTGTTGCAAATACCAGCGTGAGAATGCAATACATTTGGGATAATCGTCAGCGTCCAATGCCTGTACTTTTTGGAAGTGGTAAGGGTGTTGCATGTCCTCGTGCAGTATGTACATTGTGGTGCAACGACCTACACCCAAGACATGCTCGGATACTTATTTGAGGGTTGATGGTAAACTCCTGTTCTTCTACGACAGGAGTGCGTGTAGTACGCTCTCGAAAGATGTGGCTACGTACTTCGAAAGCTCCTGATTCATGCAATCTGCTGTGCAACTGTCCAAACTAAACATGACTTGGCGTCTGTTTGGGAACCACTCAAGGTACATACGTGCTGCGGCTCGTAAAATTCCATCATGGCCCCATATACATAATGCATGTCGCTCATTAATGCGTTACTAAACTCATTCATCCTTTTCCTTCAACGTCCACGCCTTAAATGGTTATTTTTCCCACTCTCCCATTCTCCTGTAATTATAGCCCTATATATATCATATGACAGGTTGCATATATATATATATCAGACATGTATATATATATATATTTATGTATATATACATATATATATACATATATACATATATATATACATATATACATACATATATATATACATACATATATATATATATACATATATATATATACATATATATATACATATGCATATACATATATATATATATATACATATGCATATACATATATATATATATATATATATATATATATATATATATATATATATATATGTATATATATATATATATATATATATATATATATATATAATCTTTTTAATGTAAATATATAGAGAGAGAGATAGATATGTTAAAATAAATATTAAAAATATCAATATTATCCAAAAAAAGATTAATTTATTTCATGTATATTTGATTCCAATTTAAATGAATACACATGTTTTAGTTCTATAGCTAATCGCATCTGCATGTAATTACAGCTAATAGTTTTTGAATGCAACTAATAGATTGTGTCTGAACCTGTCATATTGTATTCATCTCGCTTAAGGTTAACCTATGAGGAAATAAAATTCCCGCTTGCAGGCTTCCATTTTAAGAATTTAAAAGAAGCTATCACGTAAAAGAACAGAAAATTATCTGGGATGCTATCTTTATTCTACTTAAAAAAGCATTGAATGTGTTTAATTTTAATTTTTTGCGACAGTTTTTATTTGTGAGGAAATTTTGGCATACTCTTTTAGCATTTCGCAGATATAAAACCGAAATATTTTTAAAAATTAAAATTCTAGAGAACTTGCTGTTAAATCATTCAGTATAATTTTTTTAAAGAATTCTCAGAATACAAGCTGCCAAGATTTTTACCTTTCTATGTTCATACAGAGTGAGAGGAATGAAATATGGCAAGTTCTGACCTTAACTGCCTGTTCAGCACACTTTCACCATGGTTTGCTTCTTATTCATTTTTCTAACTCTATACGGTAGTTATATTTGATTCTAATGATTTTGGGGTCTTCTTCAGTAAGTCAGCCTGGTAGTTTTGGATTTACCCTCTTTTACTTTTATATTTCTTCTGATAGCATATCTATTTTATCTTGATGCATTCAGAAATGAAATATCTTTGTTTTCTGTCATTTAGTGACTGTGTTGAAACTGATAATGAATAATCACTTTCTGATAGTAGCACACTTCTAGTATGTCTTTTATGGAATTTGTAACTGTCTGTGATCTAGTTTAATAAAATTGCGCATTTCGCTTACATGAAGACATATATATATATATATATATATATATATATATATATATATATATATATATATATATATATATATATATATATATATATATATATATATATATATATATATATATATATATATATATATATATATATATATATATATATATATATATATATATATATATATATATATATATATATATATATATATATATATATATATATATATATATATATATATATATATATATGTATGTATATATATATATATATATATATATATATATATATATATATATATATATATATATATATATATATATATATATATATATATATATATATATACATATATATATATATACATATATACACATATATATATATATATATATACATACATATATATATATATATACATATATATATATATATATATACATATATAATAGATATAGATATATGTGAGTATGTATATAAATGTGTGTGTGAGCGTATATATATATATATATATATATATATATATATATATATATATATATATATATATATATATATATATATTATGGGCGAGACTTATTCAAAATTACAACACAGTTTATTTCTGGTGAGATACATGAAATCCATACAATAAGCAAGAGCTTTTACAACATCGTGCACTCAGACAATGCGATCCTGCACACACACACTTTTCAAGTAGGGATTTCTCAAGTAAAAAGACTACGAATAATCCCTAAGCACAATTGATCACGTGATAAAAAAAATACCCATGTTTAGAGAGAATGCGCTAACTATTGGCTAAAGTAGTATAGACAGAGGCTGAATTCTATAGCGTGTCTGCAGGGAAAAATCAGAATTACCAAGCAAATCCCCTACGTACTTTATGAACAAAAGTTATTAAATTAATATTAAAATCTGTAAATAAGGGATTTTAATATTACACACACACAGACACGCACACACATATATATATGTATGTATGTGTATATATATACAATTATGTGCATGCATTTGTAACGTATAAAATTATTGCACACATTGTCTGAAATACAGCCCAATGTAATGCAGATATCTTTTTTAATTTTTCTGCAACACACTTTTTTTATTAAAATTCCCAGTAGTATTGGATAAAAAACTAAATAATCAAAGTATCAATAGATCTTAGGCATTCTCCGTAGTATTGTATTTCTTCCAAATGCTTATTTCTCGTGTAAATACAATTTTAAAAAATTTTATTTTGCAGCATTATATTCCTTTTGCAAAACTACTTGTTTTACATTTTCGAAATTATGAGGAAAAATCTCGTAAAAGGATTGACAATTTTCTAAAGAAGCCTTTATATCTTCTTTTATTTATAAATTATGTTTACAAAAATACTTTTAAACTTTGCCAATATTCAAAAAACAGTCATGCAACTTTGCAATCTATTTCCAGCTATTTATGATACAGGGTAAATATATTTCTTCTTTTTTTATTTCAGTCCCCTAAATATAGAAGACTTCTAAACATAAATCGTGAGTTTAAGAATAATCTTTATATAACCAAGTTAGGGAAGGATTTGCCCAGTATTTTCATTAAGTTTTTTTCAAAATGTATAGTTTTGAAAGTGTAGTTATTCATCTTGTATAGACTCTTTGAAATTAAATGTGAAATACATGTCCACATTAGTCAACATTAGATAAACGATAAAAAATAAGTGAAAATATAAATAATATGTTAAAATAAAATATAAATAATAAGTTAAAAAATGTGCATGAATTAAAATGTATTCTAATCTTCTGTGAAAAATTATTGATTATACTTAAATTAATTTTTAAATATTTTTCATAAATTTAAGTTATAGTTTCAATCTATGCATTAAGGCAGTAAAATATCCAGAAAGGAATTGGAAAAGTTAAACTGCTCTTGTTAAATTCAACAATGCAAAAGTTTTCTGAATATAAAAGGCAATGAACGAGACTTTATTTGTTTCACCAAATTTATAAATTCCGGAAATGACTAATTAAGACAAATCATTCATTACAAATTATGTTTATTAAAACCTATTTCTGTGAAACCAATTTTAATAGGTTTTCATCCCTACAGCATTCTAAGTTCTTATGATTTCATCCTTACATATAAAATGAATTGTTTCTACCTCAAGGAAATATAAATGTGAAATTATTTTTAATAATATTCTTAATTTTTAGTGGAAAACTAAATCCTTTCCAGTAAATGGAAAATCAAAGATAATAGAATTCTAAGCACTGATAATTTGGATCATCCTTTACTCCGTGAAAATTGCTCCAGTGTTCTGTTTCAAAATGATATTCTAAATTTTATTCTATATCTCAACGAACTTAAGGAACATATTTTAAAATATTTTTACATGTTCATTTACCATGCTAAGATTTATTTTATTAAAATATTTGAATTTTCTTCGAACCCCATTTAAGTTTCTTTTTCTCCCACAATATTTTTAAATTTTTATATAATTTTTATATTTTAAATAATATATGTTAAGATATATATATATATATATTAATTTTACATATCAATATATATTAATCATTTAAACCTCTGTATATCAAATTAGATAATAATATATTTGTAATAACCTTTAACTGCTATTAGGGAAGTCTCACAAATTTATTTCCTAACCATTTCACTCACCTCTCTAAGTCATATTTTAACAATAACTTTCCGTGTACCTTCCTGCAGCATCTTGTGGATATCAGTTATAATTTTCCAAGTTAGTTATACGTTAATTGAATTCAATAATTCAAACAGTTTTATCTGTGAAACATCCACAGCTGCAACAAGATAAATAAAATAAATTTATCGAAATTCAATTCAGAAAAGATTAATTTAAAAACTTAAATTTCTTACATTAATCGATGTTATATAGATATTATACAATTCAAGACAAGTAAGTACTCTCACACACACAGATGTATATATTATATATATATATATATATATATATATATATGTAAATTAATGGTATACCTATGGGAGGTTGATGCAGTTCCTTATTAGCTTATATATTTCTTAATTTTTGTGAATCCCGATCATTAAGTTTAAATCATTACAGTTTGTATCGAAATGTCGATGTTATGTTAATTTGTATGTATGACAAAGACTTCTCAATTCTAAATCTAAATTTTTATCCTTCTTCTTTAATTTTTAATGAAACCGTTATTGATAATCAAGGTTACCTAACATTTCTAGATGTTAATTTAAAAATTGAAAATAATAACATCATATATAAACTTTATGATAAAAAATCTAACTACAACTTTACTATTAATAAAATTTGTAACTGGAATACATGCTTATCCACCCATATTAAACGTAATATATTATCAAATTATTTAAAGCGCAGTGAACGTCTCAAGTAATACAGTTATATTTCATACTGATATTAATCTTTATTTAAAATTAGCCTTAAATGCTAACTTTCCCTACCTTTTATTTATAAACAAATAAATAATTATTTTCAAGTAGATATTAATAGGATTAAGTTAATGTTTAAAATTCCCAATTAAAACTGTAATATCTAATTAGATAATAATATATTTGTCTTAACCTTTAACTGCTATTTGGGAAGTGTCACAAATTTAT
>CM063505.1:147382613-147407613 GCA_032207245.1 Pardosa pseudoannulata
AGATCCACTTGTCCGTTAAAAGTGACTGGGGCACATAAAATATATTCGTGGTCACAATGTAATCCAAGTTCTCCATTAATACCTCTGGGGATGGCAGGCGAAGTCTATAGGTCTTCTGTTTGCCCCGTGCTTCAACCCACTTGAGCAAAGACGTTCTTTCACCTCAATGGTGCTCATTAAAATGAAAAGCTGACCCCTTTATCTTAATATAAGTAGCATATGGCTGAATTACTTGGTTTGTCCTAGTGGCATCAGAAACAACAGCAAAAGAGGTATTTTAGTTGAAATCTAATAGATGAAGTTTTTGTAAATTGCAATAATTAGGTCTGTACAGGAATATAAAATGTGAAACTTTTCCTATGACATTGGACTAATTTATTTAATTTTTAGTCAATATTATCAAATGTTTATCATATCATTAACGATTATTTCTAATAAAGTAGTTAAGAGTTCAATATAAAGATCTAATTAAAAGCTATTAATGAAGAAAATTTGCTGAACTTGTACAGTAATAATTAGAAATACAAAACTTATATTATCAAATTCATAAAATATTTTTGATTATTTTTAGTACAAATTCAATGAAATGTTTATCAGAGCATTAAAATGTATATTTCTAATAAGACGTCGTTAAAGTTTAAAATAATATAATGCATAGAATTAACAGCTCGTTGCATAGGTACATAAATTTAAACAGTAGTTCTCACTAAAGTTAATCGGAATGGCGATTAGAACCACGTAGTGCATTTCTTCTGCTTCATGGTCGAAATGACCTATTTATTAAGATGAAAAAGTACAAATAAAAATGTTTTTCATTTTTAACAAATTCAGGAAATATTTAGATTATGCTCGTGCAATTAAATGTATGACCATATGACCATTCATTTTTAACCGTATCACCTGTTGAGATTTATAATTGCATAAATAATTTATATTCATTATATTGGAATAATCAAGACATTGTTTTAAACAAATAGCTTCTTAAGTGCTATATAATAAACATCCGAAAAGAAATATATAGAAATTCTCTACTTACATTGAATGTTCATAATAAGCTTCAAAAATTATAGAGAAAGCATCAAAAGCTTACTTTTTATCGACATTTTTAAAAGGGGGGCGTTTCTTGTAGACAGTCAGTTGAAAGCAATATAACTGGATGAATAGCACATTACAGTGGTGTCAACAGAAGCGCTGCTTTTCGTGCTACTTTAATAAAAATATTGTCTTGGGTACGATTTTGTGTGTAATTTAACTTGAACAAGCTTTTCCTACTAAAAGTTCCAAATGTAACTTCATTAATAATACTTCGTTTACATTTTTTACGCACATCATGTGGTCTTTTCTATTCATAGAATATCTTTTAAATTTTAGAATAAATTTTTAGTTCATATTATGAAAGTTTATAATAATTATTTTTAAAAAAAGATAAACGTGAAAAGGATAAAAGGCAAATAAGAGGAAAGTCTAATACAAGTAAAAAAAATAATTTTCTATAATGCCTTTAATAGTTCTTTCATGTACAAAATTGACAGTTTTAGGGATTTTAGCATCACCTTGATTTTAAATTTTATTTTATACTTATAGGTTATTTGTTGATCAATTTCATAGGGGTATATGAGATATAAATGCACTTAAAGTGTTTCAATTACTTATGAAATACAAAAAAGTTTTATGATAAAAGTATTATTGAAGTTATTTTCGGTGACAACTTTATCAATAGTTATTATAAACAAATTTTGATTCTAATGCATAGTTAATTTCACTTTGGGGGAAGTTTATGAATCCTCTTTAAATAAATATTAAAATAAAAATAAGAGAAAATCAAGAAAAAAGTTACTCCCCATTTAATATTTGAGTTTCCCATATTCCCTCTCAGAGAGAAAAATATAGTATCCTATGGCACTAATTACACCAACTTTAAAAGATAGCTTGAAACAGTTCATTACATTCTATGGCATCGCACTTTGGGGAATTTTTCCCTTCAGTTTTCAAACTCTCAACAATATATTTGTGAACTCCACAATATATCGCCGAGAGTGATAATTTTGAAGGAAAAAAGTTATAAGTTTTGTAGCTCAATAACCTATATAATTAAACTATCGTAATATATTCAAAGACAAAAAAATAACTGAGAGAATTTAGTTTTAGAATTTTTTTAACTGAGAGATGGAATATAATATTCATAAAAAGATTTTAAAAAAATTATAAAAATCATTTTCTTTTCTCGGGATAACTATTTAGCAGATATATTTTAAAAGAAAAGCATCAAAGAAAACTGTACATATTATTCGTAATACCCTGCTTTTGACTTTTTGTTTCATTTTTATAACAATGCTAGAAGAACTTGACAGAAATTTAATTCCGTTCGAAATATAAGTGAGATCCCACGATTTTCTTTTCATATTTTTCTGTTTCTGTTGTGTTCAGGACATATTATGTTTTAACAATTATTTCCTAGAATAAAAAAAACTTTAAAAACATTTTCAGTACGAATGTAAAGTAATCAATTCATTTAACTGACGTTGGATTTAAACAGTTCATTATAATTATTTAAAATTTTAAATACAGGGAAAATACTGCATCTTTCCTGTGTTAATCAAAATTTGAAATTATTATGAAAATTATGGTGAACATTCCAATTAGGTATTAAAATAAAAAATTTGATGTAGACACGTGACTTTCACTTTCACTTTTTCATATTAAATTTTTTTATCTTGTATTATGTGACATCAGAATTGTTATTTATAAGTTCTCTTCAAAGTTAGTATCTTAGAACAATTCCTTATGAACAGGAGGAGACTAAATTTGGAAAGTCAATTAATGGATTTTTATTATATTTCCTATGTATGTATTTCTGAAATTAATAATACATAACTTATAACTTATTGTTTCAAAACATTATCCACTTTTAGAAATTTCTGTAAGGTCGTTCTTAATAGAGTTTCATCTCTCCATTCTAGCTTGAAATTATTTCATCATTTCAAATAAATTGTTTACTTTTTTAAAAGTATAATTTTAAAATTACTTATAATAATGTTTAGAGTTTTAGAAAAAGATTCTAACTAAATCCTATCTACTAAATTTGTATAATACTGTAATTCAAAACATTAGTAATTTCGATTAAACTCATTCGATGGAAATTGCTGTAGTTTTCGTTCCAAAAATGATATTTCTAGTTTTATTTTATGGCGTCATGCCCTTAAGAAAAATCCTTTAAATCAATAGTTTCTTATTTTCGAATATAAACATTCGAAATAATCAGGGCTAAAAATATAAAAGATTTTCCACATAAAATTAGGTTCTTTTTTATACTAAAATTTACATTTTTGTGCAGTTCTGTTTTATTTTTAAAGTGTATGTTGTTTAAGCATTTAAATAGCAAGGAGAAAATATTGAATAATACATTAGCTTTATTATAGGTTATTTAATTCAAACTCAATTCTGAAAATCATAATTGAAGACCATTTAAATAATACTTCCTTACAAGCTCAAAAACTTTAAATATTGGAAAATATTGCATCTTCCATACATTAATCCGTGTCCAAAACTATGGTGAAATGTAAAACTACTTTCTAAATAGATATCACGATGAAAAAGAGAAAACTAAGAAAAAATTTATACGATTTAATACTTGAGTTCTCTTTATTCACCCAAAGCGAGAAAAAATCTGCTGCTAATTACACTAGCTAGAGAAGATAGCTCGGCAGAGTTCATTAGATTCGATGACAGGATTGTCAAAAGTTTTAGGGACTTTTTTTTCTCTTCCTAAATACCGCTCTTGGCGATATAGTTTCGGAGCTCGATAACCTATGTAATTAAATTCTCATAATAAGTTCAAAGACAAGAAATCACTGTGAGAATTCGATTATAAAAATTTTAAGTCATAGATAATGTTTAAAGATTATTATAGAAAATAAAGATTTTAAGAGTAGTTTTATTTCCTCAGAAAGAATTACTGAAATTTTTATTAGATATGATTTTTAACAGTAAAATTAAGAAAAATTGTGCACATTATTTATCGTAACCTGATATTGGCACTTTATTTTTGTCTTTATCACGCTGCAAAGTGATTTCCATTGAAACAGGATTTAGTTTAAAATAAAAGTTATTTAAATTTTTATTTTAATTTTATGTACTGCTTATTTTTATTTTAAATAAACAGTGAAAAATGTAATATAATATTGCCCTTATACCGACATAAAAATGACAATATCAGGGTTAAAAATTTAAATGATACATTTTTGTCTTATTTTTATCACGATGTAAGGAGAATAGAGCTAAGGTTCGACTCTGTTTGCAATATAAGTGATGTTACTTAAATTTCTATTATAATTTAGTGTAATACTTATTTTTATCTTAAAGAAGGCAGTGGGAACAATTTTATAAAATTTAACTATTATAGCAATAGAAAATGGGAATATCAAGGTTAAAAATTAAAAATATGTTTTAATTTTATTTTTGTCAAAATATGAAGGGATTATGCCTGAAATTTTAAACAGTTTAAATATGTTGTAACGGCGTGATTTAGCGATGTGCCGACATCAAAAAACTTTGCTTTGAGAGGTGGACTTTGGACTTGTGTGGATACAAAGGGATTGTTTTCCCCGTCACCACGATGTCTACACTGTTGTGACCTATAGTAGAGGAACAATATACCAGACAACCCAGCACCTTCACTGATAGCCAGAAATATGATCATCGGAACGACAAAGGATTTGCCGCGACTTGGATCTAGCCGCTAAGAATTCTAGGAACCCCTGGATTTACAGCCGATGATTGTTTAACCCAGACCAATCCAGTTGTTCGAAGGTGAGGTCATCGCTAGATGATCCAATAATGAAATTGGGGGTGAGGCCTTTCTCTTAGAGGCCCCATCCCTAGAAAGAGACGAGAGAAGATTTGTTTTTTAGAGAAGAAGTTATCTAGCAACCAGCTAATTCAGAGGTCGCCTTGTCCAGTCTCTCTATAGGAGAGTTTTTGCTATAATCCCACCTTGGGATCTTTTCTTTAAAGAGTAGCCCTCATCGGCTAACTCGGAGATCGCTTCGACCAGCCTCTCCATCGGAGAGTTTTATTTAGTGAATTCCCGTCTTGGGATATATCTCTTGCTGAGATTGAAAAGATACCCTGTGCATTGGGTTTCCTTTTCTAATATAATCCTCTTCAGGACTGTTTACATATTTTTCTTCGGAACTCTAACTGTGCTTTGATATCTCACCATTACTTCAGTGAACTTTCCCGAGAGCTACCGAATTGTTTATTCCGTCGAATCACCAATATTTCGGCATAGTCAGATTTTAGATATTGCACGTCTCTACTAAGGCCTCCGTGTATCTAATCCCCTACCTGTGATCGGAAATTTTTTTTGTGTATTTGTGAAATGATGTATATAGCAGAGGTGTAAATAAATTCATTAATCTAGACACACCTGATTCTTCCTTGTGTCACCTAAAACAGGGACCAGATAAGTTACAATGTGTTATTACTTTTTTTTTAAATTTTTTGTTTTATTAATATCCTACTGAAACATTAGAAAATTTCATACATTTTACGATTATATAGATGTAAAAGTGGTAATATCGAAGAAAAAAATAAAAAACAACATTTTAGTTTAAAATTTATTACAATGTATGGATATATTTAGTGAAATTAGATTCAATTTGGAGTATAAGTATATAAATTTAATTTTTTAATGCTTTTTCTTCGCATCTGGAGGGTAAAGTAGACAACTAAATGCAATATTACCCTTATAATTTTTTTAAATAAAAGCACTACCATTATCAAAGACATTTATACATTATGCATTATAGTTTCAGTTTAATCACAATATATCGGAATGTTTTCTGAAAATCACATAGAGTTATAGTCACATATGGTATTAGTTATATATGTATGTAAATGTGTCTAAAACTTCAACAATTCATTAATTCTTTAAAAAATATCATCTGTCAGTTATTCAAAAAGCTGGGCATTTAAAACTATTCTATACTGCTTCCATTTAAGTTTAACACAACTAGATTTAATTATAGTGTATCCTTCACTTTTTTATATAAAATTTAATTGTTTTTGTAATCATTCTTATAAAGTAATAGGAAAAATTTCCATTTTTGAATACAGAATGTCTATAAAGTTACTTTTAAATATAGAATTAACAGTTTTTAGTTTAACAGTTTAATTTCAACTATCTTTACCTTTATATGCTGGAAAATAAATATTCTATAAACTACCGAAGTTGAAGAT
Source organism: Pardosa pseudoannulata (assembly GCA_032207245.1). Classification (NCBI taxonomy): domain Eukaryota; kingdom Metazoa; phylum Arthropoda; class Arachnida; order Araneae; family Lycosidae; genus Pardosa; species Pardosa pseudoannulata. Next base: position 147,388,854 of record CM063505.1, read on the forward strand.
TGCCATAAATGAATCTGGAGTGTTTCAAATAATCATAAAATAAAAAAAAATATATATAAAAACATTGAAAATATGTTTTTACGTATAAAGTCATTATTAGTATGTATTTAATTGCTTTTTGTAGTAATAATTATGTTCCTTACATGACACAGGATATGATAAATCTTTTTTTTCTTTTTAAATTTTAGTTATATTTAATATATAATAAAGTAGGAACATTAAATTCTCAGTTAAGTACCAATTAGTTGAAAATCAGGTGTAGCTTTAAGGCGATAGTAGATAATTTAAAGAGATATAGCACCTTTTAGGGCTTAAAATATTCATAACAAAAGCATTCTTTTCATTGATAAAACTAAAAGTTCTATTTAGAACAAATTTCTTATCAGCTTTATAACAACTCTCTAGGAATGAAAAAATTATTTTCTTTGTCATTGCAAGTAGCATATACTTTTAAAACAACATAATAAATGTACTCCAAATGAAAAAATAAAATTCACTTGCCCACAAGGTAAATGGAAACAAAACTTTCATATTAAACAGAAGGAAATTACCAGCCTCAATCTTTAAAGCTAAAATTTTAATGTACATAATATTTTAATACTTCCAAAAATAAACTCAAAACTTTTAAGAATTTTAAACTTTGGTACACATTCAGCCTTCATCACCTATAAAATATAGTCACAGTATGGATATTTTAGGTTTACAGAATTAAAAAAGATAACTTCTGTTTGATATAAGAAAATTATTTTATAGTTAACGAATTTCAAAAACTAATTTTTTCAACAGATAAGTATACATTGTATTGTTTAAAAAAATGTATTGCTTCATACAACAAAAGTAAAGTTGTTTCTTTTTTTATAAAGCTAGACTTTTATCTAGGAAAAAAATATTCTAAACGAAGCTGAATTTTTTTATTTTATATTGAAAGTATATTATAATGATGATGATATTTAAGCTCGAAAGTTACTGTATACCTTTAACCATCAAAGTGGTTCGCACGTACAATTCCGCCAAACCGATGATGTCTTCAAAGCGGTTGTCACGTACAATTTTCGACCTCCAAAACGTTCCAAAAGTGGATGTAATGTACATTTCTGCCAGTGTTTTCCCCAATGGAGTTTTGAGGTAGGAAAATCAGGTCGATTGTTTAGGAACTGCACACCTACTCTCTGCGGCACAAAGACGCTGATAGCTTTTCATGGCTTTGTAAATCTTTATTTCGAAGTATTTCGTTTGCGGTAACAGATGTACCACTTAAATTGCTTGGATGACTTTCGTAAACAATACAGAAATCATTCTCTTAAAGAATATATTTCTTTGTATTTTTAGAACCCATTATTTCTTATGGGATGATCTTCGAGACTTGACGAGCTTTATGTGTATTAAAAATTAACAATTTATAATGTCTATTTATATATCTATTTATAACCGGAGGTAAACGGACAGTAACAAGGGTGGGTTTCCCGTATTCCAATCTAGTCGACAAAGGGTGAAGTAAAAAATCATAGAACACTTTGGTCACTGACACAATGAAACTTTAGCGTATTTTTGGAGACTATTTTTCCTCGGTGTGTACCACTAGGAGGGTTAATAAATTATTAACTTTTTATATATTTTTGTTAAAGTGATAATATCCAGGTAAAATTAAGTGATTCATTTTAGTTTTATTTTTATAACAATCACAGTAGAACTTCGCTAAAATTTAATTAAGTTTAAAGTGTAAATGCTATTATTGAAATTTCATTTTTAATTGTGTATGCTGTTTCATCTTATTTTTAAGAAACAGGACAGCTCAATATAATATCATCATTATTCCGATGCAAAATGGATATTACGAACATAGAGGTATTTGAAAGTTATTAATTCATAATTTTAATAAATTTTTTAAATACTACTTTTCCCTAAATAACATGGCAGTTTTTATTTATAGGACAACTTTTATATATTATAACGTGTGGCAAGCATTTACGGAAAATATAATATTAAAAAAATAACAATGGAAATATCCTTTCGTCTTAAAATATATCTTTAATAGGTCTAAGTTTACAACATATTTGTTTTCAAGCATATTTTAATTAAATTTGTATTTATATATATATATATATATATATATATATATATATATATATATATATATATATATATATATATATATATATATATATATATATATATATATATATATATATATATATATATATATATATATATATATATATATATATATATATATATATATATATATATATATATATATATATATATATATATATATATATATATATATATATATATATATATATATATATATATATATATATATATATATATATATATATATATATATATATATATATGTATATATATATATGTATATATATATATATATATATATTTATATATATATATATATATATATATGTATATATATATGTATATATATATGTATATATATATGTATATATATATGTATATATATATATATATATATGTATATATATATATGATATATATATTGTATATATATATATATATATATATATATATATATATATATATATATATATATATATATATATATATATATATATATATATATATATATATATATAATTATATATATATTATATATATATATATATATATATATATATATATATATATATATATATATATATATGTATGTGTATATATATATATATATATAATTGATACAACTTATTCTTTTTTACTATGCATTTCGAAATGGCTGGCCTGATCTTGTTAAAATTCTGCTTAGTAAATTCGATAAGCCGTAAGAAGGTTTAAAAAAATCTTTACTTAGAAATCAAAGAGTTGAGGGAATTTTTTTTTTATTTGTTCTGGTGATTGCATTTTTTAAGTTCAATTCAGTTTAATTATTTTATTTTATCTATTTTTATTTCTCATAGCTTTTTCTTTTTAACTTCCTTTCGTCATTTTTCCTCAATATAAACTATCCCGTTGCTAACTGTAATAATGCAAGCATTTGTGAAATTGAAGAGTATTTAATATTTTATTTGTGTCACTTCAATATTATTTTTATTTTGATAGATACCTCTATTCTTTTTAAATAATCTCGTCTTAAACGTAGTTAATTTTACGTACTAGGAATTCAAGGATAATTTACAAAGTATCCCCATATGGATTTATACCTTTATACCTTTAGACTTTATACCTTTAGATATCCCATTTATACCTTTAGGCGTCTTAAGTTTATGAAGAACATAAAATTTAAATAAAATAGGTTATTAGTTTCATAAAAACAACATACTTTTTTTACCAGATTGTTTATATTAAGAATTGGCAACATAATCTAAAAACTGATTTAAATTATCCCTTAAAAATTTTCCCCGATAAAATATCGCTTATTTTGTGAACGTTAATTAGAAAGACCAAAGGTTGTGCGAGAATTTTTCCTTTCACAATAAGTTAAAAGACAATGTATACCACATAATAAAGCAAAGCGAAATATGTATTTGTTAAAATAAAATGCACATCTAAAATATATCTTCAATTTTATTTATATGTCATGTTTTTATTTATCTAATGAAATTACTGTCATACGGCCTTAAAAATTCTCGTTTATAAATTATTATATCGAAATATATCTTTCTGTAAGGATTTTACTGTTAGTTTAACAGCATTATTTAGCTTTTATTTTAAACTATTTTAAGAGACTGTTATTAGTTTTGTCAGCTATTTCATTACAAGGATTAATTATTATTCAAAATTTCTTAATAAGTTTTGCCTTTTGTTATAAGTAATAAGTAATCTAAAAGGATATGAATTTTATGCATAAAAATTCCATACATAATTTCCATACATATTATTTAGATTTTTGTCATTTTAAAAAATATCTCGCAATTTATCCATCTAAAAGAATTTTATTTATTGTTTGACTGCACAATTTAGCTTTTATCTTAAAATATTTTAAAAGATTGTTATTAGTTTTGTGAGATATTTTATTACAAGAAGTGTGAAATAGTATTCGAATTTCCTCTAAAACATTTTTCTTTTGTTAAAAGTAAGAAGTAATTCAAAAGATTGTGTATTTTATGTATAACGAATTCATACATATCAGTATAAGAATCTTAAATAATTGTTATTTAAAAAGTAACATTTATTTAAGATTCTTATACTAATATGTATGAATAAGTGTTATTTAAAAAAATAACCATTATTAAGTTTTTATGTTCTTCATAAAAATTATTTTAAAAAAATAAAAAAGAGACTGTTATTAGTTTTGTCAGCTATTTCATTACATGAATTAATTATTATTCAAAATTCCTCATAAATTTTGCCTTTTGTTATAAGTAATAAGTAATCTAAGAGGATATGAATTTTATGCATAAAAATTCCATATATAATTTCCATACATATTATTTAGATCTTTATCATGAAAAAAATATCTCGCAATTTATCCTTCTAAAAGAATTTTATTTTATTGTTTGTCTACGCTATTTAGCTTTTATCTTAAAATATTTTAAAAGATTGTTATTCGTTTTGTGAGATATTTTATTACGAGACGTGTGAAATAGTATTAAAATTTCCTCTAAAACTTTTTCTTTTGTTAAAAGTAAGAAATAATTCAAAAGATTGAGTATTTTATGCATAACAAATTCATACATATTCGTATAAGAATCTTAAACAATTGTTATTTAAAGATAACAATTATTAAGTTTTTATGTTCTTCATAAAAAATTATTTTAAAAAATAAAAAAGAGACTTATTAGTTTTGTCAGCTATTTCATTACAAGGATTAATTATTATTCAAAATTTCTTAATAAATTTTGCCTTTTGTTATAAGTAATAAGTAATCTAAAAGGATATGAATTTTATGCATAAAGATTCCATACACAATTTCCATACATATTATTTATATCTTTGTCATTAAAAAAATATCTCACAATTTATCCTTCTAAAATAATTTTATTTATTCTTTGACTACACAATTTAGCTTTTATCTTAAAAGGTTTTAAAGATTGTTATTAGTTTTATGAGATATTTTATTACGAGAAGTGTGAAATAGTATTCAAATTTTCTCAAAACAATTTTCCTTTTGTTAAAAGTAAGAAGTAATTCAAAGGATTGAATATTTTATGCATAAAGAAATTCATACATATTGTAACGATCCATTACAGCGAAAGATTTTGGTTTGGTTTGATTTTGAAGTGCTACGGTCTACATTTTGCAACACGAGGGCTAATGAGACCGGGACCTACTGCTTAAAGCCGATTACGAACGTCTACAAACATCCATGCCATAATGGAACTCAAACCCTCGAACTCAGGTTCCGAAGGCCAGCACTCTAACCATTCGGCCATCGTTCGGTGACCCTACCGAAAGAAGAATGGAAGGTAACCTTTCGGAGTGGACAGTTACAGATAGAAACGTGTGGTTGTAACAATAGCTGTTGTGTACTAGATCCCGTCAACAAACCCACGACTGACACTTAAATGGAACGTAATGGAAAACTGTCGGTAAGCTGGAGCCAGCGCGTCTGAGCCTTTGTTGCAGTGAAAAGACTCGAGTAATAATTATTAATAGAGTGATGCTGTAGTGTACATCTTTTGTCCAGTTACCGGAACCGCAAAAGGAAATTAAGTTGTTTTGATGGTTGAATCAAAGACGACCTTACATACACATCTGGAAACGGATCAGCTGATGCAGGCGGGGAGTTGACCGTAAGATTGCGTCACCCTGGGTCTGGACGGTTCCTGAAGAATCACGGGAAGAGAACAAAGACCCCTATAAAAGAAGATTGGCTGAGCCAAGAAGAGGGATCTTTTCTTGAGAGTTGTTTTGGAGTTGTTTTGTGGAGCTCGAGAGGAATCCACTCGTTTCTCCGATTTCCAGAGCTTGCTTGCTTTAGAGACCGCCAGCGTCTCTACTTTGCTAAGAAGTCGACTTTCGACTTTGGGATCTCATTCCGGTTATCTTAATATTTCTTTCTACTTCGTGCATAGAAGTAGGTCATTGAGAGGGACCCTTACGCTCATTTTGGATCGTCTTGCATCCTGAGTTTCCTCAACAAAGTTCAGCTTGATACGCACTCTGAGCGTTTGAACCTTAGTGTGGAAGCCGACTGTACTGATCGTCAGCCCGGAGGTTGTAGTGTCAGCGTTTCGTACCGGCTCTAATTAGCGAACTGTTTCAGTGTTCGAGAATTACTAGCTTCACTCAACCTACTCATTGTAATTGTGTTACGTTATCTCAGCACGAGATCTCAGATATTTAGAATCTACCGAAACCTCTACATAGCTGGACATAAATTATTCACTCGAATAAAGTATTTAATCCAGAGTAAACAGCTGTCCAGCCTGTATCATTGACGGCTTCACCTACCCCTACTTCAGGATGTTACAATATTATCATAAGAATCTTAAATAATTTGACAAATGAAAAATGATTTGACATCAATTTAATGGAAAAGATTCTCGATCATTATATACAACGGGATACAGTTTTTAATATTACTGAAGTTTAGAAAATGTTATATTAATTATTTAACTGCTCTGGTGTGTGTGTTTTTATTTTGTTGTTTCTGTTGTTTTAAACTATAAAAAATTCAGTTTTTGTAGCTTTCGTTTATTTTGGAGAAGAATAAAAGAATAATTTTGAATGTTTACTATGTATTGTTGCATGGCACAGATAGCAGTTACCAGTCACTCCCACTTGGACCGAAAAGGTATACAAAAGCTAAAGCCACTGGAGTAAAGATACAAATCCACAATCAACAAAAACTTTAAAATATTTTACAAATAGTAATATTGCATAAAACCAAAAGGCTATAGGCAAACAATATTTTACAAATTACAAAAATAATTACAAATTTTAAAATTACAATAATTTTACTTGTTCTAAGTGAAATGAGTTTCAGTTTGAATGTTTACTATGTATTGCTGCATGGTACAGATAACAGTTACCAGTAACTCCCACGGCCGACCGAAAAGGTTTACAACAGCTAAAACTACTGTAGGAGGAAAGATACAAATCCACAATCAACAAAAATATTAAAATATTTTACAAAGAGTAATATTGCATAAAAGCAAAAGGCTATAGGCAAACAATATTTTACAAATTACAAAAACACAAATTACAAATTACAGTAACTTTTACTAAGTGAAATAAGTTTCAGTAGTAAAATTAATTTTTGCTCCATTATTTTAAGAAAATACCGGGAACTCCGCTTAGTGTTGTCGTGGTTAATGTTATCAATCGCTTATTGTTATCGAAATCACTTGGTCCCGATTTTCTCTATTCGTTAGTATCTTAAAATTATCGCTTTATGGGATCGTTGCATCGGTTAATGTTATCAGGTTTTGACCCTCATTTTAACTGGCAAAGGAATATTCACAACGTAGTAAAATTAATTTTTGCTCCAATATTTTAAAGAAAATACCGGGGACTCCGCTTAGTGTTATCGTGGTTAATGTTATCAATCGCTTATTGTTATCGAAATCACTTGGTCCCGATTTTCTCTATTCGTTTGTATCTTTAAATTATCGCTTTATGGGATCGTTGCATCGGTTAATGTTATCAGGTTTCGACCCTCATTTTAACTGGCAAAGGAATATTCACAACGTAGTAAAATTAATTTTTGCTCCAATATTTTAAAGAAAATACCGGGGACTCCGCTTAGTGTTATCGTGGTTAATGTTATCAATCGCTTATTGTTATCGAAATCACTTGGTCCCGATTTTCTCTATTCGTTTGTATCTTTAAATTATCGCTTTATGGGATCGTTGCATCGGTTAATGTTATCAGGTTTCGACCCTCATTTTAACTGGCAAAGGAATATTCACAACGTAGTAAAATTAATTTTTGCTCCAATATTTTAAAGAAAATACCGGGGACTCCGCTTAGTGTTATCGTGGTTAATGTTATCAATCGCTTATTGTTATCGAAATCACTTGGTCCCGATTTTCTCTATTCGTTTGTATCTTTAAATTATCGCTTTATGGGATCGTTGCATTGGTTAATGTTATCAGTGTTTGACCCTCATTTTAACTGGCAAAGGAATATTCACAATACATTCAGAAGGAACCCATTATTTTATTTCCTTCGTTCTTGTTTTAATTTCCGAGAATTCTCTCTCTTCCACCTACGGAAAAGGAGAAAAAACAAAGGAGTGAGGAATTTAAGTTAATTGAATTTTTCAGAAATACACATACCTTGTTGGTGGTCAATAGTTGTCGGATAAGCTAAAGACAACAAATTCTATTAGCAACTCATAAGGAACGTATTCACATTTTATGCCTTGCTAGCTTACATGCAGTGTGTCGATATGGAAGCCAGAAAGTGAAAGGATTTAACATTAAAACTAAATATCGAAATTTTAAATCGTTACGATAGGTTACCAAATATGAGTTAGCGCAATGCTGCATTCCTCACCTTCTGAATTGAAATGTAGAGTACAACACCGCTCCGATGACTTTAAAAAACATTATGATTGCGAACGATTTATCAATGTGCTTCTTAGAAAGAATCGTAGACAGTGAACAGTAATACATAAATATAAGGTAAGTTTTTTTCATTTTATTTTGAAATGTAGTACGCGTAAATTTAAGGGAGGGGGTAAATTTATTTATCTAATATTGTATATCGTTTATTGTTGTCAAAATCGCGGTGTCCCAAACTGATCACATTAAGCGGAGCCCACTGTATTTGTTAATTAACCTAGCAGTTATTTACAGTTTATATTTACTGAATATTAATTCATTTAAATAATTTTAAAATATCCGATTAAAAACCTGTAAAAATAAACAAATATTCACTGTTTAATTTTTTTTTATGTTCAAGTCTCTTTTGCCACTTTCCATGCATTTAAAGTACTGGTTCAATGATTCAGTTCCACTTTTCTTAATATATCGGGGAGAAAATGTACAAGATTCACTTTCATAATGTAATGGTACACGTAGACATACACACACACAGCTGGGTAACCAATTGACTAATATTATTTAAATGGTACGGAAAAGAACCCTGACTGGTTACAAAATATATCAAGAGTACATGATAGAGAGTAAACTAAATGTTGTAATCACAAAATATTTCTATTTACCATGAAATATCTCATTATAGAGAATAAATACGCTTTGCGTCTTCACCAAAAGGCAGTAATAGAGCACTTTTAATAACACGGTTACCAGGAGAAACGAAATTCACTTTGAATGTTCAAGATAATAATCAAATGATGCTTCTGTTGACACATCATTCAAAGATAAAACAAAGAATATCACATATCAAAGCATTCAAGGAAACCATGTGGTACCCACAACAGATTTTTAGCTATCAAATTATTGCAAATATAAACTATGTAATAAATATTGGAAATATATGTCTTATATTGTAAGATATTTAAAAGTTTATATTAATTTTTAGTAAATAATTGAATGTAAATGAAGTAAATAATTGCATTTAAGCATTTTTATTTCACTAATTGCAGAGTAATTTATTACGGTTCATAATCTCTTATGGTTATAAAATCTTACTAGTATGCAAATGATAAATTATATAATAATACTGAAAATAGTAAATAAAAATGAAAAATAAATAAATAATTATGCTATAATTTTCCATAATGTAGAAAGAGAATTGAATATCAATGGGTCGTTTCTCAGCGGAACACCTTGGTGTATACTGCATTGTGATAACATACGTAGTTAAAGCCGAGAATGGACTTTTAGGTGATTGAATGGAGTAAATAAAAAGGGATCTTTCTATACTTTTCATTTGTAAGATAATAATCAGAACGTGATATGAAAAGTGCATTATGATTTCAGTTCTCCTCTTATCAATATCATTATTACCACAACATACATTTATATTATTTTTATAATATGTTTAAATGTTTTCAAACAATGTTCTTAAAGTTTTTGAACATTTCAGGTATTTCAGCTCCATTTCTTTTATATTTCTTTCAAGATTTTAAAATATTTGGCTTTGCTAATGTAATAAAATTTTGTTAGAACTTTGTCCTTTAAAGAACTGTTGTACATATTTTATACATGAAAAATAGGTATTTTAGTTATTATTTTATATTTTCTCCGACTGTGACGAATTCAGTGTTCTTGAGTGAGAAGTAGCATGGAGAAGGATCACAGTCACAATAGAATTGGAAAATCACTTTCATTTTTTTCTGGAGTAAATAAGGGGTATGTACAGTATGCACACAGGAATTCTAATTCTCCCAAAACAAGTGGAAACGTAGAAGATTTTTGCTGGCACTGAATTACCACAACGATCACAGTCGAAAAAAGGGGATCAAATAATCTCACATATCGGGGAGGCTCTTCCAGGTTCTAATGCAAACCCAATCTATCCCCGTTCGGTATACGAGACCCTGCCGTTCCTTATATGAGCGGACTTTACGAGTCTTCCGAACGCAATCACTAAAAGGATGGCTCCGGTCAAAAATAGCGGAACCCTCCACGAGGTCAAAGCACCTCCGTAAAACATCTCGAAAAGCCCCGTGTCACACAGGTAGTTCATACAGGAAGTATTGTCAACAGCACTCCCTGGGCCAAGCCCTCTAGTACTGAGTTTGCTATTATTGGTAATGCATCCATCTATTAATACTTTGTTGGCAATAATATTAAAAAATAGTATAGGAATGGGGAAAACTGGAGAAAATGCTTGAGCTTAGACGACAAAATAAACACAAAAAGGTGAATGAAAATGAGAGTACAATTGTAATACTTGTGCATCAAGGAGCGCAAGGACTAAACAAATTAGGGTACTAAACGTAGCCCAAAGTTAAAAGACAGTATTTTTTTAATTAAAATACAATTAGATAAGTGTTATTAATATCTAAATGTATAAATAAACAGAGGTCAGATTGGATTTTCCCCGAAGTTCCTTAAACGATTATTTAAAAGTTCTAAAATCATTAATATTTCACCTTTTCATTGTAACCATTTCAGCAAAATATGTTCGAATCACGTATTACATTTGCAAAGTACAATTGTAAAATTTGTGCATCAAGGACTAAACAAATTAGGGTACTGAACGTAGCCCACAGTTAAAAGTATTTTTTTTTAAATTAATAATGAGAAAAAAATGAAGAAAGCAAGCAGGGTAAAAACGACTCAGTTTCCAACAATAAGATTCGACCAATTTTCAGTGAAGTCCAATCAAATATTTTAACCCTAAAAAATTAGCCCAAGTAAACATTACAGACTGTTGAGAGAAGAAGGTAGTACACAAAAGTAGATTAAACCTAAACTAGGAACATCCAAAGTTGGAAGTGACAATCGCAGAATAAATTTATGAGAAAATTTACCCAAGATGGCCATAGGCCTCTTATTAGAAGTGTCTGCATAGCCATACAAAGCTAAAGCCCCTAGTCGAAAAATTCAAGGCTTTTTATACCTGGGGGTCAGTTACGGTCCCTTCAACCGTTTTTTGGTCAGTTATGATTCCAGTTACCTGGGAACTCCAGGTAAGGTCACAGCTAGTTTTTTTAACTGAATTCTCATTCGTTGACTGTCCCGATTAAAGCTTCTCCAGGCAATCCTCCGGGGATCATTACCAACAACTGATCAGGGCGTAACACCTATTCAACTGAACTGTCACCATCCCACACACTCTGTCGCCGTGTTGTTGTAGCCGGTTGGAACAGGAGGCTTCAAATCAGCTGATTCCGATCGTTAGTTCTAGATGAAGGGGGTCTTCACAATACAATTAGAACTAAGTGTTGTTCTAATATCCAAACTGTACACTATAAATAAACAGAGGTCAAATTGCATTTTCACCGAAGCTCATTTTTAAACGATTTATGGTTAAAAGTTCTAAGAATCATTAATATTTCACCTTTTCATTGTAACCATTTCAGCAAAGATATGTTCGAATCACGTATTGCATGTGCAAGGAAATAAGTTTGAAGCAATAAAAGCTTATATTAAAAGTTCACGATGAGATTGGGGTACAAAATGTTGTTTCGATTCAAAATCAAATAAAACAATATTTATTCCTGCGAAGATTTTTAAATCAATTATTATTTATACTTTTCGACCAATACTTTGCCTTTTTTTCTTTTCAGAAAAATATCTTACTTCAGAATTCCTATTCACGATATAGTTTTGAACAGTAGCCAACTGTTATAACAGCTAAAGAAGCTTTAAGCCTATACAGTTTCAAACTTTAAAGGATAAAAGTTTGTTATAATTAAAAAATATTCTTAATAGAAACCCGTAAATCACTTATAGGAAAGTCGAATGATTTGTTCCGACAAAAAACTTTTAAAACTTGCAAAAATTCGGAGATTTTCACTTGAACTAAATCAGTTCGATTCCCACTTTAATCTCAGAAAACGGTTTTTAAACGTTTTTATACTTTTAAAACTCTTTTCTTCTTTAAACCCTACAAGTTTGAATAAAACTATCAAAGGGAAAGAGAAAAAAAATCCGGAACTCCTACTTTGAAAAGGATTTTTTGGGAATATTTGAGAAATGCATCAAAGAACATTTGCGGGCGAAATTCTCTACCTTTAAAAACTTTCTCATCCGTAGATTTGGCAACGAGCGATTTTCCCTCTGAAAGCGCCCTGCAATCTGTGACAGACATTCCTGCTACCATTGCTATTAATGCAGATTTGCTTTATTCACAACTTTCCATAAGATAGCTTTTTATTTTCTTTAAGGCAGAGAGTAATAAACAATATTCTCTAAAGCAGATAGATTTTTTTTTGTTTTATTTATCTCCCGAAAGCTTTCGGAAAACTCAAAAAAGTATTTTACTTTGCTTAAGGTTTTATATAACATTCACTGCAACGCTTTCATGTATAAAATTTTTAAAAAATTAAGGTCTGCTTTTATGATTAAATTTCGCATCTGGTATGTTTCTGTTTTTAAGAGAATTAATGAACATCTCAATATTAGATAGTAACATTAGATAGCAATACTATATATGTATATATACATATATATGTAATCTATCAGAATTATTAATTTAAAAACACCTAACATTTTCTTCTTCACATTCTAATTTCTCATACGTATTTTCAGAGCAACAAAATATCTTATTAAAATGAATGTTTAATAACTTAAAATTCTCTTAGCTGTCTCCCAAAGTGAGATCTGAAATAAACGCATATTTTTGTCCACTCGCCACATTTTTTCAGCGCCCAGACAAATGACTCCCTTTTCCAATGATCTTTCCTGCCTGATTTCTAATAACACTGACTAAGATTCTCTCTCTTAGGATTGTTCTACGTCTCTCGTTGTAACAATACTGTAAATATAAGTGTTATAATGTAACTATATATAATTCCTTAATCTGCTCTTGACGTAAAAAGTCCGTCGGAGGCCAATATACTTCTTAGATCTTAAATAATAAATTCCAAGTTGAGCTCGTTGCTTCTTTTCATACAGCCCCAATGCTTAACACTGAAACTTTTATTCCTAGTAAGTCGACAAGTAAAAATAATAGGGGCTAATTTTGTGTGACCGGCGAATTAATTTCGCTGTATTATAGACTCTCGGGAGTGTTATTTAAGAGTAAAACCAGTTTAACCGGGGTATGGTGGATCACAACTCCCACCTGGTCTTTTTTAAAAAATACTTTCTGTGAATGGTTCCTCTTTTATCTTTTGTAGATTTTAATATATTTTGTAAAATTTCTGGATGAGTAGCTTTGCGATGTCGGATTTTTTTAATTTATTGCTTTTCACTGATTTCATCTTGCTTAGTGTATAGCTTATAGCTTATCCTTTTTTAAGATTTTATATTACTATTTTACAGTTTTATATAGCTTATTTAGAGGAATTTATAATAATTTTATTCTTGAATGTATCCACCTATAATTTATGTGTAATTGCAGATTTATATATATATATATATTATATATATATATATATAATATTAAATATATATTTTATATAGTATATATATATATATAATATATATATATATTATAATATATATATATATAAATACATACATATATATATATATATATATATATATATATATATATATATATATGTATACATATACATATATTTATACGTATTTATGTCAGAAGATATTTTCATTTAATGTAAACTTGATTTTAATTTTAATCTTATACTTATTTCGAAGGATATAAAGACAATCTCTTATTAAAACTATAAAATTTCTAGTTTTGTTTTTAAGTGTCTTATGAAAACGTATTTGTGAGACTGGTCAATAAAACCGTCGGTTTTCTAGTAGTGTAGTCGAGGAAGGGTATGATTTGGAGGTTTACTCCTCCCTATCAACCAATGGATTTTAACAAAGATATATAACGTTTTAATGTAAGCATTAACGGCTTATTTTATATTTTGATACTTGTACTCAATTTTTGTTATAATGTAATATTCATTTGTGTAAAATTAGAATTTGACAGTAAGGTGTGACTACAAAAATTTATCTATCTATACTGCCTTTGTCTACTACCCTTTACCCAACTATTACAGAAGTTTGTGCGAGTCACTGTTTCAATCCCTTAAAAACAACTACAGTTAAATGCTTTAGTCAATTAGGAATCATATAATATAAAACAGTTTTTCAATTTTAAAAGCTTAGTAAATTCATATACATTTAAATGTAGCCGAAATCAATATTTTAAATAATTAAACTTGAATTCCATTATAAGAATTAATGAAAGTATATCAAAAATTTTAGATGCAACAATATTTCCACTCACGATATGCTGTGTAAATATGATTAATCATCTTTATTATTTGATGTAATAGGACACGCTATTTAGTAAATTAAATTTGAATGATAGCTGATCAATAATATATATTTATATAAATGTTAGTTATATCGTAATTTTCAATTAAAAAATAAATAAATGGTTTGGATGAAAAGAGAGTACGTATGCTATGGTAACGGTGAAAATGCTTTTGTAGACTTTTTAAAAGCATTTTTCACTTTTCATTTTACTTGTTTTTCTAAGTGTATTTTATTCTTTATTAATTTTTATCTTTGATAACAATGCAGTGTAAATAACACAACCAAAAGATATTAGCTATTGACGTAGTCTGACTTCTTAATAGTACAGTTTTGTGGTTTCCTACTTTATATCCTGAATTTCAACTAGTTTGCATGTAGACAGTGGCGTATTCTTTACTTTTATTATCAAAATTTTTCCACGTCTAAAATGTTTACAACGGGGAAATCATCAAGTTGTTGATGCGCATTCTAAAGCAACATCTACCGCATTTTTAAAAATGGGGAAAATAGTACAAACTTTGATCACTATTTCTTCATAGATGGTAACACCTTTGTTTTAATAGAAATTAATTTAAATAATATTTGTTCTAAAAATATTGATTTCATATTTCTTTTGATTATCGAAAGTAGTGCTTTTTTTATCATGAGCAGTTCTTCAATACCCCGATTCAAAATAATTATTTTGGTATGGTACTCGAAATTATCAGTAATATACCAAGAGTTAGATTTTTCAAATCAGTTTTAATAGACTTTTCCATCTACATTCTACAATAAAAACTCACATAAATCTTTTTAAACTAATCCTTTTATTTTCTCTTCTTAAAAAAGCTGTTTATTTCCTCTTCTAAACAGCTAAACACCCAAATAGAAACATATTTGGGCATTTTCAAACATGTCGAATTTTTAATGACTACTTTTCTTTGAAAATCACTGAGAAATATTAAGCTTCACTAGTAAAGGTTTTCTAAAATGCCATCTATTCATAATGTTTTCCTACTACCCAGTTCATAAGTCCGTGTTCATTTAAATAGAAAGACTAAATGTAGCGAAAGAATAAAGACCAAAAATAAAATACATCTGCGATGGTGATTTGTCATAACTTAAACGATACATTATGTAGTCCTCGGAGTCTACTTTTATGTTATGGTGTCTGGAATCTCAAAGCTTTAATATCTCAAATAAATTAGCCAGACGTATGTCAAGAAAATTGGTACGTAAAGATTCGTGTGAATACTTTCGAAATGCAAACCTTTGAAACCTTTATATATAGTCACGGGGCGTATTCGGGGAGTTATAAATCAATTCAACTATCGGTTAATCTCCAAGAGCGATTTCCAGAGGAACCATTTCTCCTTTTTTCTCTCACTCTCTTTCTGAATGCCTTTCACTCTCAGACTCTTAAATAAAACTGTCCGTAGAAAAAGACTTTTGGCAAATGTTATCCTCTGAAAAGCATCGAATAGTTTGAAGTAAGTGGAAACGTATTAAAAAGCAGTTGCGAGGGAAAATACTCTATCTTTTATTTCCTTTGAGCGTGAAATGTTCTAGAAACTCTATTCTCAAGGAAAAGCTGCCTTTACTAACATCGTGCATGTATTATGCATGGAAAGAGAATGTGTAAGTTCGGAGTTCGTAAATGTTTAGTCAAAGATATATCATCTCTCACCCGAAGAAAACTTTTCGCTGTTCATCTAAATATCATAAATGATACATTTACATGGACTTTCTTTCCATATTATAAACAATAAATTGCAATAGACTATGAAAAAATCATTAGATTTTTCAAAGAAAATGATGAATAAAGTTTATAAAGTTAAAATATATTTCAAGATATATTCAAGAGCTGTGCGATTCTCAACATAAGATCTCTTCTAGACTCTTCTAGTGTAAAAGATACATTTACATGGACTTTCTTTCAATATTTTAAAGAATAATTTGAAATAGACTATGAAACAATCATTAGATTTTTAAAAGAAAATGATAAATACAGTTTATAAAGTTAAAATATATTTCAAGATATATTCAAAAGCTGTGCGATTCTCGACATAAGAACTATTCTAGTATAAATGATACATGTACATGGACTTTCTTTCAATATTTTAAACAATAAATTGCAATAGACTATGAAAAAATCATTAGATTTTTCAAAGAAAATGATGAATAAAGTTTATAAAGTCATAATATATTTCAAGATATATTCAAGAGCTCTGCGATTCTCAACATAAGATCTCTTCTAGACTCTTCTAGTATAAAAGATACATGTACATGGACTTTCTTTCAATATTTTAAACAATAAATTGCAATAGACTATGAAACAATCATTAGATTTTTAAAAGAAAATGATAAATACAGTTTATAAAGTTAAAATATATTTCAAGATATATTCAAGAGCTATGGAATTCTCAACATAAAAACTCTTCTAGACCCTAAAAATAGTATCCCACAGTCTGTTAAGATCATATTTCTTTTATGTGGAGGTATATTTTTCTTCAAAATGTATAAAAGTATGCAAAATGTAAAACATTTAATTATTACTTTACTATGAATAGTAACGTACTTAACATACCATTTTTACTGTAACTAACACATCCTATGCCTGATATGAAGCAAAGTGAATTCAGTATACTTTAAAGTATGATGAAACCTTATACCACATAAATATAAATAATATTTGCATAAAGGGTTATTGCTATTTACTTAAAACCATCTGACTTTGAACACATTAAATAAAAAGAATAACTGAATGTCATTCTTGTGAATAAAATAATGTAAGTGTACGGCTTTAAACTTATGTTTTAAATAGCGACATACTACTGTCCTTGAATGTATGCTAGGACTTCATCATTTCGTACTCAGTTTATCTCAGGAAGTTATTTTTATAAATGTGACTAAAAAGATAATTCATATTTTCTCTATCACACATCGCTAGATAGAGGGTTATATGCTTTTGAATTTAAACATATATTGTTTGGAATTTTTCTATTAAAATATAAAAAATAGATATATTTAAGGAGAAATAATACCTCTTGAGACAAATAAACATGTGCATAATTGAATTTTGTCGTCTAATCACAAAATAAAAATTTCCCCTCTTTTTAAAATAAATTATATTTTAATTTTATGACAAAAATGAAAACACTCTGAAAACGAATATTTTTGAGTCAAAAGGGTTTTATCCATTTAAAACAGAGGATTTTAGCGCTTATAGTTCAGCACACCTTTTAAGGTCAAACAATCCTTTCACATATTTCGCCTACGATCATTGGTAAATAGTGCTGTACCTTCTTCTATTTCCATTAACTTATCTTTGTGAAATAGTTTTCGAAATGTTTGGTTAGCAAGTCTGAATGCAGAATTCGGGGGTATTATCTTCGTTGTGCTATTACAAACTGTCTCAAAAATTTTTTAAAGTGGTATGAAAGACTCAATCTTAGTCACTGACTTTAAATATTGACTTATACTCTCTGCTCATACAGTGCCAAAAATAAAAGCAATGTAGTTTACTGCAGTTATAAAGATTCATCTTTTCATGTATCATACTCCAAATAAAAATTTAGCTTATTTGTAATTATAAATAAACATTTTCGCAACATATATTTACATATTCTTTTTAGTACTAACTATTCTTTAATTATGTGCAAACTATAACAATGAAAATGTATTCTGCATATCTGATATTAAAATTACGATTCACAACAGCAAAATATTATAATTATAAACTAGTAAATAGATAATTTTATGGTTGAGGCTCATCGCAACATTTGAAACTGTATTAAATGCGGAAGTTTTTGAAAAGTTTATAGCCACTTCCATAGCGCATATTGATAATTATAAAATAAAATTTTGCTGCAAATATTTGAGAACATTGAAATTTACTGTGTCAGTTCTATGTTGTTACCATATTGACCCGAATATTTTGTGCACATAATACAGAAAAACAGAACAAAAACGAAGTTAATGCTATATTTATATTGTAGCCTTCCCTACACAAGTGAATATTTTTGATAAAAGGAATAATCACCTGAAAAGTTTTTGTTGTT
>CM063505.1:147412613-147420113 GCA_032207245.1 Pardosa pseudoannulata
AAATTGCTTTAAAGTTTTCAAATTTACAATTTTATCTGAGTTCTGAAACTGTACGGTTATGTGCAGTATTAATTTTTTTCCAAAAAACCCTAATTACTTACCACTAAATTTTATAATAAATACTTAGAGTAATTTCTTTTCTAATACTAAAAAAATCATAACTTATTTATAGCGAATTTAATCTGTTCACAAAAAAAGAAGTTAATAACACACATCATTGATAAAATATAAGATATCAAACTTGTGTTTTCATAAAACTTTCCCCTGTCACAATAAGTTTATAATTCGACTTCGAAACTACCTATGTCCAAGGGTGATGTTATAAATTCTTGTAATTATCCTACATACCATTGCATAATATAAAACTAAACTGGTTTAAGATATCTGTCTACGTTGAAAACGTCATTTTTTTGCCAAAAATCATATTTTTTTCTATTTTTAGGCTTCAAATTTCAATTTTTAGGTTTCTAAATCTGTTTTTGTTTTGTCTCTATGGCATTTTAAAGAAAAGTTACAGCTACTTAAACATCAGTGACAGCTGTCAAAAAAAACTGAAGTAGAGGCTTCGGAACCGGAAGTTATGAATTTAAAGCCTTTTATAGAGCATTTTTGGACAAAACTTTTTTTAATTTTCATGAAGATTAGTTTAAACATTTTTCTAATATTTTTAATAATTAGCAACTTGGCAATTAGAAAGTTTTGAAGCAAGAAAGTGTGGGGAATTTTAAACATGTATTTTAATTTTTTAATTGTTAAAGTTGCTTTGATAAACTTCAAATGCGTTTATCACAGAACGGTATTTTTAATAAAATGTTGAAACTTGAAATGTGATTTCTCAAAAAGTTCTTAAAATATTTTGTTATAAATTATTATCAGTCCTTTTGATATTATTTACTAGTGAATGACCTAAAAGGTTTAAATTTGGGTGATTTTTAATGATGTTACACTCATAGTTAGATAAAAAGGTAATGAAAATTCGTTAAAAATTCAAGGTGTATGATTTTGAAGGACCAAAATTTTTTATCCAATATAAATTAAGCAAATATTTTAGATGATTCACTAGTCCATTGTATAAGAAATGTATTGCATGAAAAAATATTGAAATAATTTAATTTATTAAAAAATTAGACCTTTTGAAAAAAAAACGATTTTTTTTTTACTAAATTTTCTTCATTTATTAGATATTTTATAAAAACTTTTAGAGGAATAAATTTTTTGAGTGCAATTCTCTATGATAATATAAAAAATAACTCTAAAAATGTAAAAACATGAACCAGTTTCTACATTTAAAGAAAAAAGTTCTCCGAACGTAGACGGATATCGTAATTGTTTCAAATATACCATTATATCTGATCTAATTAAGAAAGTCTATGCAGTAATAGTCTTTGCAAATATATGTTATCTATTATCAATGCAACCTACTACATTAAATATATACTAATTTATTAATGTGGAAAATTTCAGGAATTATTAATCGTTAACATTATCCATACACAAAAAAGAAGGTTAACAACACACAACAGTGAAAATAATAAAATATCAAACACGTATATTGAAAAAACTTTCCCTTGTCACAATATATTTATAATTTGATTTCAAAACTACCTATGTCCAAGGTTGGTGTTACAATTTCTTATAATTATCCTACATACCATTGCCTCTTATAAATATAAAATGCTCTAATTGTTTCAAATATACCATTATATGTGATCTGATTAAGAAAGTCTATACAGTAATAGTCTTTGCAAATATATGTTATCTATTATCAATGCAACTTACTACATTACTACATATACTAATTTATTAATGTGGAAAATTTCAGGAATTATTAATCGTTAACATTATCTATACACAAAAAAGAAGGTTAACAAGACACAATAGTGAAAATAATAAAATATCAAATACGTATATTGAAAAAACTTTCCCTTGTCACAATACGTTTATAATTTGATTTCGAAACTACCTATGTCCAAGGTTGATGTTACAATCCCCTATATAATAATAGCCTAAGTTGTCTGTTCGCGAATTTATGAAGCGGTTGTACCTGGAATGGATACAGGCCATATTGGATTTTTTATGAGTTAGGGTTAGCAAAATTCAAAGCGAGTTCGAAATCCACTCATTCGCCCTTTTCGAGCTATTATTGCTATTATTTCAAGCCTTATCTCCCTCTTATTCTATACTAAATTCATTATTGATAGGAGGGTAAAATATTTAAAATTTCTGGACTGTTTTTATTGACCATATATATTTACATTATGTTTACATATATAGATGTATGACCATTTGATCGTTACTTCTCTGTTGATGGTTCGGACGTACAATTCTTCTAAATGTCTAACTAATTAATAATTTCTGATTTTTCTTTTGAATTCTTATTCCTAAAGTTGTTTCATTATTCTTTAAGTTTTATTATTCTTAAAATAAATTGTTACCATTTTTCAAATTTTTATGATTTTTATTATTTTTATTTTATTAAATTCATTAAATTATTATATCAAATTTAAGAAGGTTAAATATCAATTTATCACATAATAATAATAAAAATAACAATTTATTTCTAGCATTATTCGTCATTCCTTTTTCACAATTTAACCATTTATTTTGGTTATTTAAATATCTTATATTTCCATACGTTTTATCAATAAACTTAGATATTATAAGTAATTTTCTTAAGGTAATTTTTGTTATATTCTCAGAAAAAAAACAAACCATTTTTTTTTTTATGACTCATAGGGTATTGCAATTTTTGGAGTTAAAAATTTTATGCCCGATATGACTATATATGCTATTTCTTATAATTATCCTATATACCATTGATTATAAAATTAAATTCTTTAATTGTTTCATATACCATTACATCTGATTGATTAAGAAAGTCTATACGTAATATCTTTGCAAATATTGTTATCTTTTATCAATGCAATATTTACTATACTTTATTAATTAAAATTTCAGGTAATCGTTAACATTATCCATACAGTTAACAAGACACAGCAGTGAAAATAATAAAATATCAAAGTATATTAATAAATTCCTTGTCACAATACATTTATAATTTGATTGAAACTACTATTCCATTGGTTACATTTCTTATAATTATCCTAATACCATTGCTCTTATAAATTTAAACTGTTTTTAATTGTTTCAAAAATACCATTATATCTGATCTAATTAAGAAAGTCTATATAATTATCTTTGCAAATATCTGTTATCTATTATTAATGCAACCTACTATTTACTAACATATTAATTATTAATGTGGAAAAATATTTAAAAAATAATCAATGGTTAACATTATCTACACAAAAGAATTAACAAGACACAGCAGTGAAAATAATAAAATATCAAACACGTATATTGAAAAAACTTTCCCTTGTCACAATACGTTTATAATTTGATTTCGAAACTACCTATGTCCAAGGTTGGTGCTACAATTTCTTATAATTATCCTACATACCATTTCATCTTATAAAACTAAACTGCTTTAATTGTTTCAAATATACCATTACATCTGATCTGATTAAGAAAGTCTATACAGTAATAATCTTTGCAAATATCTGTTATCTATTATCAATGCAACCTACTACTTTACTACATATACTAATTTATTAATGTGGAAAATTTCAGGAATAATCAATGGTTAACATTATCCATACACAAAAAAAGAAGGTTAACAAGACACAGCAGTGAAAATAATAAAATATCAAACACCTATATTGAAAAAACTTTCCCTTGTCACAATACATTTATAATTTGACTTCGAAACTACCTATGTCCAAGGTTGGTGTTACAGTTTCTTATAATTATCCTACATACCATTGCCTCTTATAAAACTAAACTGTTTTAATTGTTTCAAAAATACCATTATATCTGATCTAATTAAGAAAGTCTATATAGAATTAGTCTTTGCAAATATCTGTTATCTATTATTAATGCAACCTACTACTTTACTAGATATACTAATTTATTAATGTGGAAAATTTCAAAAATAATCAATGGTTAACATTATCAATACACAAAAGAGAAGGTTAACAAGACACAGCAGTGAAAATAATAAAATATCAAACACGTATATTGAAAAAACTTTCCCTTGTCACAATACGTTTATAATTTGATTTCGAAACTACCTATGTCCAAGGTTGGTGCTACAATTTCTTATAATTATCCTACATACCATTTCATCTTATAAAACTAAACTGCTTTAATTGTTTCAAATATACCATTATATCTGATCTGATTAAGAAAGTCTATACAGTAATAATCTTTGCAATTATTTGTTATCTATTATCAATGCAACCTACTACTTTACTACATATACTAATTTATTAATGTGGAAAATTTCAAGAATAATCAAAGGTTAACATTATCAATATACAAAAAAGAAAGTTAAGAAGACACAGCAGTGAAAATAAATTATATATCAAACACGTATATTCTAAAACTTTCACCTCGGTGCAATACAGAGAAAGCTAATACTTCGAAAACATGTCCAAGGTTTGTTACAATTTTTATAATTATCCTACATACCATTGCCTTTATAAATAAACTGCTTTAATTTTTTCTATACCATTTTTATATTTCTGCATTAGAAATGTCTATACAGTTTTTTGCTATTGTTATTTTTATCAATGCACTCATCGAATTTTACTACATATACTAATTTATTAATTGAAAATTTCAAGAATATATTAACATTATTATTACAAAAAAGATTGAGAAAGCAGTGAAATAATATATATCAAACACGTATTTAAAATTTTGTCATACAGAGAAAGCTTAATAAAAAAAAAAAATATTTTTTTTTTTGCCATTTCCTACTTGAATAAATAACCCAAAATTTAAAATTCTATTTCCTATCTTAAATATTATATTTTATCATTCTTGCATTAGAATGTTAGTTTTATTTTTTATTGTTGTTGTTAATTTTTTTCATATCACTCGTATCAATTTGTTAGTTTCTAAATATATTTTCTTCCTTGAATGAATCATATGTATTAACTATTATTGAAAATAAATGATTGTTTGAATGAAATAAAATATTTGGAAAAAAATGCGGATTTCTTGAAGATTATAATATATAAAGTAAATATATTTTAAGAATATTTTTTGGTATTTCAACTACTTGAATAAATTCTCTCACCCTAAATATGTATAAATTCTATTTATTTCCAATCTTAAATATTTTTATATTTTATCATTAGATGTGCTTAGCTCTGCTGTTTTTGAAGTTTTTTTGTTGTTGTTATTGTTGTTGTTGTCCAAATTTTTTTCATATCACTCGTATCAAAATAATTTTAGATCTAAACGGTTTCTTCAAACTCCTACGAATTTTTATTACTTTTACTTTAAATAAATTTTGTTTTAATGGCATATTTTAAATAACATTTGTTTTACTAAAATAATAAGTAATATATCAAAATTATTTATTTTTTTTCCGACTTAATCAATCCTCTCTCCATTCTAATTCCTTATCTTTTTCAGCTCTAATTTTAATCAAATGTGTGCTTACTTAAAGTTCTTTATAAAAATCCCAAATCTTATTATCCTATAGATATAAATTTTCGGCTTATTAAATTTTGAGAAAATGTTGCTTTTTTTATCATACATTAAATTCGCTGATACGTGAAAATGTCTTCGCTCTTGCAACCCTCTGTGGCAGAGTGATTTTTTGTCTTTCCCTGTTATCGATTCAAAGTAATCTGTTTAATTTAATATAATAATGTGAGGTTTTTCCATATGTTTATATTTATTACTGTATATACTACTTAAAAGAATTTTTTTTTTTAGAATTTCCATTACTACTAAAAACAAAAAATACACCAAAATGAATTTTTTTTTTCTAGACTTTATAATCTCTCGTAATGAATTATGTACTCTTACTTAATTCAAGAAAACGTTGAAACTGCGATATTTATAATTACCAATTATCCTTAATGTTTTAAAAAAATAGCTTATTATTAAAAAACATTGTTAACTTATGGTTTCATATCCAAAAATTTTTAAAAGACCTGTTTAAATTTCTTAAGAAAAACACTTAAACAAAAATTTAGACATTATAAGTAAACATATCTTGAGAAAATAATTATTAAGGATTAAAATTTGCTTATCATTCACGTGTTGTAACTTTTGTTACGTACAACCTGTTCTTACTTCTCTTGTCAGACAAAGAGTTAATTATCTTAATTTATGACCACATAATTAACTATCATGTGTCCAGCAGTTTTACAATTATTAGTTTACATATATACTACTTATTTTAAAAGAATTTTTTTAGAATTTCCATTACTATCTGAACAAAAACATACACCATGAAATGAATAATGTTTTTAGTTTCTAAAGTACAGAATGCTCAGATATAATCTTTTTCAAGAATAAAAGTTAAAATTAAAAATATAGTATTGTTTACCACTCATACCCGAGTAAAAGTTCTAAACTATTTTACTGTGGCGTATTTATTTTTACCTATTGTCCAATAATAGCTATTTTAAAAAATATAAATGATTTTATATCCATAAACCATTGTTGCAACTTATTATTTTAAGGATCCATTAATCCAAGAACTTTCTACTAAAAGACCTGTTTAAAATTTCTTACAGGGTAAATATTTCACACTTAAACAATCTCGTGATTTAGACATTATAAGACAAACATATTTTGAGGAAAAATATTAATTAAGGGGCCTTAAAATTTGCGTATCATTCACGTGTTGTAACTTCTCGGTTACGTACTACCCTCTTGTTCTGCTACCTTTCTTCTCCCTCCTTGTCAGACAGAGCCTTAATTAGCTTAGTTTTTGACCACATAATTAACTATCATGTGTCCATCAGTTTTAGAATTATTAGTTTACATACTATATACTACTTAGTTTAAGAATTTTTTTAGAATTTCCATTACTATATGAACAAAAACATACACCATGAAATGAATAAATATTTTAGTTTCTAGAGTACTGAATGCTCAGATATAATCTTTTTCAAGAATAAAAGTTAAAATTAAAAATATAGCATTGTTTACCACTCATACCCGTGTAAAAGTTCTAAACTATTATAACTGCGATACATTTATATTTACCTATTGTCCAATAATAGCTGTTTTAAAAAATATAAATGATTTTATATCCATAAACCATTGTTGCAACTTATTATTTTAAGGATTCATTAATCCAAAAACTTTCTCCTAAAAGACCTGTTTAAAATTTCTTACAAGGTAAATATTTCACACTTAAACAATCTCGTGATTTAGACATTATAAGACAAACATATTTTGAGGAAAAATATTAATTAAGGGGCCTTAAAATTTGCGTATCATTCACGTGTTGTAACTTCTCGGTTACGTACAACCCTCTTGTTCTGCTACCTTTCTTCTCTCTTCGTGTCAGACAGAGCCTTAATTAGCTTAGTTTATGACCACATAATTAAAGTTCCGGTCCACGTCAGAAATTCCCTAACGACTGAAAGCCGACACGTTATGAAATTTACGTCTTCTCATATTTACATT
>CM063505.1:147427613-147437613 GCA_032207245.1 Pardosa pseudoannulata
TGTTTTGTTTTGTTTTGTTTTGTTTTTAAGGATGGGTACTGAATAAATGGATAAATGTTGTCTCTGGTACCACTTAGTTCCCACACATATAATGTGTTTAGGATAATTCTTTAACTTACCAAAAATGCTTTCAAATTCCTGGAAAGTACCGAATTTTCTTTATGCCTTTACCAAAATTCGTCAGCTATTTTTACTTTTGTAGATGCAAGTTTTAAATTAGAGAAAATTAATTTATAAACTTTTTACAGTGTGGTATTTTCTATAAGAAAATTTTATACATCTCTCAGCAGTTTGCTTTAAGCTGTAGGACCCATGCAATTTAGTTTCGTATAGCAAAAAGGGGATTGTAGTACCCCAAATCATCTTTGCAATGCAAAACAATCTTTGTGTTGAACGAAGCTTATCTAACAGAATATCCCATTTTTAAAAAAAGAACAGTAAAAATACAGAACATTTGGAATAAGTTATGCTTAAGACAGGTAGTAAATATGCTAAAATAAAATAATATTACCTTTATGACGAATGTTGTTGAAAATAAACAAAAATTCTGTATTTTTAAGAAATTTTAAAGATTTTTAGCAAAATAAAGAAGACTACCTATAATTAAAAATCATAAAAAAAAATTGCAACCACCTCTTATGCATCATCGTTAAAATTTTTATTTACTTTTCTCCAATTGTTTGGATATTTTAAAGTAGTCAGTTTACTCGATAAATATTTCATAAGATACAATTTTTTTACAAATTTATAACGTTCTTAAAAATGTTAACGAATTCTCTGAAAACTTTCCCATTTCATAACAGCTTTATGTTGAATACTTTTTTCTATAATAAGTTACTTCTTTTCTAATATAAGTTTTTATAAATTCTAATAAAAGTTGTTTCAAATAAACGAAAAAAATAAGCTAAGTATTAGTTGAAAATATGTTATACAACATTTATGCAGAATCTAAAATTTTATATTCAAATTATCATATATTTTCTGGTTCGTCTTTCAAAAAAGAGTGTAGAATAAAAAAAAATGATTGCGAGAACATAAATATATGTTCTATTATTTTTAATGTTTTCTAGATATATGCAGACTCATTAACACTTTCATTTACTTTTATCTAATTTTTTGAACATTTATGATATTATTAGTTTATCCTATTAATATTTAGGTAAACACTTTTTAAAAATACCGTCTAAGAATATGTCGCGGTTTTCTGTTGGACTATTAAAATTCTTTCTTTAGAGTTGTCGACGCGGACCAATAACACAAACACAAAACGTAGACAATAACATTTGTCTTTAAACTTATTTTAATAATCATAATGCCAGCAGCAACGTGCGGCCATCACTCGCAAAATTCTCTCTTAAACTAAACTACAAAAAGTGTTGCCACAAAAATGCAACTAAATTATACTACAAAACAAAACAGCACACTGAGCATAAAACATAACAGTACAAAATGTAAAACATTGAGTTCGAGGATAAACAATAAAACAAAATACAAAACATTAATAAATGATTCAAACAAGAGTAAAAATTGAAAAAAAATTAAAAATTCACATAAAATTAATTCAAAAAATAGCTTAAATATCATTTTTAATCTACAAATTTGTGAAATCATTACTTATTTTTTAACTCTTACCTATCGATTTCTAAAAAAAAGAATAGAACACTACCTAGAAGGGAAAAAAATTTCGACTAAATGTTCTGCGTTTTAAAGCTTGAAATATATAAGCTCATAAAAAATTCACCTGAGTATTTAGTACTCCCTGCATATGAGATTTTAAAATTATTTATCACATTTCTTAAGAGCGTCTATTTAGATGACTAAAGGGGTGCATGAGAAAATAAAAAGAACTCACAAATCAAAGCATTCTGCTTTATAGTGCTTTTTTATTGGAGTGTAGCTTTTCTGCGATCGAATATTTGAGTTTCGTCCTTCAAAAGAGGAGAAAATATATGATGGAAGCTTTTCGTTTGAAGTAGGGCCTCAAAATTTTGTACGATGTTTTATATATTTTTTCTTTGCAGCCTCGTATTTCAAATTCACATTTTTTTTTGTAAATGAAGAGTCTTTTTTAACCCTTATACTTTTGTGTCAACGTCAAAGCTTCGTTAAAAAAATAGTAAAATTTTCACAAGTTTTATTCTATGTAAAGTTGAAAATGTAGAAAAAATTGAAACGAAAAGGATATATAATTTTTAACAAAGCATTTCTCTGCATAGAGCTTTGATATATTTTTATATATAGCAGAAACTAAACTAACTATTACTATGTTCTTTCATAAAATTAAATATTTTAACGATATTATAAACTGTTCTTTGAATGGTATGTAAATACACATCTAAGTAAAGTTACTGATACCGAAGCTATTGTGAAGTTTTTCAAAGGCTGAAGTGTAGACAAAAAAGAAAGCAACTAGTTGATTTGGACTCCTGTATTTGCTGTCTGACAATGACTGACGAGAAGATTCCGATAGAAGATAAAACTAGTATTAACATTAGGAGCACATAGAGGCTGTTTTTTAGACGATGTATATTGTAGACACAAAACTAAATTACATAAAATTCTTGTGTTAGAAACATTCTATTTGATAGTACTCATTCTGAACAATCTTGCGACACCGTAATTTCCAGGATAATAATGCCTTTTGAAGTGTCAAAAGTGGTATTCTATCCCATTCCTCCTGAACAGCTTTCCAGAATCCTGTAATGGTTGTGGGACTACGTTTGGATAATGCAGATTTTAAAAGTCCGAAAGCACAAAAATCCATAGGTGATACATCGGGAGATTTAGTAGGGATATCAGTGAAGGGTATGACCTTGATACCGGTTTTTTGTTCCATTTCTTTTAGGAAATTTACAGTGGATTTTGATGTGTGACTGCTAGCTTTGTCTTGATGGAGTTTCACAGATTGATGGCACTGCGGGTAAAGCAATGGTATTTCATTCAGAAAAATTGGCTGTAAAATATGTTCCTGATAGTATTTGGAGTTAATCTTGACATTTCTTTCAACTCTCTTTATTTTTAACTTGCCATTATATGAAAAACCAGCAACAATCATGAATCCCTTAGAAAAACTTTCTTTCAATTCTATGAACCATGTACTTCAATTTTTTCTCCCCTTTTATGATAATAAATGAATCTTTTTTTGTTGCATTGATTTAAATACACCTCTGATTCATCTATTGTGACATTTTTTTCATTTTTCTTTGGATAAATCTTTCTCATACAGAATTCTGCAACGTGTCCTGCGTTAGAGAAATATGCATTAGAGAAAGACGATGAATATTGCGTTTTTCGCTTTCTTAAGATTTAAATCATTTTTATCATTTTGTTTATAGTGCACACCGAGCATTTTAATGATTTTGAAACTGTACTTTGACTAGGGGGATTTTCTTTAACATTAAACAATGTGCCTTTGCAATAGTTGAAGATGTTTTCCTTGGATATTTGTTTGGAACTTTTGTCCCACTTGAGGCTCCAATTTACGTTTTTTTTTTCCTTTCTTGTTGACGATATTGCCTATCAATCCTTTAGATATCACAAAACTATGACTCTCACTCCATACTTCTCTTCGGAAACAACCTAAATATAGCCTTTGAACCACTGCTTCGTTAAAAACACCATTTTGAATAAAGACAAACCTCTCAAGTTGCAGACCATAATTTTGACTTTAAAAAAACATAGTACAATAACATTTATTTTGCAATAAAAAGATTTTTTAATACCGCTAAACAAAATCGTCTAAAAATTGTGCGAACAGCCTCTACAATACTTAGCATTTTTTTTTGTGCTTAATTTATCAGACATACTAATTCTCCTATCGCACTTTTTGCGGAAAGAGGACTTTGAAATTATAGTTTTTGAAAACCTACGTCCTGTTTGGTTCATTAACTGCGACTGTTCCAAATACATTTTTACATCCCCGTCGTTATCAGAATATATAAACACAAAAAAGGAGGATATGATAGACGTGTGATCTCTTGCATTAAACTGAGTGGTTTTGTAGCCCTTTACATCTAAAATCTTCCCTTTTATTAAATGTTCCGATGTTATCTTTCTTTTTAAATCTACATCTCCGAACTAAATCTTCTTGTTTAAAATACGGGTATAGATTATTATATACCTTTTACTTCCCTTTCTAAGAAAGTCTTGCACTGACAGTACAATTGAATAGCTGATACCAAATATGAACTTGTAAAACTCAGCATTCCGTGGATAACAGTTTCATTCCAAAATCTTGTAGTGATAGTAAAATTAATGAAGATCATTGGGCATCAAACCAGTAGATGAATCAAAGGAGTTGTACAGCACAAAACAAAAGTGGAGCCATTTAAGTTAAACTTCTACCGTAATAGAAGGACAGGAAGATTTATAGTCAAGAAAAGCTTCAACTTCCAATGAAAGAGCACCTTGCGAGCATATGCTCTCGACACACAAAGATAATTACCGACAACCACAGACTATAAACTTGGTAATCTTGGCTTATCGCCCTCCGTATGTAACTTCCACATCTTATGAGTATGTACAAAATACACAGAAATAAAAAAGTACACAGATTTGTCTAAAAGCGGATAATAATTTCGATATTAGCCCATAATCTAGTAGTGATAGTTATGTTAGTGAACATCAATAGGCATCTCCAAAATGAGAAACTTTGTTCCTTTGTTTCATCTCTAACTGTGGCAACCTTTAGTGACTTGGCAAACACCAAAATGAATTCCTGCGTAGCTCAACTATTCTTATTTAACTCCTTTACGTATATTAGTTTCACTTCTTGAGCATATCATGTGACTAGTTGACTCACCAGCACCTCCATACCTCTATATAACAAAATCATAATCACATGCAGCCGAACGATGGCCGAGTGGTTAGGGTGCTGGACATCGGAACCGGAGTTCGTGGGTTCGAATCCCACTATGGCATGGTTGTTCGTAGCCGTTCGGAATTGGCTTTAAGCAGTAGGTCCCGGTCTCATTAGCCCTCGTGTTGCAAACAGTAGACCGTAGCGCTCCAAAACCAAACCATAATCACATGCATTTTTAATATGCATTGTATTTTTAATTTCAAATTTCGATGTTTCATATTTCAGTTAATGACTGCAAGGTACTAAGCATAAATACTAATTTTTCACTCATATATAATTCACTACATTCACTAGACATATAATTATATATGTATATATGTATATGTATATATGTGTGTGGTTGTATATCTTTTATTGCTAGTAGAAGTAGACCTGATATTGCCTTTGCAGTAAATACAATGTCACAATTTTGTATTAGTTATACATACAAAATTGGTGTATTTTTGTAGATAGTTTTAATTATGTTTGTAATTCAAAAGATTATATGATAAATATGTCAAAAGTTGACAATTCTTTTCTTAAAGCTTATTCTGACGCAAATTGGGGTTGTAACTTAACTTTTAGACATTCCACAAGTGGTTATATTATATATTTCTGTAATGTTCCAATTTCATGGAAATCAAATAAACAAAAATGTATTGCTTTGAGCACGGTGGAATATGAATTCATTGCACTTACTGAAAGTGTAAAAGAGCTATTGTGGTATTCAAATGTTCTGGAAGAACCAAGCATATAGATATTAAGTATAAATTTATTAGGAAAATTTTAAAGGAAGAGAAAATTTTATTGTATTAAGTTAAAAGTAAAGATAATTTGGCTGATTTTTTAACTAAAGTTTTTGTGAAGGATAGATTAAAATTTTTTGTTCAAAACATATTTGAAAAAGTAGAGGATTAAGTTTTCGGCCGATGGGGCCGTATATTGGAGAGTATGGGGTCACTCATTTAGTTTCGGTCGAAAATGTAAGCATTCTCTTTTATTCTCAATGGTTTTTCACCCTATAAAAAGGATTGAAAATCATTAGCTTAAAAATCCCTAGAATCTTTTCGTATTTGTCTTTCTCTATACTTAAGTGTGCTGCAAGTTGCAGAGGGTAAATATATATATATATATATATATATATATATATATATATATATATATATATATATATATATATATATATATATATATATATATATATATATATATATATATATATATATATATATATATATATATATATATATATATATATATACATATATATATATATATATATATATATATATGTATATATATATATATATATATATATATATATACACACATATATATATACATATATATATATATACATATATATATACACATATATACATATATATATATATATATATATATATATATATATATATACATATATATATATATATATATATATATATATATATATATATTATATATATATATATATATATATATATATATATATATATATATATACATATATATACATATATATTATATATATGTGTATATAAAGTAATGTATATATATATTGTGGGCTTATACAGAATGTGAAAGTAAGTGGGGATAATCAGTTTTAAAGATAAATAGTAAAAAAAACTAGAACTATTCGAAAGAAAACATAAAAAGAACGATTTGAACAACACGAATCACTGTTGCATCTTTAAATCATATTTCACCCATCAGCAAGCATTTAAAAATATTGTTAATAATTTTCTTCAAATGCAGAAGAGAAAAAAAAAGAATTCACTAAGATCGGAATAACAAAAAAAAATCTTCAAACGTACACTTTGACGTCTCAGATTTTTAAAGAAACTGCTTCGAAATTTCAAGAAAAAGATTTATTCTTACCCGAAGGGCAAGTAGAACTCTCTCTTTCACAAAAAAACATTTGAATTGCGACGGATATTTCATCTCATAAAATGTTGAAATACTCCGGGTTCTATTTTTAAATAATGATCATTAAAGTCCAAAAAAAAATGAAATGCGAAAGAAAAAAAATCAAGCTTTGCTACTGCCTTTAAGAAAAATGAAAAGTTCTGACTCTTTTTAGATTTTTACTTGCCCAGAGTTTTGTTTTGCTTAAATCTCTCTTAGGCTGCTTCCTTCTAGAGAAGAAAATTTGAAGTTTTAATGCTCTTATCTTTGAAAGTTCTCAGTAGCGGACAGAATGCTTCTCTATTTGTCCATAACCCTGAAGACAAATCTTTAAAATAATTTCTTTTGAACAGCTAAAAAGCGACTCACAGATTTTGAAAAAAGTTATCTGAGATAAAACAGGGACTTATTGATTTTAATAGCAGTTCTTTGTACATGTAAGTCTTCATTATATGGGATCTGTGTATTCAAATGTTTGTTAAGATTTACATTATTATAAGGGATATGATTTTGCTGGAGCCCTTAGATTTCCGTATGTATTGAAAAACTTTGTCCCTTAAAGCATTGTATTTACCATCATTTTAATAAAGTAGTTTAACAATGCACTTAGCATTATTTTATGAGTCTTTTTATCTGAAGTTTTGTATAAAATGTTTTATTTACTTTTATTAACCATTAACATAAACAATAATAGTTGAGTGTAAAAATAGTAAAGAATTATTTTTAAGTACAAATACAAACACAAATGTGTGTACAGTTTTCTTAATTCCTTTATTAATACTGGACTCTATAATGCCATAAATATTACTGGCTATGTTAATAAGGGAGAAACACATAGGCGGCTACCATTACTCCCTATGAGAAAACAACAAGGAAATACATCTGTCAATATGTATGTTTATCAATATGTCTTGTTTTTTTGAAATACTGTCAAAATCACGTCCAGGTATGAGACTAAAGACTATAGGTAATATAAAGAATACGCTAACCCATATATAATCTTGGCTCCATGTATAAGCACATAAACATACATTTAAATATATGATTTACAAACATATATAAATTTATAATAGATTTTAAAATATCCTAATAAGTAACTTAATTATTTTCACAAATTTTAATTCCTAATCACGTTGAAAAGAAAACCTCAAATTACAGAACACAGTAATTCACACAAAAGCCACTAGGTCATTAAATTACATATTTCAGTGTGGTTTTCATTTAGAAACAGCTTTGAAATAAATAAGTTAATGCTATATTTAGAAACTTATTGAGCATAAAAACAGCAATAAACTACTCTCTCATGTGTGCTATTATCTAAATCAACGGTTTAACTGCATGAGCGGCTCAAAGATCTGAGAGTTCTTATTAAAATACAAAAATGTTTTATCATATAAATTTTTGGAAGTTTTGTTAAATCATTGATGACTTAGACAGTATTAATATAAAATACATATTGGCTGCCGGGTTGTTCTAATATTGTGTTTTCCAGCGAATATATCTATTAAATTCAAACAACTATACATTATGCATAAAAATGCATTATGAAAAAAGTAATTATTATTAAACAAATATACATTCAGAAGAGATTTTGGTGGCTTATATTAGATTTACAAACCGAGGATACTTATTTTTTACCACTTGGAGTTTCTGATCATCCAAGAATGCTGAACTAATTTTTATTAAATGTCTCAGATTTGCAGATTAGGTGTTGTAAAGTCACACAAATATTAGTGTTCAAAATTCGGAATAAAATTAAATTTCAACGGATGTTTAAAAGATTATTGATTTCTTGTTTTGAGTGTGTTTTATGATTGCTTCTTGAATTGAATTAACTGCAAAGTCTAGTCCTGGTAATTAGGACTTAATTCGGATTTTTTTAGTCATTTATCCTTTATCTATCGCAGTATTTGAATTCAGGTGGACCAATGACTGACTGCCAAATTTTCTTGTCGAAATAATGGGTATAAAATAGGATAAAAAATGTACTCAAAAAGAAGCAAAATTTTAAGGTTATATTACAAAACTATATCTATCATTGAATCCAACAGACCTTTTAGGAATTTATAAATTTAACACACAGTTCTTCACCAAAATGTTGTAGACAATCTTATTACAACCGTTTTGTAATAATAAAATGCTCATTTACACTTCCTAATTCTTTCAATTAAGTATGCAGCACCAGTGTGGCTGTAAGCAATGGATTTTAACATCAAAATTTTAACAGTAGCCAAAAACATCATTCTTCGTTAAATGACTAACTCTCCATGGTATGTTAAAAATAATATACAAATTAATATAAATTATTAATATAGTATAACTCTAAATTTTGAGCCCAAATACAAAGAGTTGTAGCACAGAGAAGGACAAAATTATTAGAAAATTTCAGACTAAAAGGTAAACTATACTGGACCATATACAGTTTCATTGATTAAGTTTCAACTCTAAAATTAAATATTCTATTAGTTATAATTATTTATAAGCATTATAACGTTTAC
The DNA here is from genome assembly GCA_032207245.1 of Pardosa pseudoannulata. Classification (NCBI taxonomy): domain Eukaryota; kingdom Metazoa; phylum Arthropoda; class Arachnida; order Araneae; family Lycosidae; genus Pardosa; species Pardosa pseudoannulata. The sequence continues at coordinate 147,436,860 of CM063505.1, forward strand.
AAAAACCAAAAATAATAAAGGTTCTTCAAATTAGAATAAATACGAAAATGACCAGAAAAAACAATGTGAAGTTTTATACTGCTAAGTAAATATTGGTGTTTTCCAATATTTACTTAGGAGTATACTTATTTACTTAAGTATCAGGTTTGAGTAAGAAGATTTTTATCGTTATCTGTAGACTCTAATCTACTTTACTGGAGTTACTACTCCCCATTATTTAGAGTTTCTAAACAAGTGATGATCATAGCTCAGTATATTGCAAGATAATATTACCAATGGTGAACGTATAAACCAGTGGCAACCTTATAAATAGAAAATTCTGTAGTGTCCAATGAAAAGAATTCATAGTGCTGTGCTCCTTACACTTATAGCAGTAGTGGATCATCCAGCAACTTTAAGAGTCTAAAAACAGAGATAGAACACTGTGTCATATTTGTTATTGTCTAGAATCTAAATCAAAGATTCGACTTTATGTCGCAAAGCTCTGCTCGTTCTTATTATATTACGGAAAAATTTTATGATATTTATTTACGGAAATTTCGTTGAATAATTGATGACTTAGACTACATTAATGTAAAGTGGACTGGGGATAGCTTGCTCATGTGTTTCCAACGAAACTCTTAAATTTAAATTGATAAAAAATTATAAATTCAGCAGTATTGTATCTCTTTTAGGGTGGTTTGATTCATACTGTACTATTAAATGTAACAGTTGGCTTCAGTTACTAAGAACATATATCAACCTAATCCCTTTT
>CM063505.1:147442613-147447613 GCA_032207245.1 Pardosa pseudoannulata
TGTGTGTGGTCAGTATTTGTATTTATATTCTAAATTAATGTCGGCAAGGCTAGTTTTACCAGAGATGGTAATAATAAAGATAATTTAAAATTTTTCTTTACTTCTCCACTCTTTAATTATTATATCTCCTGCTACATATAACATTTAATAGTAAGATATTTTTAAACTGTGCTCTCTAGTCAACATTCCGATTTTTCTTCATTCAAAAAATTGTATGGATTTAACAGCATGAGATGCACAAATGAGTACAAGTTACTATATAGACTGGAATGTATCGAAGTACTTTTCTATCCTTACTTATGCTTATCAAACTACCAATAAAAATCTAACTTCTATTTTTATTCATGTCAAATATTAATTATATCATTTTAACGAGTGTTTAGACTACTTTTTTCATTGATTTTCTACCACACATTTTCATTAAGATAAACGAGTGTAAAGATCTTTTTATAAATTGAGATTTTTTGTATTATAAACCTTAGCAAAATGTTTTCAGATTATTTGAATAATAAGGCATAAAATCCATTTTTAAACTTTTTTTTTTGTGTTTCCAAAAAGAACTTATAAAAAGGTAAAAAAAAAACAGTTTTTTTATATATATTTTGCTTTATCTCCACTTTTTAATTATTTATTTTTCAATTATTATAAAAACCTAACTTTTATTTTTATTGATATCAAATTAATTCCATCATTTTAACGAGTGTTTAGACTACTTTTTTCATTGATTTTCTACCACACATTTTCATTAAGATAAACGAGTGTAAAGATCTTTTTATAAATTGAGATTTTTTGTATTATAAACCTTAGCAAAATGTTTTCAGATTATTTGAATAATAAATGCATAAAATCTAATTTTTAAACTTTTTTTGTGTTTCCAAACTAAGAACTTATAAAAAAATGAAAAAAACTAATTTTTTATATATTTTGCTTTACTTCTTCACTTTTTAATTACTATATATCCTGCTACACATAACATTTAATAGTAAGATACTTTTATACTGTGCTTTCTCTAGTCAACATTCTGATTTTCCTTCATGCAACAAATTGTATGGATTTGAGCATTAAATGCACAAATGTGCACAAGTTACTATATCGACTGGAATGTATCTGAAGTACTTGCCACTCACTACTTATGCTTATCAAACTACCAATAAAAATCTAACTTTTAATTTTATTGATATCAAATTAATTTCATCATTTAAACACGTGTTTAGACTACTTTTTTCATTAATTTTCTACCACATATTTTCATTAAGATAAACCATTGCAAAGATCCTTTAATAATTTGAGGCTTTTTGTATTATAAATTTTACTGAAGTTTTTTCAGACTACTCGAATAATAAATGCATAAAATCTAATTTTTTAACATCTTTTTGTGTTGTCCAGACTAAGAACTTATAAAAAGGTGAAAAAAACTAATTTTTTATATATTTTGCTTTAATTCTTCACTTTTTAATTATTATATCACCTGCTACACATAAAATTTAATAGTAAGATTTTTTTAAAGTGCTTCCTAGTCAACATTCCGATTTTTCTTAATGCAACAAATTGTATGGATTTATAAGCATGAGATGCACAAATGTACACAAGTTACTATATCGACTGGAATGTATCTGAAGTACTTGCACTCACTACTTATGCTTATCAAACTACCAATGAAAACCTAACTTTTATTTTTATTGATATCAAACTAATTCCATCATTTCAACAAGTGTTAGACTATGTTTTGCATTGATTTTCTACCACATATTTTCATTACGATAAAAGAGTGCAAAGATCCATTTACAATTTTAGGCTTTTTGTATTATAAACTTTAGCGAAGTGTTTTCAGATTACATCAAGAATAAATGCATACATCTACTTTTTTAACATATTTTTTGTTCTCCAAACTAAAAACTTATAAAAAGGTGAAAAAAACTAATTTTTTATATAAGCGTAAAGATATCTCTGAGAAAAATTATAATGCTAATGCTTTTTAATTTATCGTATACATAAATCTTACGTAACAAACCTTTTTATGTAAAATATATTTTAATGAGATAATTGAGCTTGAAAGCAAATAAAAATCAAAGGCAAAAAAAATATTAGGTTTATAATCTGCCACGTGGATAAATCTCTGCAAAGCCAAAACTTTCAAAAGATATCCTTTTTTCTCATATTTCATCGTTATGTATACACTTTGTAGGTTTTAAAGAAATCTATGGTGAACATTATCTATAGCGATGCAAAGAAAACTTCCATAGGGTTCTAAGACAAGAATAAAAACGGACTTCTCCACTCAAAGCGTTGACTTTTCAAAAATTCCTTTCATGTCCAAAGAATCATCTGTGAAAAGATGCAGTTGAACGAAACTCGGCCCGGCATTTATCTTGTTTTTATATTTAGTTTTTTTTTCACTGTATTTGTTGCCACAAAAAGCACCCAGAAGTTAGAATTTCTATAAATAAAAGTCTTATTTACAGATATTTCAAAAGAGATTGATCTCGTTTATAATGGTTTTCTTATTAAACTTTCATTTCAAGCCTTCGGTGTAAACTGGGACTGTCCACGATATCCTTTACAAATTTAAGAGCTTTTAAGAAAATTCTGTTTTGTATTATCTGTGAAAAACCCTTAAGAAATTTATCTATTTCAATTCAAAATAAAAGCAAAAATTGTTTTATTCGAGGACATTTAAACCTTTTAAAGCAGTATTTTATTGAATATTAGATTCAATCATTTATAATGTTTGGTTTCTTACTGTTGTCACTAATCAGATTAACAGGACTGTAGCTATTTGCAGTTTTTACTGTTTTAGTCCTAGATTCAAATATTTATGTAAGTTTGATCTTAAAAAAATATAAATTAGTTGTAACTTATTGCTCATAAAAATGTTTAATTTACCTATATTAAAAGTGATAACTCAAAGCGGCTTTGTTCTTTATTTCTCACTGTCTATCCAGTGTACGGCGTGATTCAACGGTTCTTCCAGACACCGGAAGCCCAGACTGAATAGAGAAAATGACATGGGAACCACAAAAAAATCAATTGGATCAAACCAACATTATCTTCGCCGACACGAAATTCAGAGACTCTGGGTTTGCGACCGGTGGTTGTCTAGCCCAGACCAATAATTGGTTGAAGGTGAGATCATCGCCAGTATGATCCAAATGAAATTGTGTAAGGCCCCCTCTCTTAGAGGACCCTCCCTAAAAAAGACGAGAGAAGATTTTTTAGAAGTAGTTATTTTAGCTAGCAACCAGCTATGCGGAAGTCCTTGACCAGTCTCTCTATCAGAGTTTCATTAGCTATAATCCCACCATGGGATCATTTCTTTTGAGAGTTACCTAGAGTCAGAACTCGGAGGTCGCCTTAACCATTAACTTGGGATATATCTCTTGCTGAGATTGATAACGAGACCCTGTGTAGTTTTTTTAATATAATTCTCTTCAGAATTGATTGCATATCCTCTTAAAAACTCTAACTGTGTTTTGATATTCTTCGAAGAAACCATTTGTTATTTCAACTTATATCGTCTAATTGAGTGTACCGTCTACTTAATTACTTTATAGAACTAAAGCTACCGAATTGTTTCTTCCGTCGGATCGGCAATATTTCGGCAGAGGCATTAATTGTACGTCTCTATTCAGGCTGTGTGTCTCGAATCACATACCTGTGATCTGTATTTTTTTTGTTTGTATATAGAAATTATGTATTAGCAGATGTGTAAATAAATCAATTAATCAAGAAACACCTGATTCTTCATTGTGTCACCTAATACAAGGACCGGATCTTACACTGGTCTGAAACGGAAAATATGCAGGACTAGTTTTTGTAATCTCTCTAAACACACTAATATGAGCACGAGATAATAATGTCCTAGTATAAAGAAAAAAATGAAACTTTGTAGCAATTCAGAATTACAATTTACAAACATGACGATATTCTTTTGCCAACAAGAGTGACATTAAATGACACGTACGGTTTTGACAGTCAGATAGGTTAATGATGTTGTCAATCAGTAGTCTTGTAACCCTGAAACAAGTTATTAGTTCTATTGAATGATTCAGATTATTTAGTTCTAAAATAATTTTCATGAATCATATAAGGAATATTATTCGCTCTATATTAAGTTCAAAGATTTGCATTGTAAGGGTTTTACATAATATTGCTATCAAGGTACAAAAACTACAAATCTTAAGAAAAAATAGAGTTCCACTTCAATAGTCTTCATTGTAATATACTATTTTTATTAAATATAAAATAGAAATCTTTGCCATGTTTAGACTAAAATATTCCTTAATCTTTAATTAATATTATTAAAAATGGTTCGTTTCATTATAATAAGCGCTTGTCTTCTTTTCAATCTGTGTTTCGAATGATTAGTCTGGGATTCGGGTATGACCATCTTTTAACAACTTTGTTTCAATCCTTTCCTACACTGATGACATTGCCACTATTTCCCTGTAATAGAAAAGCATTAATAGAAGCATTTACTATTATTTGAAGATAACCAGAAAAGTATATTATGTGTTATTGATAACAAAACAAAATATCTGTTTATGTGAAAAGAACCAGTAAATCTAAATTTCTTAGAAACTGGAAATCCAGAATATAAAGTTGTTGATGATTACAAATGACTTCGATAAATTTGAATAGTCATAATAAACTAGATATCATATTAAAGGAATCATTATGGTACTCATCGTTCCTTGTCACAAATAAGTAATTTTCTACCATCATAATTAATTAAAAGGAAAACAAAATTATTATTAAACCTGTTCTTACACATGGTACAGCTTCCTGAAATGACCAAATCACATGAATATGGACTAAAATATCTTTGACAGAAAATTTTTCAGAAAGATTGTGGTGATGTGAGCATCAAACGCTTTGGTGGCAGACTCAATAATGACTGAACATCCAGTATGTATGTTCAAATATTATCAACTCTATTAAAATAAATCACATTAATATTTGCTGGATAAATCTGTAGATTAGCACTTTCTCATACCAAGGAT
>CM063505.1:147452613-147457613 GCA_032207245.1 Pardosa pseudoannulata
CAATAATGTAATTCTAGATATAACCTAATTTTCAAATATTCTGTATGCATTTTTTAACATAATGTAGCATGAAATGAAATTCCTATATAAAGAGGTTTCCTTTATTAATGGAACTTAATTAATAATTTTACTTAAATATATTATTCTCTTTGTACCTTTATTTTTAAAAGAAACTTCAATACCTTTATACACCGAGATGCACTGCAAATAATTTAAAGCAGTTTCCCTAATACAAAGCTGAAACTATGCTGAAAACGTATATTCCTTAATAGTCTCATTATATTGAGAAAATTCAGTTTTGTAAGTGTTATTAAACAAAAAAAAAATCACTAAAAGTCAAAGGTTAAAAACAGCTTAAGGACATGACCTTTGTTATATATAATATGTTTTAATCATAAGAAGGCCAGATGTGTGTTTTTCTCTTTTAAAATGATTTTATAAATGTTTTTGCCATCAGAGATATTTCCTCAAGAGTTTAAGTCAACAAATTAGTAGAAAAATAATGAAATATACGTGACTAATTGGATCGCTGCTACATACGTCTAACAACACTAATTGGATCCGAAAAACTATATTGTAGTTTCGAGTAATTTGGAAAATTTGCGATTACCAATTTATTCCCAGGTACTCAGACTATTTATAAAAGATTAAGCATTAGGACTATTTAGTGATACCTTAAAAGAAGATTTTAAGCAAAAATCATTACGAATAAAATCCAACTGTATGCTTAGTAAGAGTTAATGATTTAAAATATTGTAGATTTTTAATGGAAAATGTTACACACTGAAATAAAGGCTTAAAAGTAAAGCAAAATTTAAAAGATAATGAAAGAAGATATTGAGTGGTCAATTCAGTTATGCACAAAGGATAATATATTTATATCATATATAAATATATTATCCTTTGTGCATCGAGGGAAGGTAGAGGCTTTTGTGGGTTCTTTCCAACTTCCTCTCTGTCTATCCTCATGTCTAGTTTTGGAGATTAATGTGGTTTGGTTCGTGCACGTTCTAAGTTTCAGAGCACTGTTTGGTTCTTTTTCGATCGTGAGTATCATTTTGCCTTTTCAATAAGGTTTGACTTCTACATCTACTCTTGTCGTTTGAATGATATTGGGCTTGTTTGGTTATATTTGGTTTCAGTACGGTCTGGCCTGCTTGATGGTCAGTGTTGTTCGCTTCGTTGTTATTTCTTTCACGTGGAGCATCTTATGGCCTCTCTAGGATCTTGTATATTTTGTGTTCTGGCCTGTGTTTTCAAGGGCTTTGTAGTTCAGTCAAGTAAATTTCTTTGGCTGTGGGATTTGCTTTGTTTGTTGGGATTTTGCGTTGTTCTGTGGCGTGTTGATCATGAGTGTGGTATTTTGAGGAGTTAGCTTTCTTAGTTAATCTCTGAGATTTGTTTTCGTTTGCGTAGTTGTCTTCATTGGCCTTAGAACTGCTTTGTTATCAGTATCTTTGAGTTTGTGTTTGTTTGGCTGATGCTGGTAACGGCCGGTCCTAGGCTGTACACAAGGTAAGCTAATGACAACGGTGGAAAAATTTAGGAGCGATGAAACCACCTGGATTCGAGTTCAATAAACAAGAGAATATTCAACAAAAATAAACACAACATATAAAAATATATTTCAGTTACTTAAATCCAGAAAAGAAATGGGTATTAAAATAAAATACAGCATGACTTCTATGCATTCCTATAATTTGGGTTCACTACATATCAAGTTATGCAAGCTTATTCAAAAGTAACAAGAATATGCATGATTCTTGGTATTTATATACTGCAGGCACTAGTCTTAGATTGTAATCCATGTCGTTCAAAAATGTAATTTTTGTTTCAATTTTTGTTTTGTCCAATAAAGCAGTTTTCCTTAAATCTATATTACTATTGCTGTCTTAGTTCAATTGTATGTAATTTTTTCAGGTTAAACGTAGTTGTTTTACAATTATGGTTTTTTTTCGCTTATATATATATATATACTTATATATATATATATATATATATATATATACTTATATATATATATATATATATATATATATATAATATATATATATATATATATATATATATATATATATATATATATATATATATATATATATATATATATATATATATATATATATATATATATATATATATATATATATATATATATTATATATATATATATATATATATATATATATATATATACTTATATATATATATACTTATATATATATATATATATATATATATATATATATATATACATATATATATATACATATATATACATATATACATATATATATATACATATATATATATATATATATATATATATATATATATATATATATATATATATATATATATATATATTTATTTATTTATTTATTTATTTAAGATTAATGGGTACTAATTTTGGGGTTGTCAGCGGAAGCACAAACTCTTGGGCTGGAGTTTGTATATACTGTACTGGATGTTGCTCAGAAATCCTAATACTCGTTTTAAGACGGACAGTGCCCTGTCTATACAATATCGAAAAGGTGCATGTATTAGCAGTAAAGTTCTCAATTATTGATAAATTCTATCATATTAAATGTATTTCTAAACTTTTTATTATTAAGGGCCTAAGTAAATAATTTAAAAAATTTCAATACATAGAAATTATACTTAGGCCACTAGCAGAACTATCTAAAAAATTAAATTAATGTAACATTATTTGCATTAATGATTCAGCTCTATTTGTAAATTGCAATCTTTTATTAAACTCTTCTTTCCGATTGCATTTCTAAAAACTTAAAAGCAAAATTTCAATTATTTTTTGTACTTGAGAGTGGTATTTCATCTTCATTAGTTTTAAATTATCATGTACTTTTTGTTTTCTTTTTTTGTAGCAAGTAATTCTTTTTTTTTTTACTTCCATAAAATGATGTCTGAGAAACACTTAGAAGAACAAAACATCAGGCATATCTAGTCAGTCATTAATCTAGTAAATTTGTCTTTCTCTGCATACTTCCATTTTACTGAGAAAGGGATAATTATATGCTGGTCATATTTTATATAAAAATGTCTTCTACATTATTGTTAGGAAAGGTAAAATCATTATTTTTAACAGATATTTAGTCTCATTATGAATTTCATGCCTTCAAATATTCTGTAGAAATAAAGTAAATGATTCCAACTAAATAGTAAAACCAAATCTAGAAAAGATATCTTATATAAAAGTTATAGCATGTGTTAAACATGTTAGTGCATTTGTTAAACACATTATAGCATGTATTAAACATGTTAGTACATTTGTTAAACATTATAGCATGTGTTAAACATATTATAGCATGTGTTAAACATATTATAGCATGTGCTATTTATAACAATTTAACCTCCTTTACTTATTAAAACGGTTTTTTTTGATAATGTAATAAACTTTGTTATTTCGCAGTGAAACAAATTACATTATTGCCAGTGTAAATTCCAATATAATTAGTCCAAGTGAAAAAAAAGTAATATAATTAGCAGTAAGATATTTTGAAAAAAGTCACTTGTTAAACTCTATATTTGGAATGCTGTGAGTATTACCATGAAACACTAAACATAGTTAAAACTACTCCAAGTACACTGAGAACATTTTAGTTAACAATGAAGACTGTTAAATTCTTTATTTTTGATTTTACTATTTGAAATACTATATTTTTGAATACCCTTTAATCTTTCGTAATCTTCAATATAGAAATAACTTTTTCATAAAGTGCAGCAAGAGCAGATGTGTATTAATTTTGTAATTTAAACACATCAATATATTCGATCATTATATTTTTTCTCGTTTTTGGTTGCAATTAAGCTTAATTTTAGAGTTGTAACTTGAGGAATGTATTTAAAGAAGACTATAAGTCCTCATTTGCTAGTTATTAGCATATTAGATTTTTTTACTTTTTCTTAACATTTTGACTATAAAGTTTGTTTGGAAATAACTATTTAACCAACAAGTAACGAGTAAATACATCATGTTTTAAAGCAAAAATGCTTATATCCCAAAATTATAAAATTTTCTTATAAATCTGTAAAATGTTGCAGGCATACTTCTCAAATATTTTACTATACTGAACTGAAAACATAAACAGTATTTTTAAACAGTAAATTTAAAAAAACCTTCAAAACTATTATAAGACCTGATATAGAAGATAATAAATCCTTCACTTCAAAATTTAGTCTAGAGAAAACTTGAAATGTATTTAGAATCTCTTTCACGTGAGAATTTTAAGTTACAAAAATTTAGGACCTATTAAGTCCCATTTTTGTTGATAGTCAGGATCTTCAGGATCTTCAGGAAATGGGTGAACATGATTATATGGTCTTTGCCCGTCAATCTTTAATTTCTTTGAGTTAGCATAAAAAGCAGTGAGAAGAAAAAATAAACAATTAAAAAGGAAAAAGAATAGATAATTGTGGATTTGCAGTTCAAGATACAAAAAATAGAGAAGAGTGTCTTTAGGGATTGAAAACACGATATATTTTCTATTGCCATCTATTCACATCGCAGAATCTTACTAGATTAAGTGGTTTTATTTTTAATGAGATTCTGGCGATCATAAAACAGCCAATCAGAAAGGAGAATGCCGACCAATGGGAAATGGGTATACTTAACATGGGAAGAGGGTGTAAACATTGACTGTAGCAGCCATTTTTAAAATTTTAAAGTATTAAAATTTTTCTTACAATTTACTTATTTTTAACCTTTATTCTTACATTTTTTATAATTTTCATTATATTTGTTTTTGTATTTTTTAAATCATGAAACACACAAAAGCTGAATTTCTTTAGCAAGAATATATATATATATATATATATATATATATATATATATATATATATATATATATATATATATATATATATATATATATATATATATATATATATATATATATATATATATATATATATATATATATATATATATATAGATATATATATATATATATATATATATATATATATATATATATATATAT
>CM063505.1:147462613-147467613 GCA_032207245.1 Pardosa pseudoannulata
ACTAGTATTCGCATAGGCCCTTTAGTCTAAATCAGAGTTGTGTCAGGAAAATATACTCTTGTGATATAGACCTGAGCTATGTCTTAAGGAACAAAAACTTCTAATGCTTGATTGGGACTTTGATTAGAAGCAATTTTTATTACAGCGCGAATAAATTTTAGAGTTAGCTTTCCTGCTTTGGCGGATGGATCTCTGGGTTAGATAGAGTTAGTTTGGAAATGCAAAATACGATCTTAGTCTTGAAGAAAAATCAAAGACAAGTTATTCTCTACATTAATTTAGTATAAAATTCTTAGACTTATTTTTATCTGTATTTCTTGTTTTGCTGTTTATCTAAATCTTGAAATTTTTTGTAAGTATTTGTCTTTAACATTTGTTGATAATTTCATTAGGAAGAATTTATAGGTAATTATATCTCTCAAGAGGCAAAACATTATGATACCTGTCAATAAAGTTTGCTGCTAACATATAACATTTTTCAGCTGAACAGTTGCTATACTATTTATTTTTGCATTGTATTTTTTAGCTGAGCTTCTGGCTCCTTTTTTGCTTAATGCGAGACAGTCTAAACTTTTCTTGATAGCGTATACGTCCAAACATGTCGTATCTACTGCTGGTTTAAGTCATTATCCACTTTGCATGTAGTAAAACTGTAGATCGAGAACATACCCACGAATCATGCAGTTTCGGAAATACTTGTTGAGCCTTCGAACCATTACAATCTGTATAAAAATCGCTTAGATCGCAGTTTACACACACAAAAGTAAGTGAAAGAATATTCTTCAGACTCTAAAGCAGTTTACCATTTGCTTGATCACGATTTCCACGTCATACGAGTTATTGCAAATTGTATGTCATAATTTTTTGGCTCTTGAGTGTTTATCATCTTTGATTTAATATAATGATCACTTGTATCGTTAAAAAGTCGAGTTAATTGATTAACAATAACTTTTTTCTATCGCTAAGCAGTTAACTCAGTTCATTTTTTAAACTTTCGACTTATTAAAAATAAAATATTTTTTAATATAGACAAAAGTAAAAGAAATCTAATGTAATTTCTGCTTTTTAGTTTTAGCCGTGTTCAGAATCAAAAAAATTAAAAAAAAAGCATTTTTATGTTATAAAATTTAACTGCAATAATGTATTTTATACTCATATTTGCGATTCGTTTTCTTTGATTAAAGAAAATAACAAATCCAACTGAGTCCAGTCAATGAAACGAATAGAAAATACAAATACAAATACTAATACAAAATATTATTTTTAGATCTTTATTTTCAGAAAGTTTACAAGGCGATAAATAACCATAAGTTATTCAGCAAAGGATTCTTAGATAATGCTGATGGCAGCGTATGAAAGTTTAGCGATGAAGTAATAAAAAACATACAAAAACAGTAACAGTACTAATGTGGGCATTTTTCAGTTCTCAAGTAAACGAATGACAAGAGATAAATGGGAATAAAATACCTTCCGTGTATTTACATTAGCGTTTAACATAGAAGTTTGCCTTCTATTAACTATTTAACTGTACATTCTATTCTATATCTTTTGAGATCAAGTGGTGCTTCCCAAAGTTAAGTAAAGGTAGTTGCTTCGAACTCGAATATCAACTGAGTTTTTCACCTAATATAAATAAGGAGTTAAAATCAATGAGGCAATAAATGCCAAAATTATAACTAATTGATGTATCGCATTTTGTTTACCAGCACTTTGGGAAACACTTCACCAAAAAAATTTATAAAATTACTTCATTTTCCACATTTTGATTAGCAATGGAAAATCATCGACGTGAAATTTTCTTTAAAATTGCAGTTTTGAACGGATACAAAATTTTAGAAGTTGATTTGTGTTGTAGCTATATATCACTATATTAATAATATAGGTTTAATGCATTAAACTATAAGCTTTGTCCATTTCGTTTTCTTTATATCCTCAAAGCTGTCTTTGAAAGCTACAGCCTTTTAAATAAACTAAATAGTCCCTTCTTTATAAAGGAAATGCAAAACATTGTGGTATTTATGTACATAGCTGACCACTTTTACATAATAAAAGACTGAAATAAATAAAAAGATGTATTTTTGTATAAATAAGAGTAAGATTTTCAATATAAAAACAAATGAATTCACTTCCATATCAATGTATTTTTGAACATATGAATATGTGGCAAGCTTCATAATTTCTATGAAAAAAATTCATCTGTGAATATTAAATATTTAAAATAATTTAACTAAAATACTGACTTGTTCTTCTATTTGTTCAGCCGAGTCAAGTTGAAAGAGTTAAAATTTTAATTGAAACTTACTTCTTAAATTTTCAATTTTTTTTTAAATAAATACGTTACAGAGTTAAATATTTAGTACTATTTGGATCAGTAATCTAAATTTTTGAATTTACACTGCATAAAATTAAAACATAAGTTTTATAATCATACTTGAAAACGTTATTTACTTTAAGAACCGTTATTTACTTTATTTACTTTAACTACCATTTTAAAAAATCAGCAGTGAATTGTTTATTGTTTTACTATGTTATCCTTAATAGCCTCTCTTTACAAAACAAAATAGATGCAAAACTTTTAAGAATAAATATTGAAAAATGTTTATGATAAATTACTTATGCCAAATACCCAATTAGGTATTTCCTTCTAAAGTCTATAACCCTCTTCTAATAATTGCAAACAGACTCAAAAGACTAACTTCCAATATTTTAATATCGAAAAGTACTGATCATAAATTACTTATACCAAGTGCCCAAAAAAGGTATTCAAAGTTCCAGATCTTGTCTATCAGCCACAGCCTAACACAACGATGGAAGCACGGAATAACCTGATCGTGTCAAAGTACCCACAGTGAAGAAAAAGGTAAAGTCCGTAACTTTTACAAAAAGAACAAGAACAGTTATGTATCACAGAGACACTCTGTTTTCTAGAGGATGGATGGCTCGTTTTTAGTAAGTCCCATATCTTATGAGTGAGCTCTGAAATGTTCATGTAAAAGATTCTTAAACATGTTCTTTTAAAGATGACTCGTTTCTCTTCTTGTCGAATTAAGGAGGGGATTCATAGGATCCATACACATTTCTAAAAGACACATCTGGTTTGGCGTAATAGGATCGATGATCGTCAATCTTCCTTGTGTTCGAATGCATGGTTGTTCTGGGAACTGGCTGTGTTGGTCCATGATGTTCGAGGCTCCTTTGCAGAATTTTCTTTCTCTTTGTCCTGCGATGCCACTTGAAGCAACAGTACGCTCCAGCCAATCCCAGAACATGCACCAAAGATAGAGTGACAGCCGTAGCGGCGATCGTTGTAACAGACGTACATACGAGTCCAATAGTATCTATTTCTTCCCCATCTGATAAACATAAAAATAAGAAGATATAAATTTCATATATAAAAAAAATTAAGCATAATTATTTTATTTATTTTTGATAATACAGGAATACAGTAAAATATTTATTCATTTTCATAATATTGTATATTCAAAAGTATCATGTGTACAAATATTATTGACTTGTGAAAATAATACTTTTACCAGTATTTTACGATGATCAACATTTGGCAACGTGAATCCAATGTCTTTCAGTATCTCACAAAAAGAAGGCAAAGAAAGGAAAGATTTTTTGTGTATGTGAATATGTGATATTTTACTTGGAATGGCAGATCACATGGTTTAAAGACATACTAGGAATCTTTTTTATGTTCTCCTACCAATAACATTAAAAGATCTTACGAAAACGATCGATGCTGCAGTGATGAAGGTGAAAATACAACATTGGAAGATTTGTACAAAAACCATGGTGATTTTTTTTTCATATATTACTCATATTTGTATGTCTAATACTTATGTATAATGTTTAGAAAATTAATGAATCTATTATAGTTGTCTAACATATATGCATATGTGGAATAATATTCAAACCACGCATCGAGAGCTGAAACTGATAAATATTTTACATAAACACTCAAATATTGCAAAAGTAATAAAAAAGAAGACCCATAACAGCGATTAAGCTAGGGAGAATTTTGTGTGTGACTTAAGTAGTGATGTACACAGTAGAGATTGACAATAAGACTGACAAAAGAGCATTTTATAGCAGTGCAGAAAGACTAAGACAAAAATCCTTGATGCCACCATGATTTTATAAATATTTTAAAACTTTGTTTATGAATCTACCTGTAATCAAAATAGTTACATATTAGCAAGTTTTTAAAAAGAGTATGTATATTAACTAAAAGTTTTTTAATTAGCAATTCTCAGAATTAGCATCTGTAACCGTGTATTAGAAAAAAAAATTTAATTTTCTTATTATATACTATTTGTATATTATTCTACTTGGTATACTTCCATAAACACAAAAAAGAACGCCAGGAATTATCTTTTTCTTTCTTTTGTATGCAATAATAAATTTTTCTTTTGCATAGTTTGGAACTGGATTAGAATGGCATTATGCATCAGTACATCTGGAATAAAGAAAGACCTAAAAGTATATAAGTCAGATAACTAAATTTATAAAAACTGAATTTTCGGGATCAGCATTTTTGGTCTCGCTCTGAAATGTCCTTTAACCGCTAATGGGATTATCACGAGTTATCAAGAGTTCATATGTATTGCAATTATTATACAAAAAAAATTAGAGGGTAGCAGAATTTTCAGTTTTTTTTTGTTGTTGTTGTTGTTGTTGTTTATATGTTTGTTTGTTTGTTTTATTACGTTTTTTGCTGGGCTTGAAGCTTAAAAGGAAATAAAATAATCTGCTTTGATTGGCAGTTAACATTTTATGCCACAATGCGTTGACGTTGAATACCGAGGCAGGACACATGTTTTCCCCGATTGTATGTATGGTTTCTGGACAAGTAAAGAAAGTTAAATTAACACATTGTGTGCGGGTACATTTCGCAGCGGAACTATACGGAGAGCTGGCGCTTTGCGCGTAAATTTAGTTATTCAGTTAAATCTCAATAGATCGAAAATTATTTAATTTTTAACCTACTTTTAGTA
>CM063505.1:147475113-147490113 GCA_032207245.1 Pardosa pseudoannulata
CAACTCTGTCAATTAATGCTATTTAAATAATTACATCCAGCACTTAATTAATTTTTCTGTCCGTAAATGACAAAATTAAGCAACTGGGGGAAATATGACTCTAAACTGACATTTATTTAAATCAGAAAGAAGAAGGAAAGAAATTTGCTGAAAAGCATTGATAAACGGTTTCTGTAAGCACGAAGCAGTTTAACATTAGTTTCGTAGGAATAATCAAATCATAAAAAGGAATTAGGCTTTTGAAACGGAATTTTCGCAATTGTTTCATCTGGCAGATAATAATCGGTGTTCTGTAATACAGATGGAAGACTTTGTTAGTTTTAAGGTATCCGTCTACGTTTGGAGAATTTTTTCCTTTAAACATAGAAACTAGTTCATGTTTTTACATTTTTATATTAATTTTTTATATTATCACAGAGAATTGCACTAAAAAAATTTATTTCTGGAGAAGTTTGTATAAAATTTCTAATAAATGAAGAAAACTTAGTAAAAAAATCGGGTTTTTTCAAAAGGTCTAATTTTTAATGAATTAGATTATTTCAATATATTTTGATGCAACACATTTCTTATACACTGGACTAGTAAATCACCTAAAATATTTGCTTAATTTACATTTGGTAAAAAAGTTTGGTCTTTCTTGATTCAAAACTGTCTAATTGCCAAGTTGATAATTATTAAAAATACTAGAAAAATGTTTAAACCAATCTTCATGAAAATTTAAAAAGATTTGTCCAAAAAAATACTCTTTTAAAAGGCTTTAAATTCACAACTTCCGGTTAAGAAGTCGCTACTTCCTTTTTTTGTTTTGATAGCTGTCACTGATGTTTAAACAGCTGTGACTTTTCTTTAAAATGCAGTAGAGATAAAACAAAAACAGATTTAGAAACCTTA
This sequence comes from Pardosa pseudoannulata, assembly GCA_032207245.1. Taxonomy (NCBI): domain Eukaryota; kingdom Metazoa; phylum Arthropoda; class Arachnida; order Araneae; family Lycosidae; genus Pardosa; species Pardosa pseudoannulata. Next base: position 147,476,005 of record CM063505.1, read on the forward strand.
AAGTTGAAATTTTACAATAGAGAAATTTTAAAAAAATATGATTTTTCGCAAAAAATGACGTTTTCAACGTAAACAGATACCTTAAATAAATGCTCAGGGAAATAAAGTTTACTGTTTTAGATAACTTAAATGTATCATTTTTTCATGAGATTTAACCCTTTAATGCCTGATGGGTACCACAGAAGAATAGAAAATTTGGTGAAATTATTGGCGATGTTTACTAAAACACAAAGGTATATCATCCCAACAACACTGTATCCCTCGATATTTCAGCGACTTTAATTGATGTAGATTATGCCATCGTAATAGAATTATTTATATGTTCTTAATTAACCTAACCCACTGATAAAGAGAGTATATTTACATTTATGGGCAATTAATCCCTTAACAGTTTAAAAAGCCAACAGATCCAAATTATTCAAAATTAGCCATAGTGAACCTTTAATGGTTTATTATATCCAATATTTTTAAGCATCACGCTCATTTAATATATAAGAAATGGGTTAAACAAGAAGATCTGGATGCAAATATAATATAAATTAAAGTATAGATACAGATAGTTTGAACATGGCTAGAACAGGAGAAAATGTTAGGCTACCATGCTCAGAGCTTTATTGCCAATTTGGCGGGGGCACGCTGTTCTTCAGTCAAACTGCCTGACGTATCTGTTTAGATACGGCTAAAAAATATCTTGTAAAATTTCATGCTTTCTTAGAACGAGTTTTTCTTTTGAGAGTAGGTACACTGCAATCTACAAAAACTTCCAGTAATTTCTATCATCTATAAATTTTATAATCGGTTCGATTTATTTTTAAAACTTACATTTTTATTTTTCCAAAACTTTTCAAATTTTTTCGATCTTGTTCAATATTATTCTAATTTTTCGGCTTTTTTCGTACGGATGTCAATGGCCACAAAAATATTTTATGTTTTTATATCAGTAAACTCTCTACTCTCTAGTTTTGTGTTATGAACTCACGAATCCACCAATCTATCTCTTTGCTCTTTTATGTGTTTATTTTTCGCTCGTTGTCATTTTTGTGCTTACTGACAGAAGCCTCTGGATTGAAGGGCTCGGCCCATATGGTCCAGTTGCATCACCACCTTTGATGCCTTTGAACAGTGCAGTGTAATAGAAACGAACATATGTAATAGAAAGACTTAACAAACATAGGAAAAGAAGATTCTTTAGAAGAGGTCCTTAACTTATTTAATTATCCAGAATGATTGGTTTATAATTCATACCATAGTGTAATAATTGGGCAGAAAACATCGTTGAATATTTGAACTTTATAATGAGTATTTATGTTTCCTTTATATCATGGATTTATGTCAGTTAAATTTCACCTTCTGTAAACTGACTGATTTAAAGTGCATATAAAAGCATACCTTAGGTACTTTATTAGAAAAAAGTATCTACAATTTTCCTGCTCTTAAATCATATCTACAATAAATCATTTTTAATTAGGAATGTAATGAATCTACTGCAGTACATTTTTAAAATCAGCGTTGTTTTTCATTTTTTTTCATTTACCATATAAAGAATTAATTTTATAAGTTAACTTCCTTTCATTAGTTTTATTGTAATTTTGTATATCTAATTAAATATCTCACAGAGTATCATTTAAAATTATGATATATTGTGAATAGAATGGTCAAGTACTTGATATCATTATCAACTAAACCACAATTGTCTGATTACTTAGTTCATTTCTCGTATTCAGTCGTTATTTTTCGCTCCCATACAAGACTCTCCGAGCTCTCCTTTGACAATTACTGTTTGAGAAATTTTGAAAATCAAACGAGCTTTGGGTTTTCTCAAGGAGCCAGGGGACTTGAAGTGCTACTTATCTTCAAGTCTTTCCAAACTCTTTTCGCTTATTTTATATCAAAGTAATTACTCCCATAGAAAGTTATCAAATAAGATATCTCGAACGCGTATCTCAGCGTAAGAAATTCGAATTCTCCAGATACTACCTATAAATGTATCCGAAATTAAAGCAAAGTAAATGTTTAATAAATCGGGTTATTTCCAGAATTCTCTTGCTTCTTTGGTTTACTGAAAGCAAAATTACCCTGTTTAGACAGATATAGTCAGTTAACATATACTATTATATTAGCGTCTGTCTATCTAATAAATATAAACACAAAAACGTTCCTAGGTTAGTGTAAGAAATTCGAATTATCCAGATACTACCTATAAATGTATTCGAAATTAAAGCAAAGTATATATTTAATAAATTGGGTTATTTCCAGAATTCTCTTGCTTCTTTGATTTACTGGAAGCAAAATTACCCTGTTTAGATAAATATAGTCAATTATCATATACGATTATATTAGTGTCTATCTATCTTTTATATATAAACATAAAAATGTTCTTAAGTTAGCGTAAGAAATTCGAATTCTCCAGATACTACCTATAAATGTATTCGAAATTAAAGCAGAGTATATGTTTATTAAATCGGGTTACTTCCGAAATTCGCGTGCTTATTTGGTTTACTGGAAGCTAAATTACCCTGTTTAGATAGATATAGTCAGTTATCATATACGATTATGTAAGTGTCTGTCTCTATAATATATATAAACACAACGTTCCTAGGTTAACTATTTAAGGTGGACAAACTACAAAATGTAAATTTTAAAGGATTTTTTTAATAAATAAGAGTATTAGAATATATATATATATATATATATATATATATATATATATGGACAAACTACAAAATGTAAATTTTAAAGGATTTTTTTAATAAATAAGAGTATTAGAATATATATATATATATATATATATATATATATATATATATATATATATATATATATATATATATAAATGAGTGTTTTACTGTAAAATATGTTGACAGAAGAGGAAGTAAAAGGAAATTAATTTTGAGAACATTGTTTATAGTAAATGGTAAAAAATCTTATTGAAAGTTGTTTAAGCATTTCTTCCGGTAATATAAATATAAATCCTTAGATTTTGGTGATTCCTCATTATATTCCTCAGTATTTACATTTATCAGGTAATATCACAAAATGATATAATGAATAAGAATCCCAGTTTTAAAAGTCTCATTTTTATAAAATATTCTATATGTCACATAAAACCTTGTGTACTCTTTAATACCCTTGATAAGAAGTACAAATTTAAAATTCCTACATACTAAATACATATTGCTTAAATTTATATTCATTAAAAATAATGTTAGAGTATACAGGCATTGTGTAGTAAACGTACCGGATTAATTAGTTTAGTGTGGATTAAAGCACGGAAGGAATGAAATACATATTTATAGGAGCAGATTGTGAAAATAAAATGTGTATCATTGAAATTACTTTTTCATGGGCATCAATAGGGATAAGAATTCAAAAAGAGAGAGAAGATCCTGACCTTGAGATTAAACAAATTTGAATACTTAACAATATATTAACGATTGCGATAGGCATCGCTTCTGGAAAGTTTTAATTACGCTTTGCTATAATAGCATATAACCCTCAGATAAATTACTGCCGCATAAATTAAAAATATTAGCTTTTGCCATTATCTTAAAGCTGAGTAAAAATAAATATCTGGTAATGCATGAGATATCAAAAAATAAAATAAGAAATGTTTTTCATTGTTCTTATTATTCATTGTGCTTACGTTGAATTACTTACCCATTGGTTTAATAGACTTCGTATTGGACTTCCATGATGCCATGTCTACCCCAGGATCTTCACCGACCATAATAGCCAGCGACAAAGGCAACTCATCTGGAACAGGTCCCGTAGTGGAGATTACCAACTCTGGCGTGGTAAGTGATGACTGTATCTCATTTGGAATGTGATTAGAAGTCCATCGATTACCAGAAACCGATGCATTCTGTTTCGGTGCGTTAGTATTATATGCATAGTAACGATTAGGTTGAGATCTTCTTTGAGATGAAGGATTCACAGGCATCTTGTTAGCTTTTCGTATGCTTTCTTTTTGATTTATATCCATTCTAGGGATATTATACACAACACTGCTCTGATATGGAGGATTTCTACTATAGTTACTATCAAAATTCGTATTTGGTCTGTTCGTAAAACCAGGTCTGTATCGCGGTGGGGTCACGTAATTATTGTTTCTAGAACTTTTCAGAACTGAATCATCAACACTATTTCTTGAGTGCATTCTATCGTTCATTGTATGATTGATCCTAAGTGTTTGGTCACTGGCATGTACGTGACTTTTATATATCGGAGACTCGAATCCATCAGCAGTATGATACCGATGTCTGTTAGTACCATCGTTCTGCATGCCATCTCGAGAAACATGTTGAAAAGGACGAGAAGTAGATAAATTAAATCCATTATGCCTTATTTCCGGTTCCTTGTAGTACAGATTATCTCTTAGAGTTTGCGGTGCCCACCATTTAGGTTCTACACTTAAAGGTATAGAAGGAAGCTTTCTAGTGAATGGTGACGAAGTTGGATCTATTATTCTAAATGTTCCAAAAACTTGTGTAACATTTGTAATAGTTAAGTTCCTGTTGCTACCAGCTCGAGAGTATGTACTACGTGAAGATATAGGATTTGGACTGTAACTGCTGGACTCTGGAGTACTGGAAAGGGTAGTTAATTTTGAATAGGGTTCGTTTGTTGAGGCGTTTGCGTTGAATAAAAAGGCCGTGGAGGATTCTTGGTATGATTCCGTGACTTCTACTTCTCTCTTCTTTCTGCCATACGATTCAACATTATTTGCGCATCGAACCTGAAATAACATTTTTTAAAGAGCTTTAAAATTTAGGACACTCAATAGCTAACAATAATATCAAGTAATATAATTGCTTACAATAATAATCTTTTTAACATTAAAGTTATCAAGTCAGTAAAAAGATCGTTTTGTTATGTACAGATGCAAAACATATGTATAAATACTTTAATTTCACCAACCTATCAAAAAGCGTAATTTTTTTCACTGGGAATAAATTAAAAAATCATCTTTATTTCTGTCAAATTTTAAAGATAAATAAATGCATACATTAACTTTAAATAAAGTTTTAGCCGTTTAAATATTTATTAGATTTTTTTTAAATTCTATGTTGTGTCTAGTGATTATCTATAGTACTAAATGTACTCTATATTCTTCAATTGCTTTAACATTAACTTTAAAACTTATTTAAAACTTTATTTAAAGTTAATAACTTTATAACATTAACTTTCAATAAAGTTTTACCCGTTTAAAAATTTATTAGATTTTTATAAAATTCTATGTTGTGTCTAGTGATTATCTATAGTACTAAGTGTACTCTATATTCTTCAATTGCTTTAACATTAACTTTAAAACTTATTTAAAATTTATTTTAAAGTTAGTAATTTATAAATTAACTTTAAATAAAGTTTTACCCGTTTAAAAAATTTATTAGATTTTTATAAAATTCTATGTTGTGTCTAGTGATTATCTATAGTACAAGTGTACTCTATATTTTCAATTGCTTTAACATTAACTTTAAATTATTTTAAATTTATTAAAGTTAATAACTTTATAACATTAACTTTCAATAAAGTTTTACCCGTTTAAAAATTTATTAGATTTTTATAAAATTCTATGTTGTGTCTAGTGATTATCTATAGTACTAAGTGTACTCTATATTCTTCAATTGCTTTAAAGCCTTATCATTCACATTCAATGAACTTGGTCAACATAGCATAGGGCTCATTATAACTGATATAAGTCTAGTGGTAAATTTAGAACAAAAACTGTGTTCAACTAATAAATTTATGGACTTTGATCTCATCTACCATTGAAATTGGCAGTGTACTTATGTTTCTTTTTATAATGAAAAATGAATCATTTAAAAAATTATTTATATATAAAAAATTATAATTTTTAATAAAATTGAATAAATATTTCAGTAAAATAAATTATCCATATTACTTAAATTTTGAAATATTTAAACATTTAGAGATAAAAATATTATAAATATATAATAAAATTTTTGAAGAAAATTTTGAATAAATATTATATTTGTATTTTTGCTTCGTGAAGCTCTAGAATAAAATAAAATAATTTAAATGTTATAATATAAATATATAAAAATAAATTTTGAATAAATTTGAACATTTCCAGTGACACTATAAAGTTATCCATATTACTTGCTATTTTGAATAAATTATGAATACATTTAGAATAAAAAATATATATAAATATATAAAAATAAATTTTTAATAAATTTTGAATAAATTTGAACATTTCCAGTGACACTATAAAGTTATCCATATTACTTGCCGTTTTGAATAAATTTAGATATAATCAATATAATCAATAAAAATATTCAATTATAGACAGCGATTACAATTTATAAAAACCAAATTAAGTGCTTAATAGTATTCTAATATCTTCTGTATCATCTCTTGTTAATAATTGTATGTTAGCTTACATATTATAAGAATATTAATAGTAGTTTAAATAGATCAACCGAAAAAAATTACAATTTTCTTCTTTTGTTAGACAATTTGCAGATAATAGCTCTATCTGATGTTACGGTACATAAATACAAATCAGTGAGAGAAATCTCTTAGTCAAATAAAAAATGTTCAATAATGCCCTATCCTTCAGGTAAAATTATTATACTTTGTTTAATGATTCAAAAAGAAAAACGTATTTGCAGCTGTAACATCTACAAAGTTCCCTACTAAAGAACCCTAAATTATTGCTTACAAAGAAAATCGGCAATTATAACGAAATCAAATGCAGTGTCTGTCATTTTTTAAAAAAGAATGTACGCTTGCAACGGAAGCAGTTAAATGGCTTTATAAAAACTGCAATTAAAAAAATGCTTTCAAAAGCATTATTTTGTCACATTTTTAAGTGCTTTCGATTGATAAATCAAAGGAAAACTGACAAGCTTTTTCAGTTGTTCATTCGGCAGTGTATTTATTAACTAATTTGTTTTCAATTTTATTTTCAATTAAGAAATAACAATTTAGAAGGTTAATGGTAGTCTTTTTTTCTTATTATTTATACGTGATTTTTTTTGCATATCCTTTAAAACAGCTCTTTCTAAATATTATCTTTCACTTCATTGCATTTTAATGATTTTGCTTTTATTCCTACAATTGAACCTAATTCTATGTTACACGATTTTTTTCATTGGTCTTAAATATGCCAAATTTAAAAATATCAAATTAAAATAAGTTTTTGAAATTGCAAGAAAGTCCAAAATGGATTTTTAACTCAGCTTAAGTTTTGGATTTGCATTTAGCACAATTTTTCAGCGTTTAAGTATTTTTATTTCAGAAGAACCACAGAATAAATTGCTAACACCTATTTTATCTGGAGAAAAAAATACAGAATTATGTTTTTAATGAAAATGAACAACGACAATAATTACTTCAAGAAAATTTAGTAGAGGGATTTTTTTTACTCTCAGCAGATAAACGTAAAATATATCAAACTTTCTATAAAGAGAAAACTTTTAAGCTTTACGAAATTTGATTTTATGCAAAACGTGGAATTTTCAAAGTTCAGTATTCAAATAACATTATCATTCTCAAGGAAATCAAAATTTTTTATGTCACCGATTTATTTCACTGGTTTTATTTTAAATAATTTTATGAATCTTTTTTCTCTTTAGCCATTCTAAAAGTATATTCATATGTGATTGACTTTTTCGCTGAGTAATTTTTATTTGTCAATTGAAACTTTTACACCAGACAATATTCCGATAAAAGTATTTTTCCTTAATAAACAGTTAACAGCATTTCTTCATTTTAAGAATTTTTTTAACTCTGTATATTTTAAACCTATTTATTTTAATTTTTAAAGTTCTTTTATTTAGAAAATTTTGATTCATTAAAAATGAGCTAATCTGTGCGATAAAGTATAGCATTAATTTTCTTCAGTACTGTCCTATGAAACTGTTGTATGTGTTAGTTAATCAGTTTCAATTCTAGAAAATTTAATGGGGACGTACATAATTTCTTTGTGTGCCTATTATATTTTACGCAATTTTTTTATTTTGATTGTTCAATACATCATCAGAATTATAATTTGCACATTCCCTTTAAGATTTAAAATAATTTGTTTCTTAAGGTGACGGTTTAGTGTTAGTAGAGCTGAAGTACTGCCATCTAGTGACTACCCTCAGAGTTAGTTTATTTTGTCCATATAGAGCGCACATTGCATTCAAAAAGGGAAGTGTATATCTAGATGTTAAAACAGTCTTATAAATATTTTTTAATATTTTACGGTAATCGTTTTTGAGTTGTGTGAGATGCAAATGTCATACCTACTCACATACAGTCCAAAGCAAGTTAAAAACAATTCAGATATAATGAAAATGGATATTAAAAAATTCCTGACCGAAACTAATCAAAATTGTTTCCTACATGCTCAGAAGGGATACTTTCCGTTCAATTTAAAACATCAAAATTTAGTTACAATTGCAATGCAACTAAATCAAATTTGTCCTCCACTGTTAGTTACATTGCAATACTTCCTTTACTTACTACTAGGTCTACAGTTCTTCAGTTACTCGCAATACGCCTTTTCACCTTTTCTACAATTCTTTTGTTATTATTTAAAGAGATTAAAATAGTGTGATTCAAGTCTGATAACATTATTGACAGTTGGCATTGTCACAATTTGAATGACCATGGGTATAATCGGAGATTAATTACATTGCAATACTTACTTTACTTATTACTAGGTCTACTGTTTTTCAGTTACTCGCAATAAGCCTATTCGCCTTTTCTACAATTCTTTTGTTAATATTTAAACAGATTAAAAACGTGTGATACAAGTATGATGACATTGTTGACAGTTAACAGTATCACAATTTGAATGACCATGGGTATAAACGGTGGTTAATTACATTGCAATACTTCCTTTACTTACTACTACATCTACTGACTTACAGTTACTCGCAGTAAGCCTTTTCACCTTTTCTACAATTCTTTTGTTATCATTTAGAGAGATTAAAAACTTGTGATACAAGTATGATGACATTGTTGACAGTTGGCAGTGTCCCAATTTGAATGACCATGGGTATAAACGGTGGTTAATTACATTGCAATACTTCCTTTACTTACTACTAGGTCTACTGACTTTCAGTTCCTCGCAATAAGCCTTTTCACCTTTTCTACAATTCTTTTATTATTATTTAAACAGATTAAAAACTTGTGATACAAGTATGATGACAGTGTTCACAGTTGGCATTGTCACAATTTGAATGACCATGGGTATAATTGCTGATGTAGAAGATCTCAGCCTTTTTATTCCTGGGGAGTCAACTTACCGTCTGGCACTGATCTTGACAGAACCGGATCTGTACTTCGAAGTTCACGAGACCGGTGGACGGGAACCGGAACGCTTTGAAATTGGCGAAAAGTGACTTGCGGTCCCGGGCGTCCAAATTGAGTGCTGGGAAAATACTGGGATCCGTAGGGCACCTGAGAAAAAGAGGTTGGAAAAATGCGTTAAATTAGATCAAATATGAAAGTGTATCAAGCAATGAACATGTAAATTTTTCTTGCAGTAATAAATTATTTAGCAAAAGTATGAATGGCCAAAATAGACAGACTCTTTACAGAAAAATGGTACAGAGATTTTGGTGATTCTACGTAATTGTTGAATTTAGTCACCGTTCACCTGATACTTCCGATTCAACCCTCCACATCCTTTTCTACTTTTAACCGCTTCCATTACAAATTTTTATGAAAAAAATTGCAAAAAATTCTCACATTTTTTTTTTAATTTTATTATTAAATACAAGTGAAACAAAACAAAATATGAATGTTTTAAGTTAAATTTTTAATTTTTACAGGTGTAAAAGCATTTAATTTTAATATTAGTTTACTATCCCGAGTTATCTCGGGCAAATGGGAAATAGTTAAATATTAGTATTTATATGATAGGTTTTGAAACAAGGAACAATTCAAAGGGATACCTGACGTTCTGTTCACTGGTGTCTGGTCTATTTTCTTATTGGCTTACCTCTGAAATCTGTTTTCCAGGAACACAGAGTACACTCTCTCATTGGATTTGATTTTTTTTCTACCATTAATAACATCTGGAAAATGCCTTGAGTGGTAAAGGACTAGTACTAGGTCTTCCTGATGTGGCAGAAAACTAGTCACGATAATTTTCTGAAATTAGTTTTTTAATCCGTAAAAAAACCAGTCCGACCAAAAGAACCGCGAAACCAACAAAACTTTTCAAACTGCCAATCAAAGCTGACTATGTCTTTTCATTTTCTCCTGTCCGAGTATAACCGTGATAAAATACTGACAAATTCTGCTTCCCCGAGTTTTTTCGGGATAATAATTAACTTCAATATATACGAACTCGAGATAACTCGGGATAATCAGGGAAACGGTAAAAAAGGATAAGTCATCATAACAATTTATTTTAACAAAAAGAAAGAAATTTCGAAAAAAACATTCCAAAAAAATTTAAATGTTTATGAAACATACTGTATTAACATTCTTAGTGAGGAAAGATGAGTCGCATAGGCAACGATCTCGTAACAGGAAGGTAGATGCTCATGCGGTTCAAAGATCCGCCGTGTTCATTACTTCAAATATATTCACCGAAATACCAAATGATACCTCTGTAGCTGGCAAGCCAAGCAAAGAGTGCTCTCACTTAAAATTTACATCAATATGTATTTATACCACACTACAACGGTGATTTCATATTTTACAAACTGTTGTTAAGCAACTTTGTTTGCATTACATTCATGTAATGAAAATTTTTACATATATGAATGTTAATAGCATTATCACCTGCATCTTACAACCTTACATTCTTTTGGTGTTATTTTAATTTAAATGCTATTATAATAAACTAACATATAGCCCTTCATATGACGGGATCAGTAAAATTTTTAATTTTCCAGCATTGTAAAATACCCTATGAAGCAGGTAATAAAATGGTTTGTGTTTTGGCTGAGAATTATCTAGTACACGCTCAATAATGTGTTTATTTTCATACTCTTCTAAAGTCTCCCTACATAAGGCAATTTGTCGCAACGTCACGAACTACTATAATGAGCTTCCCATTCATTTTCATGTTTACAACAGCCAATAGACAAACAATAAACTGCCCTTCCGTTTGAAACTAAAGCCAGAATTTGAGAATTTGCCCTACTGCGTAAATGCAGTTTAGAATCACACTGAATTCATTTAGTCAAACAGTGTGGTTATGTATAAAAAACAAACGAACAAACTTCTTAATTTTCAAAAATATATAACTTAAACGCTAGATGTTTATTAATCCGTGAAATAGACTCCTAGACTTTTAGGAAAAAAAATTGTTGTTAATACCGGTTGTAAAATTTTCATTGCAATAAAAAATAATGGATGATTCAATTTAAAATTATCACTTATATACTTAATCAATTATTTAATACAAATATAAAAGAAAATTATTTGTTTAATATGTAAGTTCAGCGATAAAACGTATGAAAATAATGCACGCGATATTTAAATCATTTAAAATAAGAAATGATTATACGAGATGGTTAAAGGAATGACGTCATAATGCTAGAAAAATTGTAGGTTTTACCTATTTATCGTGTGGATAAATTGATAAATTTAATCACCTGCCTTAGCTGGTGAATTCATTCCAGGTCCAACCGCTTCATAAATTGGTGGACAGACGGACAGATAACTTACGCTATTATTATATAGGGGATATATATTTATGCAGTATAACCAAGTATATTCCGTATTTTACAACATTAATCCATAGTTTATTCAAAGCTTATTTCAGATTTTACATGCAATTTTTCCTACATTACATTTATTTAATGAACATTGTTATAGAATATGTTAACAATGTACATATATATAGTATATGGTCATACTTGTATAGTCGTTCATGCATAGTTTTAAAATATGACACGAAATTTTATTTGTTACAAATATAATTTTAAAAACATTCCCACATAGAAATATAGGAAGTAATGATATGCACAAAATCTATAAAATAACAGCCTTGTTTATCTCGCAAATAACGTTATTTTGATCATCTTTTAAATTCCTTTCAGTAATTACAATGCTTGTTCCGCCGAAAAGCACTCTTGACATAATTCTCATGAACTTACTTTGCATATTAAATATTTTTCCCTCACATTCACTGCAATAAAATGTCACCTCCGTATTTTAATGAAGACTATGCCTGTAGTGCCAAGTCATGGACATGCAAATGTTCTGCAGGAACGAAACATAATGCTTTTAAGATGCCAAGAAATGATTCAGTTTTGAACTTGTTAACGTCAAAATAAGAACTTGAGAGCGGCCGAACTTTATACAATGTCAAATTAACTCTCGCTAAAGAAATAGGGAAAATTCTATCTCAAGAATGTGACAGTGGAAAAAAATCAAATACTGAGCAGCTATCCGAATAAATTTGGAATAATTTTAGCACAGATTGTTTAATACTTTCGTAAAACAAATGTCCTACATTGTTTCAGAGGATTTTAAATGATTAAATAAAATATAATATCAAGTTTTACTAATATGCAAACAGAAATAGCTTGCATATGCTTTTATTAATTTTCTATTGGTTGAAAATCCAGCATAAGAAAATATTTTTGAAAAATTGGGTAAAATTTGTCGTTTACATAATTGTTGTTACATATAAAAAGTAAAGATTTTTTGGCAAAATTAAAATTAGAATAATTCTCTTTATACTAATCATAATAATTTCCTTAAAAATACATACACATACATACATATATACATATATACACATATATACGTACATGTAATAATATCAATATCCAAGCTATCCAAAGTCTGTCCAAAATAATTCCTTTTCCCCATTCATTATTCCAAATCTTAATTTCTCCTCTTTATATTAATCCTCTTTTCCCAGCTATCAAATCCTAACGAGGAAATTTTTCATCCTTTCAGCCAAACTCTAAAATTCTGTTGGGTTCCTTCACATGTTGGTAATCCTGGAAATGAGCGAGCAGATAAAGCTGCCAGATCTGCTACCAATCTTCACCAATTTCACTTACCGTACCCAGACATTAAGAATTATGTAGTCAATTTAGTTAGAAAAAAATAGCAACATATCTGGAACCAACAAACTAACAATAAGTTTTATTCAGTGAAACCCGAAATATCACTCTGGCCTTCAATACCCTCCAGGAAGTATGACGCCATTGTTACTCGTCTTCGTATTGGGCATACTAGCTCCACCCATCGTCACCTATTGCTCGGGGAACCTACCCCTATTTGCAAACATTGTAAAATACCTGTAGAATAATTGTTATCGAACTATTACATTGCTTCTTTCAGCCGCAAATTGGACGAAAAAAAAAAGAGTCCTATTAATTGAATAGCTGAAGGAATTTTATTTATTTTCTATTACTTGCTGATTTAGTCAGAAAAATACCCGTTCTCGACATGACACAAAGGTAGGGAAAAAGCAAAATGGCTAAAAAAAATACTCGTTTTTTTAAATTATGCGGGTGATCTCCCCCCCCCCAATTTTGGCCACAATAATGCCCACTCAACACCATGCATGGCGAAGTCAGTGGAAAAATCCCGCCAGCGGGAACCCAAGACGATCGCCAAAACGTAGCGTGAATGGGAAGAACAGCCTAGGAATCTTATGACGCCAAGAAATGTTGAAGCTGGACAAATGGTGATAGACGGGGAGAGCCAAAACAGCAACCCGCGGATAATCAGCGCGGGTAGATTCAAGGTGACTTGGACATGAACAAGGCCCATTCCATAAAATAAGGGGTCAGGAAGCCGGCAATTCCTGGCATTCCCTTTTACATAGAATGTGGCTATACCACAATACCCATAACTATAAAACACATTCTAGCAAAATGACCAAGTTTTCACAGCCATCGTGCTTATCATTTTAACGCTCATTCCATACCTCTAAATTGCTTCATAATCCACCTCTTATTATGCTTATATTTAAGGTCATCAACTCATCGCTTTTTATTTATACACTGTTACTGCATGTTTTTATGTTTACTTTCATCCTCTGACATTCTTTTATTCCTGCTGTTTTCACTCTTTTTTTATAGTATTGGTTTAAAATTAACTATTTGTTTGGCTCAATATGTCCCAAGAGGATTCAGTGCCAATAAAACCAACCAACCAAAATTCTTTCTC
>CM063505.1:147492613-147565113 GCA_032207245.1 Pardosa pseudoannulata
TCTGCCTGTACTAATATCCAATAGGTAGAGCCTCCACTTTAAACATTATTTTTTATCAGGTGATGAATTGTGCTTAGGGATTATTCGTAGTCTTTTTATAGAATCCCTACTTGAAAACCGTATGTGCGGGATCATATGGTCTACGTGCACAAAGTTGTAAAAGTGTTTGCCTGTTGTATGGATTTCATGTTTCTTACCAGAAATAAACTGTGTTGTGCTTTTGAATGAGTCTAACCCATGTTACATATATATATATATATATATATATATATATATATATATATATATATATATATATATATATATATATATATATATATATATAAATAAATATATATATATAAATATATATATGTGTGTGTGTGTGTGTGTGTGTGTGTGTATGTATATATAAATATATATATATATATATATATATATATATATATATATATTATACGTACGTATGTTTAGAAGTACTTACACAGTTTTACAAGACGAGTATAACAATGATACAAAATTTCTAGCTTTAACGTTTAATTAACTGTTAAATACTTTAATACCGTTTTATTGTAATACCACATGTCTCTTATAATTGTTAATATAACTGGTACCATTTCAACTGTTTCGTATTCAACTAAACAAAAGTAAAGTTTGTCTCTAAAGCGTTAGTTTCCCTTCTAATTCTTTCGGTATAAAACTCCTATTACGATCCTTTCTTGACAAATATTCTAGAGCCAGTACAATTTAAACAAGTTCTATGAATATTCATACCAGCTCCATTTCTACCTTTGTAACGCACGTACGTGTAACTCGAGAGTAACTCCTGGGACTCCGAAAAGATAACTCTTCCCACTCACGTAATGATAATCGTGGAAATATCCCACCGTTATATGTACTAGATATGCATAAGAGAGTTAGTTACAAGCTTGGACTGAAATTTATGTAGGAGGTAACTATGAAATTCGTGATTATGTAGTGTTCTTCAAAGTTGTTACAGAAAAAACACCATTAAATTCTATTTCTGAATATATTTTTAGGAAAGCATCTCGTTTAAAGCATTATTATGATGTTTCAGCATCCATATACATGCACTCTGTTATTTTTATCGTTATAAGTAGTATAAAACGTCAGCTTTAATATCATTAACCAAAGAAATGCCTTCAAAATGTTTTTGCACAAATGTGTTACACATATATTTCATCGTTATGATGTTGTAACAAATATTGTCTGGTATTTAAGTATTCTGTAATTCTATCACCCGTTGTTAAACTTTTAAATCCGCTTTAAGTCTGAAACTTTCTTGATCGCTTTTTATATGTAAATGAAAATAATATTAATTTTGTGATTTTAAATGATTAAACAGTATTCCAGATTGTGTAAAACATTATTTAATCAGCATAATCCTATTAAAATATAATTCATTCAGCATGATCCTATTAAGTAAATACCAAGGATATTCATCATATAATTGTGTGAATGTATGTGATATATGTAAATGTATATTGTGTAATTGTGTAAATGTATGTGAAAATGAAAACAAAAGTAATTATGTGATTTAAAATGCTTAAACGGTATTCTATATTGTGTAAAAAATTATTTAACCAGCATAATCCTATTAAAATATAATTCGTTCACCATGATCCTATTAAGTAAATACCAAGGATGTTCATCATATACTTAAAAACTGAGAAGAAGATTAAAAATTAAACAAAATAGGTATAGCCTATAGATGATAGATTTTATACTAAAATCAAATTTTTAGATTGATATAAATATTATTTTATAAAATAACTCTTGCTAAATGGGCAAATAGCAAACTCAAATAGAATATTTTGTTTCTGAGCTCCACTCTTTCAACAAATAAAACCTATCAATTTTTTTAATCTTGTGCTAACAATTATTATCGGGAACAAAATGAAATGTAATTGTAAATGTATGTTGTGTAATTGTGTAAATGTATGTGAAAATGAAAATAAAAATAATTATGTGATTTAAAATGTTTAAACGACATTCTATATTGTATAAAAAATTATTTAACCAGCATAATCCTATTAAAATATAATTTGTTCACCATGATCCTATTAAGTAAATACCAAGGATGTTCATCATATACTTAAAAACTGAGAAGATTAAAAATTAAGCAAAACAGGTATAGCCTATAAATGATGGATTTTATACTAAAATCAAAATTTTAGATTGATATAAATATATTTTATAAAATAACTCTTGCTAAATGAGCAAATAGCAAACTGGAATAAAATATTTTGTTTCAGTTCTTCATTTTGAAAATATGAAGAGCTGAAACTTACAGACCAGGTAACTTTGTCCGCAAGTTCCTTCCGTTTAATCCCAGGAGATCTGCCATTTTACGTGTAATAGATCTTTAATGTAATTTTTCAAGTCAGGATAAGGAAGACCAGTGTTGAGATAGTTACTTGCAGACCTGGTAGCTTTGTCCACAAGTTCGCTTCGTTTAATCCCGGCAGATCTGCCATTTTACGTGTAATAGATCTTTAATGTAATTTTTCAAGTCAGGATAAGGAAGACAAGTGTTAAAATAGTTATAAATGAGACCCATTCAATATTTTTTAATCTTGTACTAACAATATTATCTAGAACAAAATCGAATTTTACACTCCATATGCGGTGTAGATTCATAAAATCTGTCATTTGTACTGCGTTTAAAGTAATTTCAAATAAATTATTTTTATTTTTTAAATTATAAATATCTTATGGGATCCACAAGAACGAGGGGATTAATAAAAAAAACCTCGTTAAAAAATATAAATGAATCAATGGTTCAGATTACAAATTATTAAAAATGTGTAGTAATGTCAATATCTGAATCGAATGTCAAACAACTTTTGTAAAGTTTTCAAACAGTAAAGAGAAGCAATTTAAAACGCAGAGAACAACGGCTCTGGAAAATTTTTGTATGCTGAGAGTTGCACATTTCCGTTTACATTTTCAATTTTAACTTTGACACCTGCAATTTTTCTGAGAAAGGAGTAGAGCGGCAAAAGAAATGTGTATAATAGTAGGAAACAAACTCACGTATAAGCAAATACCTAAAAGTTAAATCCACAAAAGTTAAGGATTGACAGATGTAAAATTTTTAGAGTTTTAGAGAATAAAATATCAGCAGCACTCAATGCGGAATATTTATCTTCTCCATCTGCACAGCAGAAAATTTTTTAAGGATTTTATAGAAATTCGATAAACGTTCTATTTTAGAAATTGTAGCTGGATGACAAACCTCTTTCCTGATGGATCATTCCTGAATTAGAATATTTCAAGCATCAGTAGCTAAAGTTACGTTAAAATCATCTGCATTTAGTCTTTTATTTATCTTCTGGGCTCTGTGCATTACATAATGCATTAAAATGCATAAATCATGAGCTCAAAAAATGCACGACATAAAATATTGGTAAAACCTCCAGTTTATTTTCTATCGTTTCTTCTATTAATTTATTTATCTATTCTGCGTATAGCATTTTTCATCTTTAAAATAGGAGTGCCTGCAAGTTTAAAATTTACGGAAGCAATATTTAAAAATGAATACCTTACCCAGTACTGTCTATAAGGAACAGGGATTCTCCGTTCTTGCTGCGTGCATACAGGTTGCGTGCAAATATTGCCAAGCTGCCTATAAAACAAAGTAACTAAGCGTTAGTCTTGGTACATTTTTTAATAAATATATATTCAAAGAAGAAAATTTTAGACATCAATTTGAAAAAGAATATAAAGATTTTATAGGAAAAAAGACTACATACATAAAGGTTATTTAATGTAACGAGAGCAATCCAATAGAAGTCTTGTATACCCGTTTTTTAACTTAAATATATTTATAGCATTATCATTGCTTTATATAAGTGTTCTGTACCAGCCAATGTTTAATTTAAAGTTAAAACCACAAAAATCAAATCGTATTAATTGTAACTATTATAACAGTTTCTGCAATTTAGTTATGTTAATTTAGAATTCCATTCCAAGGAACATTTACACATACTCAACAACAACAAATATGCGACATTGTAATTATTTATTTTAATTAAATATTTCTTTCAATATGGTGTTTCCGTACAAGAAGAGGCTTCTTGATACACACACACATATATACATGTAAGGAAAATTCTCACGAGTTTTCAAAACTTAAATCAAGGCTAAAAATTCCGATATTTTGCATTTCCCTTTTTAATTACCTTAACTGACCACTGGGCTACAGTTTACGCTCAGATGACCAATTATAATCTACATGGCCCTAGCGGACAATTTAGGAAGTTTCCAAATAAAAATACATGAACGCTGTCAACAGGTATTTTTACAGATGTTGAGAGTGTTAATGTCTGTACATATAACTTCATGCTAGCTGATTCAATTGTCCTGTCCCTATGATAAGTGGGAATCCAACGTTATCAATAAAGGTATTAGCTAAAACGGTGTCATTTTATGGTCATGACTGCAACCAAGAGAATATTCATTACACACACACACACACACACATATTATATAATATATATATTATATATATATATATATATATATATATATATATATATATTTATATATATATATTTAATTATATATATATATATATATATATATATATATATATATGTATATGTATAAATATATTTTATATATAAAATATATATAATATATTATATTAATATATATATATTATAAATATTATTTATATATATATTTTAAAATATAATATATATATATATATATATAACGTCTACATATTTAAAAATATATAATCATCACTGTAAAGAATTTGAATAAATTTTAATTAACAATTATAAATATTAATTAATTATTTAATAAATTTTCAATAATTGCTTTAAGAAAAATCTATAAATACAGTTAAGCCCTTGATAAAACCTTTCGAAAATAATGGAATAAATATCATTACAGATAATGTTTTACAACACTAGATCTCTCTCAAATGTAAAAAAAAAAAAAGAAAACTAGTTTAACTGGAAAGAAGAAACAGAATCAGAAAGAATTACCTGAATTTGTGAAAAAAGTTACAATGCTGTTATACAATACATTATTACTCAAGCATGAGGATATAACTTTGACAGTCTATCAAGGAAAAAGCATTAGTAAAAATGTTTTATTATTGAGCTCCCTTCATCCCACAGTAGATATTGACAGTGATAACAAAAAGACTTCCATAAACAGTATCATTTATGATTCAACTAAATATGTATCGATATTGCTGACCAAATGGCTCGGAAATTTTCTGTGAAATCAGGATCAAGGAAGTGGTCAGTTCATGTATTCTACAGTATTCTCGGTCTTGCTAGCATTGATTCATGGATTTTATACTAAGAAGTTACTGGAAAAAATTACAAGAAGAGAATTTCTTCAATAACTAGTTGAAGAATTACATAGTGCATATAATATTTGCAAAAGGAAATACCAGTCAGATACATAGATAAATGCTAGTACTACTGAAGAATCTAGGCAGTTGAAAAAAAAAGATTTGTTGCCAAGTTTCCAAGTGTAAAAACAAAACTATAGATATTTGTTCTGACTGCAAAATAACTATATGTGGAAATTGCACAAAATGTATAAAAAGAAATGGCCACACTGTGCATGAACTGTGTAAGACTGTCTTCAATAGTAAAAAACAAAAAATTTCACTTACATATTTATACATTTTTCGAACTAAACACATTTTTCATGTTAAAATATCTTACGTTTTATCAAGTCTTCTTCTAAAGCACTACAAGTTAGAGGAAGTAAACAGCCGTTTTTTCCAGCCTTTCTTATCTGTTGCAAGACTCCTCAGTTTGACAGTAGTTAAGTCCCTCTCTACTGAGTCAAGCTACAATGGTGGTTTTCCTCGTTTACTGAAGGGATTAATGAAAGTGAGCTGTTTTACTTTATGTCATCGAGTCGGAATCTCAAGCCATCGCAGTCTATTGATTTTTATCACTTAAACAACATGAGGTTCTTTATATTTTTTAAAAATTTCAAAATTGATAAGGATCTCCAAAAGTTATTTCTAGAACTGCACCATATTTTCTTAAGATTTTCCGCTCAAAATCAGCAATTTATTTTCATGCAATTTCGTTATTGAGCATTCACCTCCATACAGCAAATAGATCGAAGTAGAGTTTTATAGATGTTAATTGTTTTCGATTATCGAAGCAATTTAATGTCTAAAAATGAATAAATATTATAGTTTTATAAATACAGTCCATTTTTTAAACCAACTCTGACTTATATTCAACACTGACAACAGTGACTTACATATACTGCGGACTGGGTCAGTTTGATCCAGCCTGCAGTTTTAGGTATACCGAAACCTCCGAGGTTCTAATGTTAATGTTATTTTTTCAAATGAGAGGAAGAAAAAAAGGCAGGATTTACTGGTTTGTTCTCTGAGCTCGATTCGAAGCATGAGTTCATCCCCAAGTCCGACGACACCGGCATCTCGTCCACTCCTATCCAGTACTCGCATCACCACGTTCGGGGGCGGAGCAGTGTTGGTCACAATGGCCGTCAGATCATCGGGGGACCTCGTACTGAAACGGCAATAACAAAAAAACATTAAATTTGCCTTCATCCTTTTTATCTCTTTAGGATCCAAAATGAAATTATATTTATTCATTCCTCACTTACGGTAACGAGATTTAAAATGTCTCAGTTTGTTAGGGAAATGATTGGTACTTATATTTTAAGCTAATCTGATGGTACTCGGACTATCATGGCAAAGAAACATTACGCTTTCCTAATTTTTTTCAAGAATTCATTTGTTTATTTTGTGTTTTCCCACGCCAAAGTAGAAGCAATAAATGTACCTTTTTTTTTACTATTTTAAGGGCTCAAAATTACTTTTCATCCGTCATTATACACAAGATTAAATCGTTTCAACTTGTTAGGAAAATCATCAACACTGGTATTTTGAAGATATTTTAGATGAGTCTGACTAACATACCAAAGCAAATTAGAAACATTAAGTTTGCTTTCTTTTTCTTCATTTTAGACTCTGAAATTAGATTATGTTTATAAATTCCTGGCTAGTCTAAACGGTAATAAAGAAGTTTTAATTTGCTAAAAAAATAATCGACACTGGTATTTTAAACTCATCTAATATGCTACTGACTGCCATGTCAGCACAAAATAAAAAAATTGAAGTCATATTTTGGGGAGATTGTAGAGATCTCAAAAATTAATCTTTGTATTCATTCCTCACTATCGTAAACAAAATTTAATAGTTCCAATGTATTAGAGAAATTATAGACTGTAGTACTTTTGAATGGATGGGATGTTTTCAAAATTTAATTAATATTATTCATTATACTTTACTGAGGACGAGATAACGGAGTTTCAATTTATTAGGGAAATAATAGACACTGGTATTTGAAACTCATCTTGTGAGAATTCCGTTATGTTTGTTTTGACACAATAATACAAAAGTTAAATTAGTCCTATTTCGGAGAGAGATGGGGTAAACTAAAATTCAGTTATTTTTATTCATTACTCAATGCTGTATACAAGATCAAAGAGTATCGATTTGTTGTGGTAATGATCCGCAATGATATTACAAACTTATCTGATGTAACTTGTATCAACTGGGAAATAGTAAACAGAACTGTTAAAATTAGTCTACTATTCCATTTTTGGAGAAATCCAAAATACATTTATCCCTAATTATTTGTTATCAAGATTATAGAATCGGCACTTGTATCTAAAACAATCTAATTATTTCATGCATTGCAAGTTAAATTCTTCTTCTTTTACCTTTTTAGGCTGCAAAATTCAATTATAATTATCTGTTCATGACTTTTATAAAAGAAATTAAATTGCTTTGATTTTCTCGAGAAATGATCGAAACTAGTAACTGAAATCATTTAAGAAGCTTTAAATTGAAAAAGCATTTAAAATAGAATAAATACCAAATTTCCCTGCTTTTTTAGGCTGTAAAATTTAGGTATGGTTATTCATTTCTCTCTGTTCTAAACAATAAGGTGTTTAAATTTAGGTATGGTTATTCATTTCTCTCTGTTGTAAACGATAAATTGTTTAAATTTATTACGAAAGTAATAGATCCTTCTATTTCAAAGTCATTTTATGTGGCTTGCTCTGAAGCGACAGTAGAAGATGAAAGAACTAAATTTTAATATTTTGTTTTCTTTAGGCTCCAAAATTCAAATATCTTTAAACAGTCCTCACTATAGTAACACAAAATGAAAACATTTAGTTTCCCTCTTTTTGTATTCAAGATTCAAAATTCATTCATATTTATTCTTACTTCAACGCTGTGAACAATATTTAAGGGTTTCATTTTTATTATGGATTCGAAAATGGTTGGCATTGGTATCGCAAGAAAATCGATAAAATATTCGAAAGGTGCATTTTTACTTTTCTACTTTTTTTGCATAACTAATATAATGAGAAATTTATTATCAAGTCAATAGATACAGTTTGATATCTAAATTCTTAAAAACTTTTATTTTATTTACTTTGTTCATCTTTTAACAGTAATATACTGAAAATTATGCTCTAAATTTCTAGCAAAATATGAATCATATGATCATGCTAAATAAATCAACTTTTTAAGCATAATAAACTGTTCTGATAAAGATTAAGAAAGATATTAAATTTGACAATATATTTAGAATAAATAAATTAATTGATCACTGTTTCTATTATACAAAGCCTACCAAGAATTCTTCGCATATATTTATTCTTATAAAAATCTTATACATAGGGATATTTATTTCAAGCAGCCTAGTACCCAAAATAATTCTAATTAAAACTTTTCGACCATTTATTCGTAGAACAAATTCATGTTGTACTAAAACTGTTTCAAAGTATTTTTTAAGTATATAAGTTTTAGATGGAAAATTCTAAAATTACTTTTTAATTATAAGCAAAGCTTAAAGACATAATTAAATTTGATGAATACAAGTCTTCAAAATTTACGAGAAAACTGCGGATTAGAGTTTATCGACTGTGATATCATTTCATGTATCCATAAAAACGCTCGACTATTGCTTAATTACCTGGAGTTGAAGTTGAAGTAAGAGGATGGAATGTAAGTACTGGAATGGATTGAACTCTAGAGATTTACGTTTCCCCATGAAATTAAGATTTGTAATATGCTTCAGTTTAAAAGAGTTCAGATTGTTACAAAACTCAAGGGTAATTAAACAGGTTAATTAATATAAAACAATTGAATCGTTCTCAACATGGAAAAAATATCGTTCTAATTAAACGAAACATATATACTTCTCTAAATAAGCTACGATAGATTAATTTAGATCTCTTGAGAAGAATATTTCAAGTAGCATCAAGAATATCACCGTGAAGGAAGATTGTTTGCTGAGGTAAGTATATACAAAGGCTGATGAAAAGGAATTATACTAATTTTTTATGCTGTCGTATGTAATGGATCATGTAGAATAGAACACCTTTACAAAGATTGTGACATATTGATAGACTGGATAAAAATGGCATCGCTATGGCTTAAATTTGCTGAGAGACAGGTACATGAAGGATACAATGTCATTATTCTCCTAGGAATAAAATTGAATTGTTAATGGAAACTCTAGGAATTGGTTGGTTTGGAGCGCTTTAGTTGTCTTCAAAATATGTTCTACTGTTCTGTTACACGAAGGCAAATGATATTTACTGCTTAAAGCCCATTTTGAAAGGTTCAGAACCTCCCTATTAGCATTCTGGTGGTATCAGATCAAATGCGAGGAGACAAACCAGTTGACAAAAATTGCTATACCACTACAAACCCAGTGTCAAATTATCAATACAAAGTTAACAATAAAAGCAACCTTCTTTTCCAGTTCACAAAAGAGACAAAAGACGAGAAGACAAATGCAAGGAGACAAAACGGTTGACGAAGAATGGATATACCATTACGAACCCAGTACCAAATTAGCAATACAAAGTAAACAATAAAAGCAACCTTCTTTTCCAGTTCGAAAAGAGACAAAAGACGGGAAGTCAGCAAAAGCATGGTTGACGAAAATGTTCATTAAAACCCATAATTAGCATACAAAGTGAACAATCAACCTTCTTTTGTTCACAAAAGTGGACAAAAGCAGAAAACAATGCAAGGAGACACTTGACCATCATTACTCCAGTACCAAATTAGCAATACAAAGTCAATGTTCTTTTCCAGTTCACGGCGGCTGCGCAAAACTGAATGATCATTACGGTACCTAGCAATGTTCTATGCTTTTCCATTTACATCTACAAGATATGTTATTTTTAAAGTTTGTCACCTGATTGTATGTAGCATAAGCAACAACAACAACACTATGCCTCCTCAACATAACTCCAGGCTTGATGTTCAATGATTCTACGGTCAAATGTTTGCTTCTCGCTGATTCATTACCTCCAAACCTACTGTTTAAAGCAAATTGCGAACTGCCATTAACGAAGATGCGCATTGTATGTGAATCTAAAAGTTTGTTCTGATTTCCTACCTCTTAACTAACCGGCCATCAATGAGATTCTTTCTAGATGATTTTGTTTGTTTTACCAAATTAGCATCTACTTTTACTTACAACTGTATCCTTTTGGGATAAATTTCCTTTAATTCCATTGTTACTTTAGATATTAGCATTATTACTATTGCTATTGAACTTTTACTTTCCCCTAAAAAATAAATCTCATATTTTTTATTATGGCTATTGCAACTTTTTTTATTGGTTCTACTTGAGGCTAGTATTATTCTAATAATTAACAAACATTTTTTTTCATAAAAATAAGTTCGACACTTAATTTTTTTTAAACTTCAGCTTTTAATATTTTTAAATGATTTTACTAGATTTAATTTTGATTAATTTTACTAGATTTAATTACCGATTCAATAGTAAAAGTCAAATTTCTTTTCTTTTGTCTAAAACATCATTTATCAATCATTTTCTTAATCTAATTTAATACCATTTAAAACAATTAAAGTTACCAATTCTTATGGTCTTACCATTCTAACGATTATATTCTTATGGCCTACCTATTCTCATAATAATCATCCTTCACTTTTAAAAGAAATCTCTTAATTTTTACAATATTTTTCCTTGTTTAACTCTTAGTATAACCAAAAAAAGCAACAAGATAAATAATTAACAATATTTTTCCTTGTTTAACTAGTTTTAAACTATATTTCTATACATTATTCCTATTTGTTTAACACGATCTTTTACCCTAATAACTTTGATTCCGTGTGATATTGTCTTCTAGAAATTTCTATAACCATATCCTTAGGCATTATTTTGATTCGCAAGTAAAACATAAACTCTTAGTATAACCGAAAAAAGCAACAAGATAAATAATTAACAATATTTTTCCTTATTTAACTAGTTTTATACTATATTTCTATACATTATTCCTATTTGTTTAACACGATCCTTTTACCCTGATAACTTTGATTCCGTGTGATATTGTCTTCTAGAAATTTCTATAACCATATCCTTAGGCATTATTTTGATTCGCAAGCAAAACATAAACTTTTAGTATAACCGAAAAAAGCAACAAGATAAATAATTAACAATATTTTTCCTTGTTTAACTAGTTTTAAACTATATTTCTATACATTATTCCTATTTGTTTAACACGATCCTTTTACCCTGATAACTTTGATTCCGTGTGATATTGTCTTCTAGAAATTTCTATAACCATATCCTTAGGCAATATTTTGATTCGCAAGTAAAACATGAACTCTTAGTATAACCTAAAAAAGCAACAAGATAAATAATTAACAATATTCCTTGTTTAACTAGTTTTAAACTATATTTCTATACATTATTCATTGTTTAACACGATCCTTTTACCCTGATAACTTTGATTCCGTGTGATATTGTCTTCTAGAAATTTCTATAACCATATCCTTAGGCAATATTTTGATTCGCAAGTAAAACATGAACTCTTAGTATAACCGAAAAAAGCAACAAGATAAATAATTAGTTCAAATTGCAGGATATAAACATAAGGCATAACATTGTTCTTAAAAATAATTTCGAGAACAATGATGAAATTATTCTTTTGTATATACAGGGATAAACTCATGCTTCTTTCATTTCAATTTTGACTTACATGAAGACCAATTATTTTATTAGAAAGAGAAATTCTGAATTGAGTTTATATTTTCTATAAGCTTCTATACTAGCAAAAATAATATAGAATTAATTTGGATTTTTAACTGTTGTTGTACATATATTTCAAACATACGAACACATACATATATTCATGCATGAATAGATGAAAGGTTATCTACAAATGAAATGAAATATGTGTATTTAAATATATCAAAAAGAAACAAAATACTTTAGCGAAGAAACCTCTAAGCGTATTAATGTAGAAGAAAAAAGACTCAAAAGTGCACTAAACTTACGCTCTGGGTTATTTTGCTCTCGAATTTCTGAAAGAGATTAGAATT
Organism: Pardosa pseudoannulata; assembly: GCA_032207245.1. NCBI lineage: Eukaryota > Metazoa > Arthropoda > Arachnida > Araneae > Lycosidae > Pardosa > Pardosa pseudoannulata. The sequence goes on from CM063505.1 coordinate 147,505,014, forward strand.
TCTTCATTTCATGCTAAAGAACAAATCGATACCAATAGTACAGAAGTTTAAGAACAAAGGATAATGCTTTTACGACAGAAAAGAATTGAGGGTAAATATTGCCAAACCGAGGGTTTAAAATAATTTAAGGAAATAATGAAAAATACCGAAATAAAAAGGATAGAGGCAGATTTAAAATATTTCAATACATAAATAATTAAAATAAATTACCAAATAACTGTTTTTTAAGAGCTGCTAAATATAAGCATTATATCTGTCATAGTGTAAAGTTGTAATTAGTGTAACAATTTAATTACTTTTCAGAAATTTAGGTGTAAGTTCAGTACATAAAATCTGAATTTTTTTTATTATAGCATAATTTGATAAATTATAGCATTATATCCATTATAGCATAATATGATACCTTTGAATGTAGATATCTTTAATTTGATAGATAGAATTGTATTCCTTCTTGTTTTATTAAATTCTGCATTATTTGTGTAGAAACTTCAATAAAATGAGTAAATAATAAGATTCCGAAAAACATATTTTTGTGTGTTATTTTATCATTAATAAGCAGTAACTTTGAATGAAAGATTTTTTTTTTTCAAGTAAAAAATTTTAAAGGGTGTGAAACTTATGTCATGTGCAAAACATTTTATAAAGTTTTCCAGTGGAGAATGAGTCATAAGTGTATTTATGGGACCATACAAAAATCTAAGAAAAAACTCGAGCTTGATATACCTTTTATAAAAAATGTTAAAAACTACCTGTAGTTTTCATTAAATTTCCTTTTTTTTAAAGATTTTTTATTATATGGCGATTTAACGAAACTGCTAAAAACTGATTATTAAATTATCTATACATTTAGAATATTTATAAATGCTGAAATGAATCCTTTTTGGTTCTCTATGTATGAAATCAAATTACTTATTTAAAAGTTTACATCTATTACACAGGCGCTGTAAAAAAAATTATTTACTTTCATACCTCGTTGAATATTTACTGGGTTCGTTTCAAATTTTACTACAGTGTTTCTGAACTAATAAAGTCTTTCTGTAATTTTCGCCACATTTTGTAATGAGAAAAGACAGTTCCAAAATTAAACATTTCTTAATTAATTGATGTTTTAAGTTTATTTAAAGTTTCTTATTCATGAATAGGCACACTGAAATTGTATATATCAAAGTCAATATTTCGAGAAAGCCTTAGATCCATTATAAATTATTTTTGAGGCAAAATGTGCAACATTCCTATTTTTTCCTTAGAATTTTGAAGCGTCTCCTAAATGACATCATCCTAACTTAAATCATACAACTCCTTCCTCCTTAGCATCAGTAAATGGCATTTATTCAACTGGCAGAAATGTCTCTATCATTAAATGAAAATAGAGTGCATAAAAAGCTAGCAAAAGCAGAATAATATTACAATTTTCAAGGTCTGATTTTCAAGAAACGATATTTCTTCTATACAACAAAATATGAAACACATCTTTATAAATATTCAAATTACTGTTCCATTTATAAAATATTTAGTTTACTTACGTTACATCCAAACCTGGGGAAGCTCCGGGGAATATCGTACCAAGTGTGACAGTTCTGTCCAAGTTCTCAAAAGAACACACAACCTTAATTCTTCTGTCAATATTCGTAACTATAACTGGATGTTGCTGTATCACAACTTCATTCGCATAGCGACCGGAACCCTAAAAGAATGAAATAAAGCATGTAAACCGTTATTGCAAAACTTGTATTAGACTCCAGTTTTATTTATACATATTTTTGTCTTGTGTGCAAATATTTTTGCAATAATTTACAAACAAATTTTTCAATAATTTTTCAATTGTATCTTACAAAATGTAAGGAATTTGAAAAGATGTTATATGTGATTAGATATCTGCAAAAAACACATTGATTATCAGCGTTCCTTGGAATAAGTAGAAAATTTAATTTCGGATGTTAAGATTTTTTTCTTAGAATCTGAAAGGAAGATTTTTTAATCATTCAAATCTACCAAGAGAAGGATATGCCGCGGATTAGAATTTTAAGTGCGACCGAGAATTTTGTTTTGTAATAATTTTACTTTGAATATAAAATCCATTAATCTATATACAGGCCGAGATCAGCTATATATTTGCTTATATTATAGTTTTATCAATGTTGTAAATAAATTGTTTTTTGTCCTTAAGTTTTAAAATTTAATGACTAGAGACGAACAATTCAGTAAAGTAGCAGTACCCACCAAGTAAATTTAGTATAAATAACTTTTAAAAATGAAATATTTTATCATCGATCATCAGTATATATAAATTAAATATTAAAAATTTTGATTTATAGCAAATTATGAGAAATTATAAATAGAATATTAAATATTTTTGTAAATTTAAAAAATCTATCTCGGTAACTTATTTATTGTATTAAAAGAATTACTGTAAAATTTAAAGGTAATAGCTTAATGTAAATATATATTTAAAACTCCTAATATATAAAAACAATGTAATTTTAAACAAAAAGAAAAATCATTTTTAGCATTTAAAAAATTTTAACTATGTTTAATATATAGGTACAAATTCAACTTTAAATATTTTACTTATTTAAGAAACTCTTAAAATAAAAAATTAAGAGCATAAAAAAGAAAAAAAATTTATAAATATGACTTTAGTATTTAAATACATTTGAATATATACATTTATTCTATAATTTTCTTTAGAATACAAATATTTTTTAAAAAATTCTTTTTAATTTTACAAAACCATACTTTCCTACATGTTTTTTTCTGAAAAATGGATACTTTGAAAAATTTAAGCTAGTTGAGATTCTTTAACAAGTCGACATTGTGTTACACAACTGTGCAAAAGCAGTTCCACGAATTGGAGAGGTGTGGAGTAGAATCTGGCAGGAATCATCCTCAAAATTAATAATAACCAGCACGTACAACTCTAAGTATTTTCTAGTTTCAGATACAAAGAACATTCAAGATAGTGGCATATAAACTACGGCTCGCTCAACTCCCGAAGACGAAGAAAGAATTTTCCACGGTAAAAAAAAAAAAAAAAAATATATAATATAAATATAAACCAAAACGCATCTTTTCCAAATATTACAAAATTTGTTATCAATGAAAGACAGAAATTTGCTTTTTAGGACAGAAACTTTGAATGTTAAGGAATAATTTGATTAGAACGATTAGATTTAGCATCGCCTTAAAAAGTACATCTATTAAACTCAGTATAAGGAACTTTTAAAATGAAATCAGAATTCCATTCATCTCATTAACGTATTTAAACCGTTAGGTACTTGTATATTGTTTTTAAAATTTTAGAAAAAATATGAAACAAATTTTTTCTGTTTGATTTTTGGGGGGGAATGTGGTCCATTCCTGGTTTAGACTGTATTTATATATCTGTAATTTTAAACCAGCCATTATGAAATTTATACAAATAGATATCAGCTAATATTCTATATTACATTATAAACAGTCCAAAATATAGAAGGTAATAAATCACAATTATAGTATTTATTGCATATTTTCTTTTGAGTTTTTATTTATAAGTAAAAAAAAAATATAATATTTTATATTTAAAAAAAAAATAAGTATTTTGTAATATATATTAAATGTGTGTTTTTGTGTAATTTATAAAATGAGTAAGCAAAGCAGAAAAAAAATTTGCATTAAAAATCTTTCTAATTATACTTTATTCCAGAGCAGTACAACACATCATCAAACAGGCAAAGAAAATCTCACAGAGATCACTTTAAAAAGAAGAGAAGACAGAAATAATTTTTATAAAAAAAAAAAATGTTTTAAATGCTGTGAAACCACTGCCCATTAAAAGGTCAGTTTTAGGACTGAAAGCTTTGGAAAAATGTTAAATAGAAAATACTCCATTGATTAAACGATTTAGAGGCTGGGAAAAAGATTTAACCCTTTCAAAGTCACTATTAAAAATTCTTTCAAATTTAACAGAATTACGTTATAAACGATGTCTGTGAAATTTATAAATAGTAACCATATGAAAACAAATTTTACATTCTGTTGGGAGGTGGGATTTTTTTTTTGGGGGGGGGGATAATTGTGAAATCTTCCCTTTTTACATCATGAAATTAATTATATTGTAAGAACAATATATAATTATCATCAAAATGATATAACAATTAGATAATTACATAGTTTTTCATTGTTCTTTTGGGAAGATGTTTTTATTTGAAGTAATAAGGAGAAAAATTAAATTCGAGATTTTTCATGTAAAGCAATTTTAAACTTATGTATTTCAAATGGAAAAATAAATTATGCAAAATTCTATTATCTATTACTACATCAAAGAGTCAATAACACAGAAAATCGAAAAAAATCTTCAAGACGTTTTTAAAAAGAAGAGAAAAAAATATTAATAGGTGGTTTTGCTGTGAAACCACTGCCCATTAAAAGGTTAAAGGAATTAGAATGGGAGAGAGGAGGTTTTTAAAGAAATATTAAAGTTAAATAATTTTGATATATTACATATGTGTGTGTGTGTGTGTGACACAGATAGAGAGATTAAGAGAGTGCATAAAGCAATAAAATACTCCTTTTATACAATAAAACATGTCGCCCCTTAAAGCAAAGTAGAACACATTGCATCTTTACCCATTATCTCAGAAATGTAACTTGGCTTTAATGTCTTATTCTGAATTTCACAGTAGAAATCATCAAACAACTTACCCTTTACTCTGACTTTTTTTCCTCTAATGATATATGATTTATGTAAAAATTTCTTTTGATCATTTTGTATCTGAGAAAAGGGTATAACTTTAGTAACCCGATCTTTCTGATATAAAAACAAGTTTTTGTTCTGCTATACCTGATCTTTTTTTTCTATCGTCACTTCTTGCGATCAGGGTAAAATTTCAAAGCATAAACTTTAGTGTGAAAGAAGAGCATTCAATACTTGGAAAAAGCTTTTATATTCTCTACTTCTTTATAAATACCGTACAATGGGATTCTTTTCTACGAATCATATTTACAGATATTCCTGGAAAAGGAAAAATTCTATTCCTGCTTTACTTAATTTAAACAGAAATATTAAGGTTGCCATAGACTTTTCGACTTGGCAAAAAATTCATTTTGTTTTAATTGAATTGGGAAGCATTGAAGATTGAGAAAAAGAAAAAAATTTTAATTTTGGTATTTTGTTTTGACTACAATTAGTAGTATTGGTACAATGTATTTATTACCAATAATTTAAATTTTGTGTTTTCAAAATAATTACTTTTCAATCTTATATTCAAAACAATCCAAACGCATTTTTGACTCCAATATCGATTTAAATTTTATGTACAAGGTATGCTGGAATTTCACATTATTCAAGTACTTTCGGGAGATAAAAATAAATTAAATTTGAGGTATAATACATGTCTGCTTTTTGCAACACGAGGACTAATGAGAATTATGATTAAAGCCGATTCCGAACGGCTGCGGACATTCCATATAGTGGGATTCGAACACACGAACTCCGGTTCCGCATACATAACCATTCGGCCATTGTTCATATATATATATATATATATAATATATATATATACATATATATATATACATATATATATACATATATATATATATACATATATATATACATATATATATAATATATATATATACACACATATATATATATGTGTGTATATACATATATATATAATATACATTACATATATATATTATATATATACAAAATTTATCCACCGGTTATATACATATATATATCCATATATATATATATATATATATATATATGTGTACATATATATATATATATATATATATATACATATACATATATATACATATATATATATATATATATATATATATATATGGGGGGGAGGGTTGTTCAGAATAAAAAATCCAGCTGTTAGTTGGCTTAAATTTCTTTCAAAATAGGAGATATTAAGAAAATCCTATTTTTTCTGTACATTCACGTTTACTTCACTCATGTATGTCAATCAGGTAGTCAATTTGGTAGGTTGAAGAATAGAAGCGCTTTCTTTGCTGTTCGGTGAATTATTGTAGTAGGGTGTATTACTTTAAAACCTATTTCGAAAAAATATAAATAAATGTCAGATCATTGAGGCTGGAAACAAGATTCCAGAAACTAGCACTTTAAATGTTGAATTATCAGCAAGTAAACTCAGAATGCTCTACATTTATTGTTGTTTACAATAATAAATATTTGATTTTTTAAATTGTGCTGATCAATATCTAAAAAAAATATACTTTCGAATAGTACTAATAAACTTCTAATATTAAATTACTGAATGAAAATTAAAATTAGATATATTAGGTTCCAGTATAATTATTGTGATAAGCAGAAATTTAACCATAGTGATCTCAGCCAAACCAAAACAAATTTAGGTATATTCTTAGAGAATGTATGTCCAGTTAAGTAGCAATGAACTGTCTCCTCGGAATGTGATTAAGAAGTAAAAGCAGATATTTAATATCAATATCCGTGTAATGAGTAAAATTTAAGAGAATTATTATAACAGACAATAAAATACTTAATTATAACAATTATAAAATACTGAATTAAAACAAATTTAAATATATTCTTACAGATTGTATGTCCAGTTAAATAACAATGAACTGTCTCCTCGGAATGTGATTAAGAAGCAAAAGCAGATATTTAATATTAATATCCGTGTAATGAGTAAAATTTAGGAGAATTATCATAACAGACAATAAAATACTTAATTATAACAATTATAAAATACTGAATTAAAACAAATTTAAATACATTCTTACAGATTGTATGTCAAGTAACAATGAACTGTCTCCTCGGAATGTGATTAAGAAGCAAAAGCAGATATTTAATATCAATATCTGTGTAATGAGTAAAATTTAGGAGAATTATCATAACAGACAATAAAATACTTAATTATAATAAATATAAGTGTTCTTCCACCCTAATCTTTGATCATTTGTTATGTCTAAAACACACTTGAATCAATTCCAAAGTCATGTTCTTTTGAAATGTATCGACTACTAACGTGCGTTGCCCACTAGTTGACCTAAGGACATTAAAGAAACATTTGAAAGTACCTTTTAATACAAATTTTGTAATTTTGCATGCTTTTTTGTCTTGTATTGTGTATTTTATTGAATAATTTATGTAATCCGGTTTAATTTTGCGTTTGTTGCATGAAAATCGGTGAATTAGCCGAGTTTTTATTATCTGTAATGTGAATCATATTGTAATTCAGTGGAAAGGCGCCAAATAGGAGAGATATTGGCCCCTTGGCGATGTTTTTAGGAAATTAATTTTTGACTCAATTTGGCGATATACCACCAAATTCGGTGCCTTGACGGTATTTTTGGAAACCGTTTGTCTCTATTACCTTCTAAAACATATCAGTCTTTTGACAGCCTATATAAATGGGCCGAACACTGGCCGATTGGTTAGGATGCTGATCGTCGGTACCGGAGTTCGTCGGTTCGAATCCCGCTATGGTATAGATGTTCGTAGCCATTCGGGGTCGACTTTAAGCAGTAGGTCCCGGTCTCATTAGCTCTCGTGTGCAAAACGGTAGACCGTAGCTCTCCAAACCAAACCAAACCTGTATAAATGGCTACGGATGTCAGGTAAGAGTCAGTCAGCTTAAAAACGTGTTATTGCTCACACCTGTGTCGTTTGGAGGGATAGTTTTGTTTTGATTGTATTGTCGCCAACCTAACCAGTTTTTCGTCTCATTGACTATTGTAAACGTGCTTTCACTGCAATACATATAAAGTATTGTTATTCTGCTATCCTGTAAAGCCAATTCAATCCATGAACGCTACGGTTGGAAAATTCGTAACAATATTAATACAAAATATATATATAGAATCTATCAGAAAAATTAACAGCTAAATTGTCTTTCTGGCTGTGCTAAAGTAATTCAATAATGAAATAATAACAATGTGATAACACCCCAAAAACTCCATTGTTTATTTTCATAAGAAATTTACTTTAACAAAAATAATTTGCGAAGAAAAATGCGCATTTCAACTCAGAATTAATATATTGATATGGTTTTTAATTAATATCAATTTTAATTAGGGTCCTACAAAAATGAAATAGAAAAATGTCTTTCCCAACTATTCCAAACTCATATACGGGTCTTGATCCAAAGCTCCTGGCAGTTTTCGAAGAGTGGGTGCGTACAGGCAGATATGAAAAATTTTTAATAGTATTTAAATGACGTCATAACTAATAACAAATTGAACTGCTTAAGATAAGCTTTTAAAGTGATTTGTAATAGAAAATAAAATGAAGTACAGATAATAATAATCATTTAGTTATAGACATTAAAGGGAAAAATTAAAAACCTATTTGCGTGAGATTGATATAATATGCAAAAATTCCTTACTTTTGAACCATTTAATTGAAATTTTCAATTATGTTCAACTTTAGCACTCATAAAGCGGAACAGGTACAAATATATAAAAATAGTAAAATGATCATTAGACTGAGAGAAAATTTTTAAAATCAGCTTGCGGAAGATAAACTACATCTACACTCAACTAAAAATTTAAAAAAAACTACTTATAACTTTTATATAATTTCCTTAATTTTAATGAACTAATGAGATACCGATTTGTAAGTCTTCAGAAGTACTTTAAATGAGTATTAAGTTTTAAAATAAATCATTAACATCTGAGAAGATATATTGATTTTTTGGAAGGCATAAGTAGTGCCATCTATCGGCAATTTAAAACATCAAAATTCGGTATATTGAGATTTTATTTTATATAGAACACGTAAAATGTTTTAGCATCGACAGAGGCCTTTTGGTGGTATTAAAGAATGCAACCAAATATTAGGGTGACCCTATAACAAACCTTTAGAATTTCTATGAAGAACAAATATATGCTAACATATACATTGTTTTACATGCATAGAGCTTTACCTTATCCAAAGTTTATTTAAATTAATTTTATTACTTTTGTAGTTTGCCAATTTCGAACTTTAAAATACTATAAATGACATTCTAACCAGAAAAATAAATGGTTTCCATCACAATATTTTTCCACATTTTTGCGGCCACTTACAATATTAACTAAGTTTTATTCTCAAGTCTATAAAGTATCCAGTAAATAAAAAAAATATGTCTGCAGTATGTACGATGAAGCTACGTTTATATCAATTAATCATGCCTAACTTTTAAAATAATTAACAGTTTACCTTAAACTTAGCCATTTTTATATACATGTATTGCTGATGGTATTCAATTTTCAAGCTTATTTAATTTTAATTAAACAAAATGAACTATTTGCTAAAGGTCATCTGTTACCGTAATAAAGTTTATATTTTATCAAAATAATCCTAAAAAATCCCAAAGTAATTTGTAGTCATACGTGCTTTTATTTTTATTTTCAATTTTACAATATTATCTCAGTTCCAAATACGATGGCAAATGCAAAAATAATTAATATAGAACAAGTAACTGAGTAAGGAATTGCCGATAAAATGCTAAAAAATATTATATCTAAGAGAAATGCTCTCCTGTTTAACTTTTATTTCTCTTGTACCGTACACAAAAAGTACAAAATACCTTATTCGAGACTTAAGAAGGATTTTAAGCTATAATTGGTTGCTATAGTAAAAGTCTTTATTTTAATGAGGGTATTAATACCTGGAAAAAATTTGCTCTCAAATTAATTTAAGAAGAGTTTTTCGTTTTCCCTCTGGTTATTATGCTTAGCGAAACTTAAATTTTTACTGCACAAGGTCTAGTCTTACATATATAATTTGCAAGGATTTCTTATTTCTAAGATTTATGGAATGCATAATTATGGTTTTTAGACTATGCTTCTCCAAGACGTATTATAATTGTTTATAAGTTAAATTAGTTTCGTCGAACAATTTAATGAAGCTCAGTTTCAAGTAAGTTCAACGTATTAATATTACTCTCGGTTAATTAGAGTAAATAAAATTTTTCAATTCTTGAGCAATTAATTTTGTATTTAAGGACAGAAGCATATTAGTTATTTAAGTTATATATATGTTGTTTATAAGAAATTCCATTTATTCCTTTATATAATATCCCTTATATAATAATAGCCTAAGTTATCTGTCCTTCTGTCCTCGAATTTATGAAGCGGTTGGAACTGGAATGGACAGAGGCATCCATAGCGATGAGTTAGGGTTAGCAAAATTCAAAGAGAGTTCGAAAACATTCGAAATCCACCCCTTTCCCCTTTTTCGATCGTTTAATGCCATTATTTCAAGCCCATTTTTCCCGGTTAAGAGAAAGCAGTTAGATTCAACACTTTATCACATCATTAGTAGATGAAAATATTTTTTTCCAGCATTATGACGTCATTTCTAAAATTTTATCACGGGTATTAACAACAAATTGTTTTCATAAAAATCTAGGAGTCTATTTCACGGACTAATAAATATCTAGCGTTTAAGTTATATATCTTTGAAAATTAAAATGTTTTTGTGTGGTTGTTTTTTATACTTAACCACACTGTTTGCAACCAATTCGCTAAATTTTGGACATCTTTCATATATACCGCCAAATAATCACTGTCAATATTAAAACATTTGCTGTCTATCCTATCACGTAATATGATAAGATAAATTAAAGTTGGTAACTAACATATAGTCAGTAAAGATAAATAAATTATTGAGCGTGTACTAGATACTTGTCAGCTAAAAAACAAATATTTTTTACCTTCCTCATAGGGTACTTTACAATTCTGAAAAATTAAAAATTTTACTGATTCCGTCATATGACGGGCTGTATTCTTATAGTTTAATAATTTTTTTTAAGTAGTGCACAGTAAAGAAACCCCAAAAAAGTATTTATTTGTATATAATGTGCCAGTTTTTAACACAAAAAAATGACAAAAAAATTGTACCTTGGGTTTAGCGAGTATTTAAATTTTAACTGTAATTTTACTTGGCTATAAATTTAAGAAAACTGGGGACCTCCTATTTAAAAATCACCCCTGACATCTGCAGCGGCTCTTAACGTGTGATCGGAATTATTGTGTGCTTTAAAAAAAAAATTAAGAAAATCTATTCGACTAAAATTAATTTTTCGGGTTCTTTACTTTTTACAAATGGATTATTTTGCACCAATATTAGGTAACAGTTAAATTTGGACAAATTAATATTTTTCATGGATATAGTTTTTAAAAAATATTAAGCTATAAAAATTATCTATTATATCTGTACTATTCTTTTCCATGCTTTTATTTTGTATTAGGTATTCTTGCATTCCTCCATTATTGTTCGATAAATGGATAAATTAGATTTATTATGTAATATTTCGTTGATATTGAAATATTTAAATTTGACATTAGTTCTTATTCAGGATTTTATCTGATATAAATGAGATTTATGTTTGATTTTGATAACTGATATAAATTATTATAATCCTTAGTACCTAAAATGTACTTTACCTATTAATTTTCTAGAAAAAGTTATAGGTAAATGAGTAATTATAGTTTCATTTACCGAATTACCGGTAAATAAAATAGTCGGTAAATTTACAAGAATTTGTACACATATCGAATCATTACGGGGCGCAGTAAAGAAGATACACCTTGAATTTATGATCTTTTATTTTTAAACAAAAAAATAACCTGTTATACACATAAATGTGATAATATAGATCAGGGGTGGCCAACCTGCGGCTCGCGAGCCACATTCGGCTCTTTGAAGGATTGTTTGTGGCTCTCGATAATTGTACTCGAGTTTCCTTTTCATATTTGTGTTATTATATTTTAAAAATATATTAAAAATGATGGAGTTCCGGCAATGCTGGGTAAAGAATCAGTTTTATTGGGCTTTTAAGAGATGATTCTGAAATTCCACAATAATGACAATTCACTGCATAATTCACCTAGAACATCTAGTTACAAAATATTTAAAATACCCTGATGTTATGAAAATAGTGTAACACATTGTAAATTACATTTGCACCAAAGCAAAAAATCATCGACAGTTCAAAAATTTACTTGAAAAATTAAAGGACGAAGAACTTCCAAATGACATTCAATAAATATAATTTCTGTAAAAAAAAATTAATACCTTTTTTGCATACCTTTTAAATATTTAAATTTAATTGCGGCTTGAGAAAAATTTCAAATTTTGAAAAATGGCTCGGACTGTCAATGAGCTTGGCTACCCCTGATATAGATCATCAATGTCAATAAATAATTATAATATGCAAAAATGTTTTATTGTAGCTTAAAATATGAATAGTTGCAAGTGATACTAAAAACATGATCTTTGGGGGCTTTTTACTGAAATAAACACAAATAACACTTTATATGCTATAGAAAATCTCCATTATTTTATTTTATTTTTTTAATATTTGTTTTTAATCATCGTAATTTCTAGATACCAGTAATTTCTTTATTTGTAACTTAAATTTCATTTATGTTTTATAGATAATAATTAACATTCTTATTTTCTGATGCAAATATTCTCCATTATTTATAGCTTAGTATATCACTACTACAAATGTTCTTTACTGTGTAGTTAAGTCATTATTATTTAACTTTTACTCTGCTTACAATATTCAAACGTACAGTTATCTAGAGTCATTAAATGTGTCTTTATTAAACTTTCAGTAACTACGCAGTTTATGATTACTCCCATTATATTGTGTTAAAGCTAATTACACAAGGACACGAGACGCGATAGGTCAGTCGACAAAGGCAAAGCTCTCGTAACTAGTGGGTTGTGGGTTGGAAGCCCGAGCCTTCCAAGATCCATACTGTTGGGTAACCTTTTCGTGGGCCGTGGGAAGATTACTTCCCATCTACACGATCTTACAAAACACACCTGTGGGAAGCGCAAAACCCATTCTAATATATTGGTCTGCTATTGGAATGACGGGAAGACTAATTCCCACTTCGGTTTTTTGCTGTCATCTATTGTTCGATCGATTGAATAAAATTAACAGTTCTGTTTTGAAAGTCTGGAAACCTGGAGTGAGAAATAAATGGCCCACGAAAGAGTTAAAGATTATTGGGTCACGTAAAATTTGTTCGTGGTCACAATGTCCTCCAAGTTCTCAATCAATACCTCTGGGGGGTAGCAGGCCAATCCTATGGGTCTTCTGCTTAGTCCCTGTTTCAAAATTACAAGGACCCACTTGAGCATAAGTTGTACTTTCACCCTTGAGGTGCTCGTCAATACCAAAGAGACACCCCTTTGCTTTAATACGAGTAGCTTCCAACTAAATCGGGCTTGGTTTGACCAAGTGGATCAGAAAAAACAACACAAGGATGTGCACAAATTTCACATAAAAGTCTGTTTCTTCTATAACAGATCTCTACAAGATTTGTACTCGAGTAACTGATCCAAAACAAATAAAGGCGACTCTGAAAAAAAGTTTCTAATGTTTATTACTTTTAAGCATAACTTTACCTCGACCACTGTTCCACATCTGGATCCCAATGATATGGCGAAAAGCAGTGTTGTCTGTCCCGTGCCAACCATATAACACTGTGTAGGATTTCCTTTTGCATAAACTCTTCCATGAAATGGAGTTCCAAAGTGAACCGTCAACAACATATCTTGCTGGTTGCACTGTACGCTTACTGAAATAAATATTTAAATTCGAGGATTACTTATAAATTATATATGTATATTACTAAAAGTTATATGAAAATATTGGTACCCTTTCAATTTTGTTTTCTTCCTTTTAACACTAGAACCATACGATGAGTCATTTTGACCAATAAGTATATTGTGTCTAATTTTATCAAAAAGTTACTAACGAAATTCGAAATATATTTCTTGAACTTTTTCTAAATTTAGCCCCATAAAAGTTTACGAAAATAGAATTTTGAAGAATCTGCGATGTGCAAAAAATGATTCATTACTAAGCTTTCAAGTATAGAAATAAAACTGTAGATATTTGTTCTACCTGTAAAATACTGATATGTAGAAAATGTACAAAATATATATAATAAAAGTTTTCCAATCTGTGCTTGAATTTGGTAAGAAACCTTGATTTGTAAGAAACTTGATAATTCCATCAAAGTTATCTATATATTATCCTAACTATATATACTTTTCGATATCGTAATATCTTATTATTTTTATGAATTATTATAATAAATTAATGCCTAAAAAGGAGTAAATGTCAATCTGTAGAAATACAGTGTATTTCTTGAAAACAACCCGGATTCATATTAAACGGCATGAACAACCCTCTTTTATTTCATACTAAATTGTTTGTTAATCTGACTCTTAAAAAACTCTTAAGGCATCATACGACTCTTAAAAGTTGAAAAAAAGTTTAAAATAATTAGCGTTTTCGACTTTTCGTAGCTTTAAAACTACCTGTTTTACAAATATAAATTTTTAACATAAGTAGAACAAATTATCTTTATTTACGTATGTATATATATCATTTTTGAAATTGAAAAATATTTTTGTTAGAAATTTTTCAATAAGAGACCCTTTGTTGTTAACAAAAGTGATATCAAGGCTAGAGTGTATGATAACTAAAACTATAATTAAGTAATAGATATTTGTTTTATAAAAATACTACAATATCTTAAAATAACTTTGAACCTAAAGTTGTATGTGTTTAAAATACAAATGTATGTTTAAAAAAGTATATGAATTTTTTATTTAAAAATTTATTATTGTAAAAAAATATATTGATATATATGAAAAAAAATTTAGGTTCAATCGGATGAAAATTATATTGTATACAACAACCTGTAAAAATTTCATGAAAAAATCTTAAAAACTTTATGAGATCTCTATCAATTTGACCCAGTTTTACTCATTCTTTCCATAATTTTGTGTCTTACTTTATTAAAAAATGTTTAAGCTAGTAACTTTTTTCTTAATTTTCAAAATGCAGATTTTATTTTCTATGAATGCGTAGTAACATTGGTACACTAATTCAAACTAATAAAAAAAAAATTAGATAATTTGACTAGATATGTGGTAACATTCCCTTTGGCCCAATTATATTCTTTCTTTCCAAAATTGTGTGTCTCAACTCATGTAAAAAAATTAAAAACTAGTATTTTTTTTAAATATTCAAAATACAGATTTTATCTTTTTCATTCAAGAGTAGTAATATTAGAATAATAATTCAATTTAATAAAAAAATTAAATCCTTTGACCAGATATAGAGCAACATATCCCTTTGGCTCAATAATACTCATTATTTCCAAAAAATTTGTATCTCAACTTATATAAAAAAAGTAAAAACTAGTTATTTTTTTAAATATTCAAAATACAGATTTTATTTTTTTTTCCTGCAAGCGTAGTAATATTAGAATAATAATTCAAATTAATAAAAAAAAATTAGATCCTTTGACCAGATATGAGGCAACATATTCCTTTTGCCCAATTATACTCATTCTCATATAAAAAATCTCAACTCATATAAAATCTCAACTCATATAAAAATTTTTAAAAGCTAATAACTTTTTTTTAAATATTCAAAATAAAGGTTTTATTTTCTATGGAAACATAGTAAGGTTGGAACACTAATTCAAACTAATAAAAATATTAGATAGTTTGACTAGATATTAAGTGGCAACATTCCTTTTGGCCCAATTATATTCTCTCTTTCCAAAATTTTGTGTCCCATCTAACATAAAAAAAGTTAAAAACCAGTAATTCTTTTAAATATTAAAAATACAGATTTTATTTTTTTTCTGCAAGAGTAGTAAGATTAGGATAATAATTCAAATTAATAACAAAATTAGATCCTTTGACCAGATATGGGGCAACATATCCCTTTGACCCAATTATACTCATTCTTTCCAAAAATTTTGTATCTCAACTCATATAAAAAAATGTTAAAAGCTAATAACTTTTTTTAAAATATTCAAAATAAAGGTTTTATTTTCTGTGAAAACACAGTAAGGTTGGAACACTAATTCAAACTAATAAAAAAATTGCATTTTTAGGTAGATATTAAGATGCAACATTGCTTTGGGCCCAATTATATTCTTTCTTTCCAAAATTGTGTGTCTCAACTCACATAAAAAGTGTTAAAAACTAATAACTTTATTTTAAATATTCAAAATACAGACTTTATTTTGTATGGAAGCATAGTAAGTTTTGAACACTAATTCAAACTAATAAAAAAATTAGATCGTTTGACAAGATATTAAGAAATAACATTCCTTTTGGTCCCAATTATATTCTTTCTTTCCAAAATTGTGTGTCTCAACTCACATAAAAACGTTAAAAACTAGTAATTTTTTTAAATATTCAAAATACAGATTTTATTTTTTCCTGCAAGAATAATAAGATTAGAATAACAATTCAAATTAATAAAAAATTAGATCCTCTGATCAGATATGGGGCGACATATCCCTTTGACTCAATTCTCATTTTACTCATTCTTTCCAAAAATTTTGTATCTCAACTCATATAAAAAAAAAGTTAAAAACTAGTTATTTTTTTTAAATATTCAAAATACACATTTTATTTTTTTCCTGAAAAAGTAGTAAGATTAGAATAAAAATTCAATTTAATAAACAAAATTAGATCCTTTGACCAAATATGAGGCAACATACTCTTTTGGCCCAATTATACTCATTCTTCCCAAAAATTTGTATCTCAACTCATATAAAAAAATTTAAAAACTAGTTATTTTTTAAAATATTCAAAATACAGATTTTATTTTTTTTCTGCAAGCGTATTAAGATTAGAATAAGAATTTAAATTAATAAAAAATTAGATCCATTGACCAGATAAGGGGCAACATATTCCTTTGGCCCAATTATACTCATTTTTTTTTTCAAAAATTTTATTTCTCAACTCATATAAAAAATGTTAAAAGATAGTAACTTTTTTTAAATATTCAAAATAAAGGTTTTATTCTCTATGGAAGCATAGTAAAATTGGAACACTAATTCAAACTAATAATAAAATTACTTTGTTTGACCAAATATTAAGCGGCAACATTCCTTTGGGCCCATTTATATTCTTTCTTTCCAAAATTTTGTGTCTCAACTCACATAAAAAAGTTAAAAACTAGTAATTTTTTTAAATATTCAAAATACAGATTTTATTTTTTTCCTGCAAGCGTAGTAAAATTATAATAATAATTCAAATTAATAAAAAAATAGATTCTTTGACCAGATACGGGGCAACATATCCCTTTGGCCTAATTATACTCATTCTTTCCAAAAAATTTGTATCTCAATTCATATAAAAAAAATTAAAATATAGTTTGAAATGCTGATAATGGTTAAACTAATAACGAAGTCGTAAAACTTACTTTACCATAGAAAAAGAATCATGTAATTAATTTATCTCTAGCTTGCTAAGATCTTTGTTTTCTCATAAAATCTTTAACACTAAATCTACCAAGAGGGGTCAAATGACCCCATTTTTTGTTATTTTTGCCCTTATAAAAAATGTCCGGTAGTTTTAGTGTTAAAAGCATGATATTGACCTCCTTTCAGAAAATGAAACTTGATCAATCAACCTTGAGAGAGAATTTCAACTGGCTAATTTTACTTCTTATTTCTCTGCACTCATTTTCAAATCATAGAAAGATCTTTTGATCATCTAAAACACATTTCGAAAATGCTAATGATCGTATAACTGCTAAATGATATACGATGTTTTCACTGTTTTGACCGCTTATTTACATTAAAACACATTTTTCTTAAATTAATGATCTTTAATGAATAATGTTACTTCTATCAATTTAATGGGAAAATATTATTCTTTTCAGCTAGTAAATAAACTCAAATGTATAATAACTTTTAAAAAAGGACTACTGTTAGTATTACTCACATAAAATGGTGAGAAAATTGGCACTATTTTATATAAATTAATCTCCTGCAACCATTACTCTTTTACAAACTTTTTGTTGATTTTTTCCTAATACATGTTTCATTTGACAAGTATTATTTCTTTATTTCTTTAATATGCTTTATAAATGAATAGTTAAAAATGTAAATGACGACAAAAGCTATCAAATTTAAGACGAATAGATCAAAGTTTGCAGACGCTTTTTGTTCACTTGCATCCCTATTTTTATACACTTTATTTATAGAACATTTCATGATAAATATTCGGGAGGATAAACGATGTAGGTAAGAAGTTTTAACTAAGCTTTCTATACTTCTTTCCAAGTTTACTAACATAGCTGTCAAATATACAGATACACTAAAAGTTAAATGTCAATGACTATATATGATTTTCCAAGATCCAAGTAACTACATCTTTGTCTCGCTAAGAAATAAATTTTTTAATATGTAAAAGAAACAAATATTTTCTGAAGCAATCGCATCTGTACTCAGAGAATTACATTGATAAAAGTAACTAATATTTTAGATACTGGATCAACAGATGAAAATATGCTCAAACAATTTGCGGGCACCATGTAAGTTTATGCATATCTTACGGGCAGAGAAGGAGGGTAACACACCATCATGCAACCAGTAAAACAGCATAAAATGCATAATATTGAATACAAATTAAAATATATATATAAATATATATATATATATATATATATATATATATATATATATATATATATATATATATATATATATATATATATATATATATAAATAAATAAATATATATATATATATATATACATATACATATATATATATGTATAAATATATATTTATATATAAATATACATATATATATATACATATGTGTGTGTGTATATATACGTATATATATATATATGTATATATATATATATGTATATATATATGTATATATATATGTATATATATATATATATATATATATATATATATATATATATATATATATATATATATATATATATATATATGTATATATATATATATATATATATATATATATATATATATATATATATATATATATATATATATGTGTATATATATATATATATATATATTATGTATATATATATAGGCATTCTTTTTATGTTCTTTTGCGCGGCGTGAGGAGTTAGTCACATAAATATGGCTCACGCGCAATGATCTGTGCAGAGAGCAGTGTGCACATTCCACGGACAGAGTTATGGCTACCCGAAGCAGCTAAGCCTGCCTTTGTTAAAAGTTGGGCGCCAATGTGAGACGCCATTAATGATGATTGAAAATTAGTGTGTGATGAGATTTAAATAAAGATATGAAGATGATGTCATGACTCTAGTGTCGTTTAATAGGAATGTGACATATATATATATATATATATATATATATATATATATATATATATATATATATATATATATATATATATATATATATATATATATATATATATATATATATATATATATATATATATATATATATATAAGAAAAAACGATCAAAGAAATCTGATGCCCCTAGAAAAACCACTAGTCAAATTGTAAAGCAAAGTAACAGCAATGCATGTATAAAATAAGATTGGCATTTACCATTAACATTATAATCAGAGTTTGAGTACTAAATTTAATAATTCAGTGCATAATTCAAAGCACAATGTAAACAAAAGTACTCCATGAATGATATACATTGCATTTTCCCACACAGATTTTTCTACCCGAAATTAAATTCAATCCATACGATATTTCCATTTCCAAGATTGTAATTGATTACTTTAAAAAATAAGACATAAGCACGACACCGATGGCTAACGGTTTAACAAGCTGCTTCTTATTTATAAAAGTGAATTCATATTCATAAAATTAATTCCTCTCTTTTAAAAGAAATTAGTAATTCACTAGAGGTAAACCAAAATTATTGCTCGGGGATTTTTCAGAAAATAGCCTCATAGATGTTCTTTGTACTTTTATGTGTTATACTTATGAAATTTTGTATGGATAATACTAAACAATAACAGTAATAATAATTTGTGAAACAAAAAGAAAATTAGATCACCTTGCTCACAAGTTCCTTTCTCACTGTAAACAGAATTAGCTCTTGGCATGAAAGCATCTGGTGGCATGCTAACCATATCATCACTACTCAGAGCACAATCTCGTACCAGCGTCTCGAAATTGACAGATCGGCAGACGAACTTGTCCTCTAAATCGCACTGTCTCTGGCAGTCTGCAAGATTGAATGCTCGTGAAAGACGATCGATGTAAGGAAAAAAGCGATCCGGCACTGTCCGATATTCACAAGTAGCTGGTTCTGAAAGCACAAAAACAAAAATAGCTTACAAATCTGCCTTTCCAAATTATCTTCATAGTGTTCTCTAGGATTCACACCATTAAAAATAATGTTCAAACCTAGTAACTTGTAAATTTAGATTAAAGGCAATTGTGGCATTTGGAAACATTACCTTATTTTAACATTCCTTGAACTATTATAATGCAAATTTGTCTCACCCTTGAGACAAATTTGAGACATATTCTCTTATTTTCAACAAATGCATGCATTCCCTTAAGGAAGAGCACAGTAATTTGGGGATTTTAATCAGACACTTCGATAGTTGAACAACAATTAAGCGTCAATCAATTAATTTATTGATTATGAACAACATTAAATTAATTAATTAAACGGAGGATGTAAGACTTCTTATTAATTTATTGCATTTTTTCAATGAAACATACACAGATTAAACTATTAATTGCATGGATCCTCATATTATCGGATACTGTACTTCTAAATCTTGAAATCTAAATTACATTCCTTTATCTTTAACAATACAGATTGTATGATGGACTAACATTTACGTACAGCATAAACTAACCGATATAAAGCTGTTTATAATCATCCATAATATATTCCCTTTGTCGAAATCTAATTCACCTCAAATAAAAATTATCCTATAGGTTCCATGTAAAGTTTTAAATTAATAATATAACTATGTAATTACCCCTCAGTTTGCTCGTGTGCTCATATTTGATCTAAACGTTTATTAGAAAAACATACTTTTGTCCGTCCAGACAATGACGAGAAGCATAAAATTGACCTTACATTTCGATGGGGAATGTTTGATCAAATAGTTAAAATGAGGAAGTAGAATTCCGTAGATGCAGTTAAACTTTTATTTTTACTTCCTGGTTTTAAATATCTATAAGACAAATGTTAAGTTATGTTCTTTGTAAGAAGTAAAGTGCTGCGTTATTTTTCTCAATAGGTATTAAGAAGTATCTTTCCTCCTAAACGTTTACACTATCAAGCATATCTCAAATCTTTTGTCTTGTGATGGAACAGAAAATAACATTCATTGTTTATTTTTGACATAGATAATAAGGGAAGAACATTAATTTTACTTTATATATAACACGTAGGTTTTGTTTTGTTTGGTTTGGTTTTGGAGCGCTACGGTCTACTTTTTGCAACAAGAGGGCTAATGAGACCGGGACCTACTGCTTAACCCACATTGGACAGCTGTCCTATAAACAGGACAGCAAATAGAATTCCATTTAATAATAAAGTTATAAATATTTTCTGAGTGGATTTTATTTTAAGACCTTTAAAATAGACACACTTTATCATAGTAACAACAAAAAAAAACTGAGAAATCAAAATATATTGTATTGTAAAATTTATTCTTAGCAACCCCTTAAAAATTGTCATTTTCCAATCTTAAATTTTATATTTATTATTATTTTTTTCAAACATAGTGGGGGTTACTTGTAGTACTCCAGACATTGGCACTACATTAGTGAGTAACGCTAGGTCCAGAAAACGGTATTATGACACCAAACACTTTATCCATTTTAACGATGATTCTTCAATTGATCGACAAGATCGTTATTATAAAATTCGACCTTTTTATGACAAAATCAGCATAACCTTGATGCAATTTGGTATATTTTCTGAAAATCTCACTATCGATGAAAAGAATGGTAAAATATTTTGGGAAGGCACAGTTGCAAGATGTTCATGAAAAATAAACCTGTAAAATTTGGATAAAAATTTTGGGTATTAGAATCCTACAACGGATATCCTTTTTCTATTACACCTTACCAAAAATAGCAGTTCAAGAACTGCAAAAGAAAAGCAACAACAGTGTACTTAAAATGTAATGTTGAACTTTGCTTTGAATGTTTTCACAAATTTCACCTATGAATCAGCCTAATGCAATATAGGACAGCTAATTACTTAAAAAATTAAAATTTATTTTTTAAATTTTGGTTTTATATGCTTAGTTACACCATATTAATGTTATGGATAAAGTTATGGATAACAACTATGCCATAGTGGGATTCGAACACACGAACTCTGGTTCAGAAAGCAAGCACCCTAACCATTCGGCCACCGTTCGGCATAAAACCTAGAAAAACAGCCAGATGTTCATTTATAAAAAGAAAATTATCTAAAAAATTTAAGGTCAATAACTAGTCATTAAACTATTCACAATACAGTTCAATAAACATAATAACTTATAAAAAGTGCTTATAAAAATTAAAAAGATCAGATGAATATGGCCTTCAACCATCCCCGTGAACTTACTTTTGTTTTATATGTTTAAATGGATACAGTCTATAAAATGTGAAGGAATAAGACATATTCCCCTGATTTGTTTCATTTTTAAATATTCGTTTTTAAAATATTTAAGAATGGCACCTAAGATTAGTTACAACCAGAAAAGTAAATTTTGATACCTATTTATAAAGTCATAATTTCGTCAATGTTCAGAGGGCATACCTGATGCGCACTGGTTTTCGAGATATTCCATTTCTGGTAGATCTCTAACAAAAGCACTTGGTTTCGATCTTCTGTCTTCCGAATACAATCTGCAAACCCTGCGAAAGGCATCATACGTTGCAGAACGGCAATGTGGGACGTTCCGCATACAAAGCTCTTCACAGTCTGAGCGTCGAGGTACTCCTGGTACCTCAAGATCCGGAATATCGTGGAAGTCGTATCCTGGTACTCTCTCAAACGTCCAGAGCTTGCCGCATGTAGAACCTGAATACGAATGAAGAATTACAATACAATAATTCACCGCAATTATTTAACTCTTATATTACGTAATCACTTAATGTCACTTCTGCTGATAAAAGTATAAGTGATGTGACGATTTCAATATTCTCTAGTGAGAGGTAACGTGAAGAATAGATCACAGTCAAGATAAAATTGAAAATTTCTTTTATTCTCGATTAACTTAAGGCTATTTACAAGGAGATTCTAATTCCCAAATAATGTAGAACTGCAAAGGATGGTTGCCTGTATAACTTCCTCACGACGATCAGAGTCGAAAGAAATTTAATAATCTCATTCAAGTCTGATGCTTTTCAGGGTGCAATGAAAACCTAAATTATCTCCCGTTCGGTATCAGAGACTCTGCCGCTCCCTATATGAGTGGACTTTATAAATAAAAAAAATTAAAAATAAATAAAAATTAAAAAAATTAAAAAACACGAAAGCCTCCACGAGGTCAAACACCTCCGTAAAAAAATGTCGAAAATCCCTGAGTCGCAAAATTGTATGCTTTTTATACCTGGGTGTCAGTTACGGTCCCGCCAACTGTTTTTTGGGTCAGTTAAGATCCCAGTTACTTGAGAACTCCAGCTAAAGTTACAGTTAGATTTTTTAGCTGAATTCTCATTCGCTGGCTGTCCGGAATTCCCGAGGATTCATTAACGTGATCCATCAGGGGGCGTAATCGTCTATTCAATCCGATTGTCAAGATCCCAGACTCTGTGACTCCACTCTATTGTCCTGGTAAACAGGTGGAATCCGATCAGCTGTTTTGACGTCTGCTCGGAACAAAGGGGAGTCTTCACAGTGAGTGGTAACTAAATTGGGGGTCTAAGCTTCAAATCGTACAGTTTTGACTTCCTGTTTGGATTACGTAACTCCATGCCTAATTATTATGGGAAGCAAATTGAGATGTGAGATTAATGTCGTCAGTGTGGTAACAGGGGACATAAAACCCTATTGAAACTAATTTATATGGTTTACATTCAATCTGCTTGAAATTCAACTTGCCATTAGGAAAATATTTATTCAAAGTTGTCCAAATTATTACCAATTTTAAACGTTATTAGCTTTTACTTTAAAGTACCTAGGTCCAAATGCTCCCTGTGCATAATTTTCACTTATAATAATAAGACCATTTTCATTTAAAGAACTCCCTTCAGACCTTAAAATAAAACTTAGTTGTTATATTAAGCATGTGCTGAAAATATTGTGTAATAAAATAATGATAAAAATTTTTAAGTTTTTTTTAGAAACGATATTAAATAATACTTTTAAGTAGAGAATTTGTCGCTTTTTACTTCGAAATTTATTATTTTCGCTAACTTTTATTTTATATGCTACAAGGTATATATAATCGATAAATTGCGAAGGAATGCGAGAAATTCATCTGGATTGTTTTAAATATTGATAAAATATAAAAGTTGTATTTAACAATATTAATAATAGTTGTTTTGTATGTTGTAGAAATAATTATATGCATTATAGAATGCTGGGTATTATGAAATCCTTTTTGCTTTTCAATTTCCTTTATATTTCTAAATTTAAAAAGATGGAAACTATAGAATTTTCAACTATTTTTTTTCCTGTTGAACTTTTAACATATACTTAAAATGGCCTCATATGCCTGTTCAGTTTCTTAACTTAACCGTCAGAGGATTAAAAATAATTGCTATATAAGTTATAGGAATTGTTAGAATCACCTTGATAGATATTACACTAGTACTATATTCTTATTTAATTTATTGCCATATCGTTATTCTTATTTCTAATTCAAAATTTCTAAACATTTTCTTTATACTATTATTCTATATATTAACCTACTTTGTAAAAAAACACTGTTCTGTGATCGAAAGTTATAATTGAAGTATTTTTGAGATATGAAGCTGGCAAAAATTAGGAAATATCGACATTTCATCTGCTTAGCAAGCATTTTTTTTTATATTAGGATTTCAGTATTCAATCTGTACAAAATAACAAAATACAGTTGATCATCGTACTTCCAGTGTATTTTGTTCAGCTTCTATATCGAAATCATAAAGCATTAATTCTTTTATTTTCACGGTATTGAGTAACTTAAAATTAGAAAAATTTATTCAGATGCCGAGAATTTAAAGTTTTATCAGTTAGCGTTCTTGTTGTAATCTTAAAATAAAATAAAAAAAAACTGTAAGAACTCTAGTATATAAAAACTGTATATCTAAATATTGAAAGGTGATTGCAAATTACCTGTTTTTTTAATCCAGGTTTTTATTAGACTTCAAACTAGCTTGAAGCATATATTTCACTATCTATTTTGCGGGGATAGATAATCTTTCAAAAAAGTTTAAAACAATCCTTAAGGCTTTGTAAAAAGCATAATTTTATAAATAAATTCATTAAATTTAAAAAATTATAAAAATCCGCTAAGTTATTCTAAATACACACTAAAAAGCATTTGATTTAATTCATTGTGTCTTTTTCTCTTTTAAAAGTTGCTAAAAAATCGACAAATGAGATTTTTTTTATTCCTCTTCTAAACGACGCTAATTTTAACCTTGTTAATGTTTTCAGGAAATTGTTCAGAAAATCTGTTTAAAAACTGCCAAGATGCATTTAGTAAATCAAAAACATTTTTGTATCATAAACAAAAAATATAGTTTTTATTTTCCAAGCGACAAAATTCTTTTTTTTAATTCACTATAACACTGTTATAAATAACACATTTTAAAGATATTTTTAAGAGCTTGCAGATTTCAAAGAAGTAAAAAAAAATGTTTATAAGAAATCGATTAACACAATAAAAGTAATTCTGAATTTCTCTATTCTCTGATCGTCTGTTTGAATTTTACGTTCCTTTTATGTTTTCATTCCGATTGTCCTTTAAAAAAAGAAAGCAATAAGTACCAGAACTTATAAAATATTAATTATATATATATATATATATATATATATATATATATAAATGAATTTGTGTCTGTCTGTACTCGATAAACTCAAAAACCATGCATTCAATCGCCGTGAAAATTTGGAAAATTATTAGGTATATCCCTTGGAAGGTTTTTGTAACTTTTTAACGTTCGAAATCCATTCCTTCTCTCTTTTTCGAGCATTTCATGTCATTATTTCAAGCATTATTTTCCCCGGTTAAACGCAAACGATTAATTTTTTAATTTATCGCATCATAACTAAGTGAAAGAAGCAATATTTCTAGCAATGTGACGTCATCAATTGTTTTAAACGCAGTTTTCCTCGGTTAAAAGCAGGAGATTAAAATTTTCAATTTATCACATAATAAATAGGTGAAAACGATATTTTTCTATCATTATGACGTCATTACTTCAAATATCTGATTTATTCATTTCTTATTTTATATTATTTAAACATCGTCTGCGTAGTATCAATTCTATTTGATCTGGAAATTGAGATATAAAAAGAATAACTTTCATTTCTATAGGACTCAAATTATAGCATTTTTACATGAGAACTTATTTTAAATTTAATTCTTAGTTAATTTTTGGACAACATTTATTAATACCACTAAAATTAGCACTGTTGCTGTCAAAACCTCTGCTTCCTATTCTACCTCGTAACACGGCAAGATCTATTAACGTTGCTAATCATCGTACAGCAGTAATACAGTAATATAATTTAGGGTTAAACATATTTTACCATAAAAAAAAGTTTGAGCCAATTTAATATAAGACACAAATTCGATTCAGATTTAATCGCTAGCATGTAAACATATATTTTGTTATTTTGGTTTATTGATATTAAGAATAGTTTTCATTTGTATGTTTTTTTTTTATACAAATCTACCGGATAAGTCATTGAGTAACTAACTTTGGACAGAAATCCTTGATACCGCCAAATGAACATATTCCATATTAATACATCTTTTGTCCACCCTATCATGTGACAAGATAATATAACAAGAAAATATAAAAAGATTTTTCATGTAGTTGGCTGTTATTTTATATTTAGAGTACACCTCAAAATAATTTATTGGCTTCAAAAGTAACATATTAAGTTCACCGTAGCGAAGAACGGGCCCACTTGCTAGTATAGAATAAAATTAAAGCATTAATGACCATTTAATCTTCCTTAATAAGAAAGTCATTTTGTCTTTAATGATAGAAACATGAATACTTAGAGATGAATAGAGTGTGTTTATCACTACATACTCTGTTGAATGAATGATATAAAATGACATGTTCTAGTAAACTAAACACAGTTTTAGCTATTACTTTTTATTCTCAATTACAAGCAAGAAATTTAATGATATAGCAAAGCATAAAAAAATGTCTTATGAACTTTCTAAGAAATCAAAATAGAAAATATCTCTCGGTTCACTTTAGAAACGTGATTCTACCTTTTAAGTAGTTACTCAAATGAAAAATAACAAAAGTTAAAGAAATACCTAATGGAAAATAGCAGTCTAATGTTAAGCCAAAAAGTTAATGAAGCATTTTCAACGCTATCAATTTTAATATTAAAAACTACAAGTAATAAGTAAAAAATAAAAGGAGTAAGAATCCATAAGAGACTTATTTTGCATTCGGGAAATTTCTCCCCTTAAAAGCCAACAAAGTAGTACATTCGCTCAAAGTTTTAGAGAATTATTAAGATTTTTGAACAAACATATCCTTTCTGTATACAGAAATTTATCGCCATGAATATATTTTTCCTTCAGATATAATACACTCCCTAAGGAAAAAGTTTCAGGATTGCTCTTTTAAAGAAAAATGTAGATATTTGGTATTGTCTCTGTTTTATTTCTTATATGCATTATTTATTTCGAAAATAAAGGACTCAAGGACTTTTTAAGTGAATATAAAAAACATTTGGGAATACGTTAAAAAGGATTTTTCACATAGCTCTATACGTTAACTGCAACGAAATTTCAGAGCACTACAGTAACTTTTCCTGCTTTGCAATTTATTTACTTTTCAATAAATGCATACTGTTGCAGATAATACTTTGTATGCAACATAAATTGCAATGTTGTTTGAAGTCGGAAATTGATATCAAAGATACTAGAGATACACGATAAAAGATTTTTCCATAGTTCTTTACGACAACTGCAGTAAAAATTTCAACGCACAACAAACAAGTTCTTGCTTTTTAATTACTTTATTTATTGCAAACTTAAAAGGTCTACAAAAAATTAAGTGTAAACAATTAAAAAAACAAAAAGCTTTTTTAGATACCTGAGTAAGAATGCATTCAGGGATAGCCAAAATCAGGGCCTTATCCAGGATTTTGTTTCGAAGGGAGGGGAGAAAATAAACTGGGACCCTCCCCCCACTAAAAAAATCCCTATTTTTTATCTAAAGCTATAAAATTTAATAAGAAATTATATATAGTTTAATATTAATATTTGCAATTAATAACTGCATTAAAATTGCATAAATTATTGCATAATAAAAATTTGTAAAATGTTATATATATACTTAAAATTTTATGCTCAATCTTGTGTATTCCTGTACACATGCATAAAACAATTTGTAACAAAAAAAAATATTAAAATAAAAAGTAGACAGAAACTCAGACAATTGAAATTTTTATCTAAAAATTAAATTTTTATTGAAATTTTGATTAATATTTGATTGAAATTTTGATTAAAATTTCATTCAAATTTTGATTAAAATTTGATTGAAATTTTGATTAAAATTTGACTGAAATTTTGATGAAAAATTAAATTTTTATTGATGACAGTTTCGTAAACTTTTATAATTGAAAACGTATTTTTATTTCAATACTAAAAGAAATGCTATAAACACCAGAATTTTGGGAGCTGTCGATTTTATCTCCACCTCTCTTTATGGCCCCTATCAAAATGGATATTTAAAATTTCCTTGTACGTACGTACAAATGCATTACTTATAATAGTAAATGGATTCAGGTCGGATCGTAACGTTTATTTCCATTGAAATCTAAAGACCCAAAGTTTTCATGATTATACTTCCATTTACACTGTCCATTAAAGTAAGATGGTTGCCATAATGAACAGTCTAAGTATTAAAAAGTCCCTTAATTTCAAAAGACTGTCACAACTTTCAATTTTATACAACGTTTTACCTGATAAGCAGATCTTCTCGAAATAAGCCGTTTCCTGAGCTGGAACAATAGCGTTGTCGAGAACGCTTGAGTAAGCGTCTATCCAAAAGCAAAGCTGCTGGTACTTGGAATACTCGATAATGAACCCTTTGCAACGGTCTCCCAGACGTTGACAGTGGGCTTGGCATTCTGTCACTACGCCAATAGTACTGCGGGTGGCGAGCCTCTCCTTTCGACCGAACCTAAAATCACACAGAATTATTCCATATAAACAAACAATTGGTTAACCTGTTTCTACTTGGGGTGCTCAATTACATTTATTGAGTAAATTAAAAAGAAAACAAAAGTTTTTATTTTATTCACAATAACAAGACAAACAAATAAATTGAAAATCGTTATTTCAGCTTGTAGTACCTAATCATAACCTATTTATAGTATAACCTATTTATAGTACAAATTAAAATGTAAACAAAAGTTTTATAAAGTTGTAAAGTAACCGTCCAAACCTATGTTCACGCAGAATTATTCGACATAGACAAAAAATTGCTTAGCCTTTGTTTCTACTCGAAGTGTCCAATTACAGTTATTGAGCAAATAAAAATTAAAACAAAATATTTTATAAAGTTATATTATTTCACATGTGCCAGTTAAGGTATTATCACACATAATTATTAACATAAACAAATATTTAGGTAACCGTTGTTTCTACTTGTGTTATGACCTAACGAATCCACCATACTATCTCTTTCTTTTATCTTTTACCTGTTTATTCTCTGTTCGTTGTCATTTTTATGCTTACTATTAGTGCCCAATTGCATTTATTGAGCAAATTAAAATGAAAACAGAAGCTCTTACGAAGATTTAATGCTCCATATGGGGACGCAGAGCCTACGATCATACAGAATTGTTCCACATGTAGAAATAGTTGGTTAAACCATTGTTTCTCCTTCTAGTGCCACATTACATTTATTGAGCAAATTAATGTACCAACAAAGTTTCTATAAGGTTGTGATGCTTCATATGTACCAGTCAAAATTATGATGACTCAGAATTATTCCACGTAAATAAGCAATTGGTTAAATTTTGTTTCTGATTGGAGTGCCCGATTGCCTTTGAATGAATTATATTTATTAAGTTCCGGGGTAGCTCAGTCGGAGAAGGCACGATCTAGTAACTGGAGGGTTTCGGGAGTTCGAGCCGGCCTATGATCCGCCATGTTCGTTAAATGAAGGGCTGAAAATATTGCTGTGACTGGGACATGTAGAATATGTCCGTGGTCACAATGTTCTCCAAGTTCTCCAACAATGCCTCTGGGGATGGCAGGTTGTAGAAATATCTCTACATTATGGATATAAAAAGTAGTAACAATAATATACTTAATCAGTAAGATAAATTTACCTTAGCTGAAAGTTTTTCTTGCCTGCAATTTAATTTTATTTTTGCGTACTCATCGTGGGTACAATACACTTAATCATAAAAAATATTAGTGATCAAGGAGATTGCTTTTATTAAATATAGCCATTAGTCATTATAATTATTGTTAAAAAAATAAACAGGGAGATATTTAATTTTAAAATTTATTGTGAGGTAGATACTAAAAAAGTTTAAATTCCAATAAATCAAAAAAATTATTTTTTGTCTAAAACATTTGAAGTTTCTGGGAAAATAGAACTTAAAAGACTGATATACTATGTAATTTAACTTCAGATGATATACAGAGATAGTGCATTGAGGATAAAAAAATCAGTTAAAGAAACCAAATTCCGTTTACTATGTATAACAAACATGTTTACTATATATTATAGATATTTAACTATAGATATTTATTATACTATATTATTATACTATAGATATTTAATTTTAAAACTTATTGTGTTGAAAATAATAAAAAAATTTAAGTTTCAATAAAGAAAAAAAACTTTTTTTGTTTAAAACATTTGAAGTTTCTTGCAAAATAGAACTTAAAAGACTGATATACTATGTAATTTAACTCCAACTGATATACAGAGATAGTGAATTGAGGATTAAAAAGTTCAGTTAAAGAAACCAAATTCCGTTTACTATGTATAACAAACATGTTTACTATATATTATAGATATTTATTATACTATATTATTATACTATAGATATTTAATTTTAAAACTTATTGTGATGCAAATAATAAAAAAAATTAAGTTTCAATAAATAAAAAAAATTCTTTTTTGTTTAAAACATTTGAAGTTTCTTGCATAATAGAACTTAAAAGACTGATATACTATGTAATTTAACTCCAACTGATATACAGAGATAGTGAATTGAGGATAAAAAAATTCAGTTAAAGAAACCAAATTCTGTTTATTATGTATAGCAAACATGTTTACTAGGTATAATATTTCTTATGTATAACGGTTGTGTATTTTCGGTATTCCAAAATAAATATTACTTTTATACGAACATTTTGTACTTTAATTATTAAACTTTCAACTTAAGTACCTTCAAAATGTAGGTACTTTTTATCTATTATAAAATTTGGTTTTAGATACTTACGTACTTTTAAATACCAGTACCTCATTTAAAAAATTATATTTCTGCTAATTACATTTTCTAAAACATGTTAACAAAAATAATGAATCTGAACAAGAAATTCTTATAATTTAAATCTCAAATTTAATTCGAAATTATCTTCTTTGATGAGTGCTTATTTTATACTTATATGGAAACAACGAAGAGGCTTTATCCAAAAGCTAGATACTTTAAGCATAACCTTCCACTGAAGTTTTTCTTACCTTATATTATAGTTGACTACTTTCTCATAAGTATAAGTATCGAAAGAACATCTCGTATGAGGAGGAGGAGGAGGCGGTGTAACAGGGCGTGGTGTCTGGGATATAGGAGGAGTAGAATCAGGAGTTGGTCCAGGAGTATGGGTTGGAGTTGGTGGTGCTGACGTTCATAAAGCAAAGAAAAAAAAGTAAAAAGAAGATGGTAAGTCAGTGATCATTTTGATCTTTACAAAATGTAAGAATAAAAATCAATTATATTTTTTTCTCTGCATTCTATAGGTACGAATGCAAAGAAAATGCACTGATACTGCACTCATATCAATATTATAGTAAATCGTCCTTTATAAGGTATGATCAAAAAGTTCCCTTCTGATTGCGTGGTTGAAACGTATATACAAATTAGCTTGTATCCTGATGAGAATTTATAGGTTTGGTTTTGTTTGGTTTGAATCATTACGGTCTACTTTTTTTCAGCATGAGACCGGAATCTACTGCTTAAAGCTGATTTCGAACGGTTACGAACATCCTTGACACAGTGGGTTCGAACCCACGAACTGTGGAGCCGAAGAGCAATGAGGATGTACAAGCACCTACAATGAGATATGAGATTATTGTGGGACTCATTTATTTTTGAAAAAATACTGAAACAACCACATACTGTAACGGCTTCATTGATGTTAACAATGGAGCCGTTACAACCAAATGCATCTAAACAGAACTACGAACTATGGCCGAATGATAAATCGCTGCTCTTCGGTACTGGATTTTTTGGGTTCGAATCCCTCTGCTGGCGTGGACGTTTGTAGCCATTAAAAATTGGCTTTAAGTAGCAGGTCACGGAATTGTTAGCTCGGTCTCGTGGAGAAAACAGTAGACCACAGTGCTCCAAACCAAATTAAACAGAACTAACGTACTGACATCCTTTTTATGGCTACCGAAGTCTGGTTTTAGCGACAAAAGCTCCCGCCACCGCTGGAAATCTGAGTCGAAAGTTCCCTATTACAAAGAAATTCAAGATCCAGTAATATTCTGAAAATTTTATGCTTTTCTAGTTCTTTGATTACCAAATGACAATTGCTTGTTGGCTTCAAGGATCCAGGTACCCAGATCACTGGGGAAAGATACTGCAATAATCTGGAGAGATTACAAGTTCAAATTGAAATGAAATTACCGGGAAATTTTTTAAATTGAGTTATTCTGAATCATGGCAATGCACGTCCCAATATCGCAAATGTCATAACGCAGAAGTTAAACCTACTACAGTGAGAGATTACGTTTTAGAGCACCTGCCGTATACTCCTCAACTTTCTCCTTTTTACATTGTCAGTCCTTTGAAAACTGCTTGAAAGGTCAACGGTTCCTGTTGGAAGTACAGAAAGTAGTTTGGAATTTCTTCTAGCAGAAGGCAAAGGAATTTTACCAAAGTAGTATATAAAAGAAGTGTTATAATTATCACAATGCTTAAGACATACATTTTGAATGAATGGTATACCAAACCTCACTGTACAGCCTTAGAATGGAAACTTTTTGATCACCTGTTTACAAGTATTGAGTTAACAATCATTGGCTTTTATTGATACTATTCTATACATTTCTTTGACTAAAAATATTGTTTCTATAGCATAAAGATCCTTTTTATTCTAATATTATTTAGTATTGTATTATGTAATTAGATATTTCTTTGGGAAAGAACTTTTCTAAATTTAGTTCAAGTCAAAGTAAATAATTAGAGAACAGATTTCATTTTACTAGAGTGTGTTCTGATTTGCAATTCTATTCTTCGTAATTAACAGACAGATAATAGCTACGTATCATTACCAACTTTTCAGTTCTCAACTGTTGTCGCTTGCATATAGTACAGAGCATAAAAGGCAAATAACTAGCTGACATTCCAAGTCATTAAATATAAATCCTATTTCTGAATTAGTTAGATACTGTAATAATGAATAAATATGGTTCCATAATATTGTTAACTAATATGAATTATCATAAGCAGTCGAGATTATATAATATTTCAAGTGGTTAAAATTTAATTTCTTGGTTATTTAATATCTCTAAAATCATAAAAATAGATAGAAATTATTACTATATAAATCAGTACTATATATATATATATATATATATATATATATATATATATATATATATAATATATATATATATATATATATATATATATATATATATATATATATATATATATATATATGTATATATATGTATATATATATACACTGTCTACCAATAAGTATTTGGACACCTGTGATAGGAAAGAAAAACTAACTTTATTCAAAATCAATAGTTTAATCAATAAAATAAATAGCAATAAATCAGCAATAAATCAATAGTTTATAATTATACCTTTCTCGAAATCAGAGAGCTCCGAAAAACGCGTCATCTTTCATACGACTAATGCCGATGCTGTTTCCTACACGATGTATACTGACGGAGACCGTGACGTACCTCAGGATCTCAGATATCGTCATTTTCATGGGTGTCCAAATACTTATTGGTAAACAGTGTATAATTTCTCTCTAGCTTTATCTTTGAAAAATATTCTTTAATATTTTTACATTTAACCTTTAATATACTCATCTACTGTCGTGATACTGCAATTCTTACGAAAGAACATAATTATGAACAAACTCTTTAGTAGTTTTCTGAATACTTTATCCCTTTATTCCTCTTATGAAATTTTAATACAAATTAAACCTTATATAAGATGGCTGCCTCAAATTAATAAACATCATTATAGTTATCTGTTTTTCATATATTCTGCATAGTTTTATTCATAACTACTCTTAAGTTTATTTTTTCTGTGAACAACATTTTTTCCTGTTTTACCTCTGTTAATTATTCTTTTGTGGGGATTTTCTTCTTCTCTAAAGAGTAACTACATACCTGTTGTTTGTCCTCTGCATTCGACCTCTTCGTAAAGACTCCTTAGTCTGTACCGAATAGCTTTTCCATGACCAGTTTGTCTATTTACTGAACTCAGCAAGCATAAGTCATTAATGCCCCCTTGTTCAAGGTAACTGTAAGACCTGCAGTTGAAATCTTGTTCCTTCATACATAGTTGGCGACACAGTTCAAAATTACTAATGCCTGGAATGGCTTTACTTGTGTATACCATAAAGAGATCACGCTCCGGTAACCGGTAAGGACACGTTGATGTACCTAAAAAAGAAGACTAAATTATAACTCTTTTGTGTGTTTTGTATGTTTGATTGTACAAGCCAAAATAAAGGGACTACAGGTAACTCCAAAGGTAGCCCTTGACATTCTATAGGGTATTATTTTTTTTTTCATGATTAACAGAATTTTCGTGATATAGAAATCTTAAATAATCACGATCTTCCTCTGCTATTGAAATTTTGAGTAAAGAATTCTCAATATCAGCCGAAAACGCAATTTTATGAAGGCGAAATTTTTAAATTATGTCTAAATACAGGGGTTTAAATTAGGACCAGGATTTAAACTTTCGTTCAGGGATAAACAAATATTTTCTTTAGAGAAAGCGTCATAAACAATGCGAACTTTTGTAGTTGCTTTATCCTCTCATATCAAAGGTCTGTGGGGCATCTAGAAACAGTCACACTTCTATTATACCTTCTCGATATTGTTCGGTTAAAATAGAACTATATTCTCTACATAATTTTTCATTTTTCATGAATTTATTTTCCAAACTAGAAAATCGTCTTTTTGTTATTTCAAGATTATTTTTCAAGAATTCACGAGAATCTTTCCATAATAACCGCGCTTCATAATGACCGTTCACGAATTTTAAATTTTGTTCAAAGTGATTTACAATTTCTAGATCAGAATATTTTTTTCATTGTTCTCGAAAACTCCAATGGATTCAAGATCTCAAAAAGCCTTTAACTACATTTTTGGGTTGGATCTGTCCAATTGTTGAAACTCTTTTGTATATTTGTAAATTTGTCTGGGCTGTTTATTTTTAAATGCATTTTTAACTTTCCAAAAGTGTATAGCAACAGCTCTAACAAAAATTTCAAGAACAAACTAAATAAAAATTACAGATAACCATAATACTTCATATAAGGAACAGACATTTCATGAATTATATTAGCTAGTCAGTATAAATTTTTAAAACTCTAAAAGTAAAACTTAATGTGACGTCCTAAATGAATTAATTCAACCATTTCTAAATTCCTATTACAGTAGAACCTCTTTTTAATTACCCCACGATACAACGACCCCTTCGTTAGAACGAGCATCTTAAAAAGTCCCAATTATTTTACCATAGAAATAATGTTAATTTTGAATCATTACAATGACCCCAAGCGTATTATTTTTCGTTACAGAAACCGCCAACTTTAGTCCGCAGAACTCATGAGCAAATGGGCAATTTCAAAATTATTGTACTGTGGTGCAACTTCAAGAAACCTGTTCTCCTCTCTTTGTGTTTGCTTAAAGAGAGCCTCCTCAAATTTCCTGATCTTCAATTATCTTTTGATGAGTTTGTTGCGGTAGACGAAACTTTACAGTGATGTGAAGAAAATTTAAATGAGGACGATTTTATTGTCCGTATAACCGAAAATGAAGAAATCGGCGATTCCGACGACGGAAAAGATATCGTCCAAGCTTTTAAAAAAAGTGAATGAAAAAAGAAGCCTTCAATGCAATCAATGACTTGCTTCAATATTTTGAAGGACAATTTAATTCTGAAGATTTCCTTCAAAATCTAACGGATATGGAATCAGTGATAATAAAAATTCCCAAATGAACTTGAAACAGCCGTCAATCAGACTTTTTTTTCAAAAGTTCAGTAATGGAAATACAAATAAATAGAAGTGTATGTATTGCTGCATCATTTCTTTGCTCAATATTTTATTATTTCTTCAATTCATTACAACGATCATATGATGTTGATACCACAGGGTGTCGTTATACCGAGGTTCGACTGTATATATTAGATAGGTATATAATCTTTTGTGACACCCTTTTAGAGAACATCAGTGATATTTCCACCATGAGCAAAATGGAATTCTTTTAAATGCCTTATAAAAACCTTGAAAAACCGTAGCAAAACACGGAAATCCATCTACTAAAAATAAATAAAAGAACAATAAATATATAAACCTACAAAACATTATAAATCTACATAACACCAATTAAGAAATTTAAAACAAGCCAAAGTGAGCTGTTTAAACTTATATTTTTTCTGGGGTTCTTAAAACTCGACAGGTTGTACTGCATTTTTTTTTCTTTTTACACATAGACAATGCAATGAAACAAGGTTTTTCATTATTAGAAATCTCGATGACGTGAAAAATATACAACAAAGAATTTGCATCTAAAAAATCTATTAACTAAATAACATGACAATGACACTTCAATTCGGATACATTATTTAGAATTACTTTATTGATAAGTAGTTCAGACACATTTTTTAATAATCTTCTTCCCTTAAAATGAAGTGTGCTATAAAATACCATAAAAAAGAGCATCAATAGTATTTTAGTGTCTCTAACGATAAATTATGATGTAAAATGCTCTCAGAGAAAAAAAAAATATCTATGATAAACTAACATATTGTTTAAAAGTGTTGTTCTTTTAGTTATCGACACAAGTTATTTATTCTGCTAATGATTTTTATTTTATTAATCATCTAAATCGGTTTATATCCGCAATGATTTATTTATCTTAATAAATACATTACCTGTATATGTATATATCAATATATGTGTGTGCACATATGTATATAAATCTTCGTACATATATATTTCTCTACATTTATAACAATATAAATGTGTATGTAAATATGCATATAATTGTATGCAGAATATATGTATATACATATACACACACGTGAGTGCTTGTTTCGTGAATGCTAATAGAACTTTTAAAACCTGTTGTGAGTGAAAAAGTATGTGTTAGTATTATTTAATCGAGTGTATGTATGCATACAAATTTTTGAGTTAATATTAAAAACTTAATGTTAAAATTTATTCTGTAATAAATTCAACCATACCGCATCAAATCTAGCACGAGAGGCATCATGTAAAATTGCTCCCTTTGAAATATCGATCACAGCGACATCTATTAAGTTTCATTGACACTACAAATCATTCTCTGATATGTGAAGTATTCTGAAGAGCATTTCAGGCTCAAAAGATTATTAAAAAAGATCAGACAGACAGTAAAATTTTAGTAGAATTTACCTATAAGTAATCATTATTTCTTTTTATACTGAAACAGAATATATATTTTTAATAATACTTCTATCAGTTTATTACAATAAATTCTTATGATAAAGAACTGACGTAGATTCTCCTTCTCTATATAAATACACGGGAAGAAAATTTATAAATTAAAAAATATTTGTAAAATTATATTGATGTAATAATGTACGTTGTTAGTTTTATTGAATGTAATACATGAATTATGATGTTATTTTATACACATAACAGTAATATGTATCTTCCAAAAATGAGTATTTTTAGACAAATAATAAAATGTATAGTTCATTTTCATCATTACCTCAAAAAAGCTAAAATCTTTTAAACAACCTTGAAAATCTTTCCAAAATTTTTAATCGCCTAAATTTTGAGAACTATTAGTGCAGCACTGATTTCGACTATGAACTAATCTTGTAAATTCTGTCGTTAATTATCAAAAACTTAACACCAATGTTAGAAATATCACTACGAAATAAAATTTTACTATATTTTTCCAAACTTTTTTATTTTTCCTTGTACAATATCAATTACGCAGTAATAATATAGTGTTTTAATTAATGTCTAGTACTCAACGTACGATAGTGTCATTTATCCATTTGATTACTAATACCAACTTTATTTATAAAGTCATATTATTTGATACAACTTGAAGAAAAAGAAAGCCTTCTTATTAAAACTAGATTTACGGACCGAGCCAATTTGATCACTATATATATCTATATATAAAACTTTAATATTACTTTTCAAAAACATACGTTGGTTTTTAGTAAAGTTATAAAATATATGGAAACTTTCATTCCTCTTCCCCGCAGACCCCTGCATTTCGCATTAGCAAATGTGGTATATCTATTTTTCACGGTTGTGAGCCAATTTGACTCATAGAATGTATATGAAAATAAATATAGTAATAAATATAATATAAAGTAAATATAAATTATAAAGTATATAAAATATATTATAAAGTAAATATAGAGAAGAAGTCGAGAACACTTCCATTCCAATGACAGAAATTCATGCTACTGATGCACAGAAGGATTGTCAAATTCAACAATCATGCAAACATATGTAGAAACTATCGTGCTAAATGTAATAGAAATGTTTGCAGAAAATGTGTTTCAAAAACAGATTTCATATGTAAAAAATGTTTTCCATAAATATTTTGATAATAAACATTTTATTTAAATTAATTTGATACTATTTTCTTTTCAAAAACTTCGGTTTTTTCTTGCATGAGTCAAAATTGCTCACTTCAGTAAAAATAGGTATATGATCAACATCCGTAAATCTAGTGTTAACAGGTTCACTGATACTGACGCACTAGCGCTTCAAAATGGTGCAACGTTCTGTAACATCAATCGAATATTATTAGTTATGTTATTCTGAATAATCCAGATTTTGAGATTAGGTTGGTTGGTTAGTTGATTAACACTATATTGCCCAAGGAAGTCTTTTTGATTGTTTTTTAATTTCAATTAGAAAAACAATTATGTATATAATGACATAATTTCTTAGAGTTTTGGGACTTTTTGAACAGCATATTAATAAACGTATTTATATGTTGTACAAAAAGTAACAAAATTCAAATAAATTGTATCATTATATACATAATTGCTTTTCTAATTAAAAAGAAGTCAAAATGACTTCCTTGGTCAATCTAGTGTTTGAGTTTAAATGGCGCAAAATCTAGTTGGGACATACTGCGCCAAACAAAATGTATTAATTGCAGCACATAAAACAAACTAAATCACAGTAAAAAATTTTTTGAAGAAAACAGACACACAAATTGAAGACATTAAAAATATATACATTTACACAATATATGAATTTCAGCGGATTGTACTTTTAAGTGGCAGCGAATGTGTTGAAAGTACAAGTAAGTATTTCTTTCTTTCCATGCATTTGGTACACTTTTAAATTAATTTAAAACATACAAATGTCAATGTCATTAATCGCCCCAAAAATAAAAACAAAATGAAAGTATACAGCTGTGTCATAGCGTCAAAAACGAAGTACTGCAATAGTGAGTACTTAAGTACTACATAATCATAGTATAATCTGCACATAATCTGCTTTTGTTCTCGGCTTGTTCGTCTAAAGAAGGGGTGGCCAAACTTTTAGGATCCATGGTCTACTCAACATTTAAAAAATCGAAGGTGGTCTACCAATGGCAGAGCTAAATAAACGTAACGTACATGTTTATATATTTATTTTCGGTAACAAGAAAAAAAATGGTAAATTATCTAATTTTTCTAAAAACACTTAATATTTACAAAATAAAAATGTTCTAAAGAAAACAATCAAAGTATTCTTATATGAAAAATTGACCATTCCATTCACTTCGTTTAGTTCAAATTTGGCACTGTATATCTGCGACAAGTTTATCATATTGTGGATGGCACGA
This sequence comes from Pardosa pseudoannulata, assembly GCA_032207245.1. Taxonomy (NCBI): domain Eukaryota; kingdom Metazoa; phylum Arthropoda; class Arachnida; order Araneae; family Lycosidae; genus Pardosa; species Pardosa pseudoannulata. Next base: position 147,545,259 of record CM063505.1, read on the forward strand.
GCTTATTGCAATGCGTAAACACGAAATTAAATGTTCATTTGTTAACTAACCATTACGAACTAGTGTTGCCACTACAAAAATCCAAAAAGCTTGGAAAGCTTAAAATTGCCAAAAGTCACCAGCTACGTCAGACATCATCCGAAAAGTCCCCAAGTATGCCACAAAAACCGCGGTGTGTATATTATATCGAATCAGCACCATACAATGATTATATGGTACTGATTCGATTATATTATGATCTAAGCATCCTACTTTGTCAAGTTGTCTCTATTTAATTCTCCACTGTAAAACGACAAATTCATTGTATTATTTTGCACAGTTTGTTTTACGTTTTAAAGCTTAAACTGTAGTAAATATTTATTTTAAGTAATTCATTAATTCTATGTCATAAGTCATAAATTAAATTGTTAATATCCGAGATCATTATCGGCATGTTCGCGCGGACTACCTAAAATGTATTCATGGTCGACCAATCGACCGCGGTCGACGTCTTCGCCACACCTGGTCTAGAGTAAATGTCATAGATATATCAAGAATTAATAGCAATTAACAGCAACACAATTCCTTACCAATGTTACACTGGTTTTCTAAGTAATCCACTCCCCCAGCAAAGGTCAACTGGGTGTGTGGAAAGCTTTGTTCTTCGGAAAACAGTCGACATTCTTGGTTGTATCTGTAGTAATTGGCAGATCGGCAAAGAAATCGCTTTTCCTCCAGACATCGACGCTCGCAATTAGAACGAGAAATCAGACGTATCACGTCCCTAGGCTGAATACCACGAAGTTCCTTGTCAACATAACGATCAAACATCCACTGCTTGGAACAGCCTAAATAGACTAAAAAGAGGGAAAATGCGAAAATAAGCTGATTCAGTAAACAAAAAAAAACGGTTTACAACATAAAATATGAACTTTAACAACAATTATCAAATAAATACATAAGATTAAATATCACACAATCTTAAAAGAAGTATCGTAAAAGCTGAAAAACGGCTAGGACAACAATTTTGTTTCTAAAAACAGCTAATATTGACCTTTTGAAATGTATTTCATTAATTAATTTCCTTATACTCTCTTCCAGTAGAATGGTATTTTTGGAGCACAGGATCCTGCCTGACATATCTCCAGTTATGTGAAACTGTTTTTTAATTTAATGAGATATTTTATTTATTTTTATATAGTACATTCAAAAAACATCTTTTATTCTAATTGAGAAAATTTGAATATAAGACTGTATTTCTAATCTAAAATAACGTATTTCAATAATAAAGTAAACCCAGTTATGTATGATTATATCGTCTTTCTGTTACAGACAAAAATAAAAGCTAAACACCAATGTATCATAATTAATATATGAGAAATCAGTTCTCGGTGACTTTTCATGGATCATACGAGAGGAAATAATTTTTCACTGTCTTATAAAGGATCAATTTAGTCCTTCCTGTGAGACACGTTTCATGTGTCACTACGTCGGAGAACACTTCAATTAACCGATCTCTTAATAATCTTGTATGAAAACGGTTGTTAAGGCCTTATGTGGAAATGTTCAAATAGAAACTTTCAGGAAATAAAAATGCTGAAATAATTCTGTTGTAGAGACACCGGAGGAACGATTTGTCTCTAGTATATTATGATAATCCTAAAATAAGTCTTTACAATTTCAAAGTAGTTCTTCCATCTGACTTTGCATCTATGGCTCGCATTTCAAATTTTGAACCATCTATGAAAGGTCTTAAAGGAAAGGCCACAATTATTACCCCCTCTTCTGTTGAAAACCCAACCAAGATTGCAACACAGTTTTAATCTAATCCCATAATTAATAAAATATTTGCTAGTAGTCAACTGGGATCCGAGCAGCGTGATTAAAAATTTAAATTTCAGCTATTTCTTCGGTGTTCTCTCAAAGTAAACGGCGAAAATGAGTACTTAAATATTGACATATTTTAAATCTTCTTTAGGTCGATAATTCTCCCTTGAGGGCAAAAACTGAAGGTAAGAAAATCAAACATTTAAGTAGGGATTTTAGCATGCTAAAAAATACATTCTACTACACCTTAATTTCGGAGACAAACAAGGTGAAAAACTTAACTCTCGACTTAGGTGGCATTTGTAATACCTTTGGTTTATTTTTAAACTAAATTTAAAAGGATTTTAAATTTTTCTTTTATTTGTATTTTAAGTGAGGAGAATAAATATAATTATCAATTCCAAATAGTTTTCAATTCATCTTATTCTTTATTATAAAGTAGCTTTGACTATAGACCTATATGGTATTTATTCAACTGGTTACTTTATTTTTCAAATTTTTCCTCCAGAAATACGTTAAATAGGTTATCATTGAAATTATTTTCTACTCTATATAATGCATATACATATAAAGTACTCTCAAATTTTGTATCTTTGTCAAGTGTCTGAAAAGAAAAATACGCGTGTAGATTAGATTCCTTACATCCATACCGTAGGCATATCTTTTATACAATATATCTAGTTCCTGGTAAATGTTTGAATGCTATTTTTTTTAGTTTTTTAAACATTAAAATCAAATTTCTCACAGGGTGAAGTAGGCGATTCTTGTATTCCATTACATTGGAACTATCAAGTACAGTAAAAAAAATTGGACGTTAAAAAAATATGTGGAACAGCTGAAAACTTTTTAAACCATTTTTTTTAGATTCGTATTGTGCTTTATAATACGGTGGACTATTATTGTTCTCTTCCATTATTATGTTTATTGTAGTAATATTCATTATAAGGACCATTTCCAGCTCTAAATTTATATTAATAAATACTTTTTTAACCTTAAATATTAAAAAAAAATTTAATCTTTTAACGAGGCTATATTTAAACATAGCTTAATTCAGAAGTAAAATAAAAATTACAAATTAACAGAATTTCTTAACTTTATCAATAAAATGTGAAGAGAGATTAAGATTACGCTACCAGTCATTCAGCTCCCCGAAAACATCCTTCTATCTCTTTGCGCTTTTATGTGTTTATTTTTCGCTCGTTGTCATTTTTGTGCTTACTGGCAGAAGCCTCTGGTTGGCGGGCTTGGCCCATATGGTCCAGTTGCATCACCACCTTCGATGCCAGTCTTTCCGCATCGCAATTTTTATGGAGAAAATATTTTATGTATTTATATTAAGCTGTTGAAAAAAAATATGGAGTACACCAGTGTTTCACAGAAAGTGTTAAACAAGGAGAACACCTTGAAACGTTTGAAAGATGAAACGTCTCGTTTCCACTCAACGTCGTGATTTACTCCCATTCGTAGGAAAAAAAATTGGATTTTTTTAAGTGTATCGTGGATTTTTTTGCTTGCTTGCCTCTTTCGTCAGTAAATTCCCAGGGTGAGTCCTTAATCACACATTTTAAGGGGGGTGAAAGAAATTCTAACTATAGGTCATTTATAATAGGGTTCTTATTGGTGTTACACATGAGAAAAAGCACAAAATTCCATGCAACCTATTAGACCAGGAATCGAATACATGACTAATAGTAATGATCTCTCGTATTTAAAAGTAGAACCTTAATATCCTAGGTTAAGTTGGTGTCTCCTTCATAAGTATAAAAGTATCACACTGATACAGACATATTTTTGACTATGAGACTGAGCTTCGGTATTAATATTTTCATAGACGCTTCGGCCTATTCTGTTGTTAGAAGACGAGTTGGAATGAAGCAAGCTGATCAACAGACTTTTGCGTCTGGCTACCGGACGAATTTGTTGTTATTAGAATACAACGGATTGTATGGTGATCACGCTACTAGAACGAGCCGTATATACGAGATACTGTTATTTTTCCCTTTAAAATATTTTTTTAGGGTAGGTATGTGAAAAATATTTTTAAACTGAACAAGTATTATTATGTCTTTCTACTTATTTTATTATGTTCAGCTATTATGACTTAACACCGAGAAAAGGTACAAGATCTCTTTTATTAAAGTTTCAATCGACATCTGCAGTTATCTACTATTAAACATTTCCTATATAGCACTAAATGCTCGTTACAGCTTCGATGCTGTTTGCATTTAGGCATTGCTGACGGTGCTTCGTATTCTGTTTGAACATAATACTATGCTTCCGTTTCAGTATCACAAATTAGTTGATAAAAAATAAGGTTTCGCTAATACCGGAAGAAAAGATTTAAAGTCTTACATGGTAAGCAGATTCCCTCGAAATAAGCCTTATTATCAGCTGGTATCAGTTCTTTTGGTTTTGTTACCGATGTTTCCGAACCGCTGTAGCATTCTTGTTTTAAATAATCCAGCGTGAAACCTCTGCACTCATAGTTCAGTTCACACATCCGTCTACACTCTGTAATGATTCCTGGTATGTCGGGATTACCTCGATACAACACAGATATGCTGGCAAGGTGTTGGTAACCTGTCACTTTTTCAAGCATCATTATTTCGCCATGGCTGCATTGGCGAGCTGCAATAAAAGGGAAAAAACTGATTTAGATATTTTTAAAGAAAAATTCGTTAAAAGAGATTAAAACTGTTTTTATCTGGATCATTCAATTGCATTGTTTTATATTACAGTGTATGATGGAATTACTAATTTTTTTACTTTGTCTAAATACTAATTTATTTTAGTTAAAATGCACATACTGTTAAAAATAACTACAGCATGTACATAAATTATTTTCTTATATGTTTCTTCAGAATTTAATTTCTATTAAATATGTATATCCCATACGTTAATGTATGTTAGAAAAATAATTTATTCAAAATCAGCGCATCGTTGGGCAATCCCCTATATAATAATAGCCTAAGTTATCTCCCCGTATGTCCTCGAAGTTATGAAGCGGTTGGACCTGGAATGGATATGGGCATCCATATTGAATTCTTGATGAGTTAGGGTTAGCAAAATTCAAAGCAAATCTTTAAAACGTTCGAAATTCACCCCTTCCCCCCTTTTCGAGCTTTTAATGCTATTATTTCTAGCCCTATTGTCTTCGGTTAAGAGTAGGCAATTAAATTTAACAATTTATCCCATAATAAATAGGTAAAAATAACATTTTTTCTGGCATTATGAGGTCATTCCTTTAACCATCTCATTTAATCATTTCTTATTTTAAATTATTTAAAAATCGTCTGCATTATTTTCATGCGTTTCATCACTGAACTTAGATATTATGTAAATAATTTTCTTTCATATTTGGCTTAAATAATAGATTAGGTACATATGTGATAATTTTAAATTTTATCATCGATTATTTTTTGTTACAATGAAAATTTTATCACCGGTATTAACAACAAATTCTTTTTATAAAAGTCTATGAGTCTATTTCACAGGCTAATACATATCTAGCGTTTAAGTTATATATCTTTGAAAATTAAGAAGTTGTTTGTTTGTGTGTTTTTTATACATAACCATACGGTTTGACGAAATGAATTCCATATGATTCTAAGCTGTATTCACATAATCGGGAAACTTTAGAGGAGTATGAAGATAAACAAATTATTGAACTTGTACCAGATAATTTTCAGCCAAAACCCACAGCATTATTTTACCTGCCTCATAGAGTACTTTAAAATTCTGGAAAATTTAGGCTGCTACTCACGGCGATCATCTACACCACTAGATTATCTAATGACGTCACTAGAAGTGCATTTCAGTACATGTCGAAGATGGGAACTTTTGCTACCGTGGTGGGGATTTTCGTCATAATGACAGTCTAAAAAATCGACTATTCCGATCGTTTAGAGTCCCTGTGAGTAGCAGCCTAAAAACTTTACTAGCCCCTTCATATGACGGGCTATATGATAGTTTTCAATATGTATCTTAAATTTCAAACGATGAACTTACTTGGAGGAGGTGGATCCGTGGTAGGTGTGGTTGGCATTTCTGTGGGAGGAGTTACGGCCGGGCATTTTCGCTCGTTATAAACGAGACCAGGCCGTCCCTGTACCGCTCCTCTACCTCCGCTGGCTCTGTCGTCGCCACTAAGAAAGCATTGTCCATTACTGGAATAGTAAGCAAAAGACCTGCAGTTGAAGCTGCGGTACTGGGTGCAAAACTGCTCGCAAACTTCGCTAGATGTGATTCCTACCATCTGTATGTGGTCCGTATACGTCGGGTAAGAGTCAGCTGTCTCCTCGTAAGGACAAGAAGTCAAAACTGCAAAACATAATTCATCATTAATAACCAAGTACAAATTATTCTAGGGTGGAAAAAAGTAAAGTATTTTCTATTTCCAAAAACATTATAAATCCTGGTCTTTTCAAAGTATTTTTATGGAGTAACAGAAAAACAGATATTCTCTAAGATAATTGCTAATTCGAGTCAGAACCAGAGTGAATAAAATAAACATACAAGCAGAGATGAAGAACATAACAAAATAGTTCCCTGAACTATCAAAAAAAATTTACATGCGTACATCTCACTATGACTACAATAAATTAATTCATAAGTCATGTACTATTTTTCTCACCTTCTCATAAACTTTGTTATTTTTTTATAAAACTATTTTTCTTATAACTATTGTTTCTGAAATGAATTGATATTTTAACTTTTTAATTTCTGAATTTAAGATTATCGTTTTATTCGTTCCGTATTTGAGTCTGGTAGGCACAGGAGTCTCACAGAAAATTCACAGAAATAATATATTGTGTTCAAGATGATATACAGCAGAATCTCCCACATAGGTACAACGTAATGGATTGCTAAGAGATCTTAACGATCAAGAAAAAACATTTCGTAAATGTTAAAAGGCACACACCAGTTCAGTTCCGATTTCCACACCAAATATCTTCAAATGCTTCAAAGGCTTCAAAGGTGGTGGTGAAACTGGACCATATAGGCCGGGCCCTTCAATCCAGAGGCTTCTGTCAGTAAGCACAAAAATGACAACGAGCGAAAAATAAACACATAAAAGAGCAAAGAGATAGAAGGGTGGATTCGTGAGTTCATAGCACAAAACTAGAAAGTAGAGAGTTTAGGGATAGAAAAACATAAATGTTTTTTGTGGCCAGTGACATCCGTACGAAAAAAGCCGAGAAAATTAGAACAATATTGCCAAATACCTTCGACAAATATACTAGGTAATAAACCTAATAGTATAAAATTTTACCTGGTTTCTGATCAAGGTTATTTTACCTGGCAAGCAGTGATTCTCCAAATAGTTCACTTTCATGTTATTTGTCCTTCTGTAAAATGCTGGTAAAGTCCTCCTGTCCTCTCTGCTTAGTTGACATTCGGTGGTGTCGTCGTTGTAAAGAGCAGATCTACAAGTAAAACTTCTCTCTTCGAGGCAGAGTTCCTCACAGTCTCGTCTACTCTGAACGAATGGCACGGTTCTGTCGTACAGTTGAGCTTCTAGTTCGTGACCCAAGACACGTTCAAAAGCCCAGGCTTTATCTTTGCAAGCAGTAGCTACGGGACCTATAAGAACAGAACCAAATCTAGCCTCACTACGATGTAGTTTTAAGGGTAGTCGCAAATAAACATAACAATTATAAGAGTTTTAATCACTCTTGAATTCTGAAATCTAAAAATCATAAATATAAATTAAAAATTAAAACATTTATGCTGTATTCTATATATATTCTGCAAAAGTTTTAATTTTAAAAAGAAAAAAACTATGTATGCATTTTATTAATATTTAATGTCTTTATCTCTTTAATTTACGTTTTGGTGATTACATGAAATTGTTGCATTAGCTGGAAAAGCTGAGCTTACGAGTTCACAGCATTTACTGTTACAAATGTGAAAATATTTTGCAGTCGATATCAAAATTTGCCTAATAATGTTTTAAAATGACATTTTTAATATCATATGATACGACTATAAACGAAAGTAAATATCTCATGTGTATTTTCATCCATGAGTAGTACGAAGGTAATGAAATTCTGAAAACAGCTCTTTGTAATAGCTCTTTATTGATTAATTAAGTAAGCAAATGAGTTTTTCGTGCATAACCGATATATTGATTTCTAGTTTTAGTTGCTTTTATCGTAAGCTCGACTTTAAACTTCCTTATTAAAGTGACTATCGGGCATAAAAATACAAATAACAAAGCCCATATAAAACAAAATAGAAAAAATAACTATTTGTATTATTTGATCAATGTGTACCTCTAAGACAGATCTTTTCAAAGTAGTTTTCTCCATCCCTTGGTATCAGATCTTGCGTTCTACCTTGAGAATTTCTATCCAGTTTGTCACATCTCATGTTCTGATAGTTGACCGAAAATGCTGGGCAGTCCAATCCATCTCTCTGGCAATGCTCTTGACATTCCAAAGTATTGCCGAGACTTCCCGGATTGCTGACTAGAATTGAGTTCTGGACAGCTGATCGAAGTACAAATCCAGTCATTTTCTCATACGTGAAGGCTCCTCCAGTGCATTGCTCTGTTAACAACAAATAATTAATTTTTTTTAAATATTTGTTAAACGTAGAAGTTCTACAAAGGTAGTACACATTTGAAAACACTGAATGATTTTATTTGAATACTTCATCAGAAGATGTCAGTGTGTTTATCTTAGAGCATTAGTTCTCAAATTTTTATCTCACGGAACTTTTTTTTACCACGTGCATAGTCGTATAACCCCTGCATAAATATTACTTGAGTAGAAACTAAGGACATATTATTTGTAGCTGATTAAACGTAAACAAAAGAACTAAATAGTATAAAGCAGTATAAAAATGTAGATTATACTTACAAAAGGTGGCGAGAAAGCAAGAACTTCTTTAATGATATGATGCAAAGTTAAATGATACATTGATGAAAAGTATCAGGGGAATGAATGGCTTTGTTTTTGATTATCATGATGTTCTTTAAAGTTTAGTTGTACTGAAGAAAGTTTTATTCTCATATCATGCTTTGCATGCACATATTCCGGAGTTTAATTTTCGTTAAGTCATGTGCAGGAAAGCCAGTTTCACAAATATAGGTCTTGCAAATAGTATCAGAGCCTTTTTCCAAAATTATGAAAATTATCTTTTCATACAATACCAGCGCCGAACGATGGCCGAATGGTAGAGCGCTGCTCTTCGGAACCGGAGTTCGTGGATTCGAATCCCGCTGTGGGCATGGATGTTTGTAACCTTTCGGAATCGGCTTTAAGCTATAGGTCCCGGTCTCATTAGCCCTCGTGTGCAAAACAGTAGACCGTATCGCTCCAAACCAAACAATACCAGGTTTTTGACACTGACACAATTTTATAAAGTGGTGAAGTTTCATTAATATTCAAACGAAAAAAAATTCTAGCAAAGTTATAGTGAAAATTTTCATTTACGTCAACCACTTGTAACACATTCTAATGATTATATTTCAATAATATTTATCTAGTGTATAATTAAAATATTTAACTGTATTATTAATGAAAATATTTATATTATTCTTAAAAAATTTAGATATTACGAAATTTGTACAAAAAAAAACTTTTTTTTTTTTAATTTTTAAAATAAATAAACCAAAGACGTTAGATTTAGGTCAATAAAATAGTTTAAAATTGATAAAATGATTTGACCAAGTTTGATTTAAATGTATGAGAAATAGTAACATTTTAAAAAATGATATTTATTGCTAACTAAAATTTAAAAAAAAAAACACAGTTTCTCGAAAAACAAATTTTGTTCATATTCCATTCTCTATAAATACCCTTTTCCGGTATCCGAATATTTGTTTCCAGTTCATTATTTATGCTGTAACTTTACCTCTAGTTATTGCAAAAACATAAAATTTTTTTCAACCTTATATATGTTTAACCTATAAAATAAAAGATATTTAAAACATCTTGCAATATTAATAACCCTTATTAACACTATTCGCTGCTATATTTATTTTAACTCTATTTTAATTACTTTATGCATTTCTATAAAGTATTTTAATTCTAAATTTCTATTTTGTTATTTTAGGTATTTTTTAATACTGCTAATTGAAAAGCATTTAATCAATATAAAACTCAAAAGTTGAGATGTCTGTCATTCATTAAAGAAAATTAGGCATAAAAGTACTAAATTCTTTCAATTAATCAAAAGTGATTTTTAATTGATAAAAATACATTTATTTCCTTCGAATTAGTTTTTTTTAACTTCTTTCATTTAAGTATTAAATATAAAAATATTACTATCTTAATTGAATTAATTATTTTATTTAACTAATTTCATTGATTTTTAAGGCCATTAGATCGTAATTTATTCGTCTCATTTTTAAAGAGGTTTTAAAATATTCCACTAAATGGATTTCAAGAACTTAGAATTTTTGTAGTTTTATCAATTTTGCCTTATACCAATGTGAAAACACAGAAAAAAGACTATTATGCCACAGAATTATTACTGTAACCATTGTATTAAGCTCTCCTTTTAATTAGTTTATTTGTAATAAAATTAATATATTTACATGAAACTGGGGTATGACTTTCCTAAATTTTCTTTTATAAATATCACAATAACTTAACATAAACTATATTACAGATAATTTTTTTAATAAACTACTTGTGTTTTAAAGAATAATGGGCTTTTTGGCATTACATCGGCAAAGAAAAACTTAAAACTCTTTTCCTAAATTCAAATATTTGAAAAACTTATTGGATATTTTATTGTTCTAGTCTAAAAACCTGACGTAAAAACCAAGTAAGCAGAAAGAAAAATTGTATTTCAAATATTTTAACCCTTTAATTAAAACTGCAATTTTAATTCATTCTTTTAATAAATTGAACAAAACAACAACTACATTTTAACCTATACTTTCTGTTAAAGGAGTACTTTGCTTTAAGTAGTGCATGATTTCGATGTATTTTATATAAAAATAAGAATCTTAATGAAAGTTATCAAATATGTTTTCTCATTATACTAGGTCTGAGTTTTTTACATTTCAAGTAAAATACCAAATTCAATTTTGTAATCTTAAATCTTGCTAATTTCACCTGTTCAATACAGTTTGATAGATGTGTACCTAAACCATTGATATATAAAGGCACCATAAGTTAGAACCTTTCTCACTTAATCTCTAATATCTCGGACAAATTCTATATAAAAATTAAATGAAATTCTTATGTCTAAATTGATTTTCTAAATAATAGAAAAAAATAAATAATTTGTACAGCATCATTCAATTAGGTGAAGTTCAAAAAGCCTCAAAAGCGAATTGAAGAACAGGCTGCAAAGGCATGTACATTTAGAAAATTAAACAGAATATACGTGCAATTAGATAAGAACTTACATTTTTATTAACGTTTTACATTTTATAAGTATCATTTTAAAAACTTATTAGTAAGTGATGAAAATCAAACGCAATCATAAAGTTTTGTTCCCTTTTTCAACAACTCTGAAGCATCAACTGTTATAGAGTGCCAACTTTTATAGAGAGCTAAATGAAATTTGAAGCCCCATATGATGCCAAGATGTATAAAAAGTATCACTAGAGATAAAAGTGTCTTGGTAAATCATTTTAACACATTGACGGACAGTACGAACAAGTGAAGTTCGAAAATTGACTCTATATATTTTTGTAATTTTTAGAATATTAGAAGAATAGTTTTACTTTCTGCTTAAATAAACTTAATTTCGATTAATTCACCACCTTTAATTAGGTTGCGGCTATAACTGCAATCATATGGCGCCAGCGGACTCTAGACACTAAGTAATGGCGGCTATAACAGCAAAAATTTAACAACATAAATGACAGGTTTAATGACTCAAATAAGCAATTTTTTGTGTGCAACAAAGTATTTTTGGGTGTTTTACACGAAATGTTAGTTCATATATCAAACAAAATTAAATAAATGACAAAAAAATTATAATTTTATAATTATTACACATTATTTTCGGTGTGGGAAACAAAATTCAACCTAAAAAATTGTTTCCAAAACATGACACTAGGATTCTACGTGTACGCGGGTAAATGCATATTTATGCCGCTATAGCCGTAGTGTCTAAAAACGACCGTTTCGTTTTGGACAGCTATTGACGTCATGCCACAGTAAACTTTGCTTTGACGGCTATAGAGGCAAGTATCCGTCAATGCGTTAAACTACATTATATCACAATTATTTTAAACTATCTCATCTATACATCACTAATTATTGAACAACTTGTTTATTGTAATTGATATTTCACCCCAATATGTTTTCATTCAACGCATGATAAGAAATTCCTGTTGGCAACAGGCGCAAACCATGTGAAATCAGCGTAACATTCAATGTGTTAAGTACTGCTTTTTAATCCCAGTGTTGGATGATTTCCCAATCATTATGACAGACAGAAGACAAAATCAAATATCTGTATTCTACTGCACAATGATTGGGGAAAACACCCAACACAAATGCCAGATAGAAGACAAAATCAAAGGCTCCTGGATACTATTGATTGTAAGCAGTGTTGGGTGTTTTTCCCAATCATTATGCCGTAGAAGAGAGATATTTGATTTTGTCTGCTATCTGGCACCAGGGATATTTATTTCCCATCGAAAACTATAATAAGGATAAGAATGATCTACATACCCAAAACACACTTTTTCTCTCCGTACGTCGCACCAGGTTTCTCAGGGAGAACTATCGGTCCCAGACTGACCGAGTCGTCACCGCTGAGGAAGCACCTGTTGCTCGTGTATGTGTAAGCTCTGCAGTTGAAGGTGGCTTCACTGTCGCACTGTACCTGACAATCGTCCGAAGAGGAAGCAAATTGGAGGGAATCCATAGATATGATGGATAAACCAGGTCGGATGTCATACCGGCAGGACGTTGGAGCTGAAAGAGAAATCAGATTCGAAGTCAATTAGCAGAATTAGAACAAGAGGAACAGTCATCATAAATTTTTGCCAACTGAAACTAAAATGTGCCCATTACCAGAGGTTTGGCGATATCCGAATCTATACGTGTATGCTAACACACTGTAGGCTGGTACATTTCGCAGCGGAATTGTACCGGGAGCAGGCGTTTTGAGCGTAAATTTAGTTATTCAGTTAATAGATCGAAAATTATTTAATTTTTTAACCAACTTTTCGTATTTTATATTGAAATATATAAACAAATACAGAAATAGAAATATATAAATAACAATTATAAGATTTTTGTAAACAAAAAATATATTTTTTGGTGGATAAATTTATAATAGTATTGTAAATATGAAAAATCAAACAGAAGTAGTAGTATATAGTTTTAATTTTTTCCCGTTCTGTGGTTCCGCAACGACTAATGTAAAAACTAGTTTTTATTTGTCTAAATTTTTTCCAGACTCTATGTAATAGACAAGAACATGCGGCTTCGTTTTCCTATATATACTGTTATTTTTGTACCCACAAACAAACCATGTTGTTACACTAACCCGTATTAGTACGTTACCCGCGCTCAAGTATCAGTCGTCAGAAAACGTACTAGTACGTGAACCACGCTCAAGTATCAATCGTCAGAAAACGTACTAATACCTGTCCTGCATATAATGCTTTAAAAATGGAACATATTCGATTCTATAAACCAGGGACGGCCAACACGTCGATCTCGATCGACCGGTCGATCGCGAAACGTTTTTTGGTCGATCATAGCCGACGAGAGACAAAATTAGAAAGAGCGAAAGAAGTTGTAAAATAATATGTATAATTTTTTTTTCGATATTCTACCGGTATTATTGAGTCTGGCAGAGGAGTTGTAAAGACATTTGGAATGAGTTGTTTTATTACCGCGCATCGAAGCGCGCACAATTTCATCTAACACTGCATGTGAATCCACAACCGTGCACTGAGATCGGGGATTTTTTAAGCAAGCGCCCCGCCGGTAGTATTTAGCTGTTTATTTGTTTACCTTGAGTGACAAGCAGTTTGTTCTATTTACCTGACTTTGTACAATTTGTGACTATTACTATTAAATTACTTGTGTACCTACCTACAGCATATTTTGAATTGAACTTTAGATAATTTTAGAAGTAAGTAGTTTGTTTATAAAGAATGTCATTTGCTGAATTAGAATCATATCTAGCAGTTAAATTTCATTTAATTATTTAAGTATGAATATTGTAGCTAGACCACTGCATTTTTTCTATGTTTTAAGTTAATATTAACTAATAGTATGCTTCTTTTGCATTTTAGCACCCATCAAAATGAGCAATGAAAGAAAAAAAAACGAAGACTTATCATTTTCATGAAGAATGGGAACTTGATTACTTCCTAACGCAATTTCCTCCCTTTTGAATCTTTAAAGAATTGAACTCTCATCTATAAATTCCCACCACACGTTTGATTACTTTACAAATGATTTATTGTTAATTAAATCATTAACATTAAGCTTGTAAAACATTTTTAGTGTTTCCCTCATTTATATTCTTTCTTTTAAATAACAATGCAGTCAAACAAGCTACGAAATGTTGGTTTATTCCATATAACTATTAATATTAAGCAAGATGGGGCCAAGATATACTTTTCGTGAAACCGTTAATGATTGAAAATTTTAAATTTTACCTAGTAATCCCTCGCTTTCTTGTAAATTAGTCCCTGATCAAGGAAATTCCATAATTGCGTTATACATCACTCTTGAACTTTATTTTTTAAAACAGACTTAGAAATACACTCTTTGATTGATAATATTAATTTTCCTGTCTAAAGCTTATAGTACTTTTATGGATTTATACAAATTGAATAAACAAAATCACTACATTTAATTACAAATCCTTAGCGACAAAACATAATGTTACACTTAACTTAATTGTCACGGTGTTTGTGTAATATATTTAAAAGCTTTCCAATTGGGAATAGCTTTTTATGAGAGTTTTTAACTTTAAATTTATTATTAAATAAAATTTTGTTATAAAATTAATTACTATTTAACTTTTGCTTTAATTCTTGGTGAATTTTTTCACGGTTGCTTATTTTTACCCACTGTTATTGTGAAATACTCTATTAGAGTACAACGTGAAACAGTATTGTTACTATTCCAGTTTGATAACGCCATCTAGTGATGCCAATATTTACTATTTATTGTAGAAAAGGTTACCGCCATTTATTACTATTGTTACCTTGGCAATCTACTCCAACCCTGCAGAGCAACAAAATAATCCAAATAAGTTTAATATAACTAATTAAAAATATATAAAACATAATAATACTGAATGGTATAATTAAGTTTGCTAATGTTGTCATTAACTCCAAGTTTTTGATCAAATATAGATCTGAATTAACCTATAAAATCTATCTTAGATAGCCAAAAAAAATAGTTTTTTATGTTTTCTCGGAACAATTTATTTATTTAGTTTTATTTCTTAGTGAAAGTAGATGGCAGTGCTTTGAACAATCTAAGTAATTTTCCTCATATTTCTCCTAAATTTCAGCAAAACTTATATATTAATTCAATTCACATTTTAAAACACTATCAGATAATAGTACTTAAAAGTTTTAACCATTTTATCGTATTATCGAAATAATATTAAATATGATGGTGCCAATTTTCAGTTGCTAAACACGATAGAGTTTTTTTTTTTTTAAAGTGTTCGATCACCATCACGAACTAGATTTCAGGGCAGTTTGACCTGCCTGAATACATTAAAAAAATATCTGAGTTACCATGAGAAATAACTTGTATCAGATTGGTCCAGCCATTTCATAATACAAAATATAGACATATAATCGATTATATATATATATATATAATGTGTATTTATACATATATTTATATTTAATATATCAAAACTATTACACTTATAATATCTGTCTAATTTTCTTATTTTCCCCCTTTCACAACCTTTGATATTGATTTTTCCAGCCACGAAATAGCTTATTTAAAGGAGTGTTCGATAACTTAAAAATTTTTTAGCAGTTTTTCAAACCTATCTCTGAAATAAAAGCAAATTTTTCTGTCCACTCACCATATTTTCCAACTATCCCATTCGAATGGATCACCTTTTTCAATGATCTAAGTATATATATATATGTATGCTTGTATGTATATCTATGTATGTATATATATATATATATATATATATATATATATATGTATGTATAAGTATATGTATATATATATGTATATATATATATATATATGTATATATATATATATATATATATATACAGTAAAACCTCCAAAGTTGACCACCTCTGTACGTTGACCACCTCTCTATGTTGACCGAAATTTATTAGTTTGAATGGTCATAACGCATTTTCAATGGCGATTTACCTCTCTATGTTGACCACCTCCGTAAGTTGTATGTTGACCAATATTTAGTAGGTTTTAATCTCTGTAACTTGACCACTGATGTTTTCTAGAATTAGATTTTTCCTCCCGCTGTTCTCCACCTGGTTTCCAGGAATTTCTTTATCAGTCAATCGGATTATCTGAGCAACACTCGCCACTCCCCCCACCCTCTTTGGTGCCCCATTCATTGTTCACTTCCAGTATGGTACTATGGGAGATTATACAGCCTTTTGTTAAGGAGAAATGATATTTTAGCCCTTTGCATGCTTTCATTTCTTGGATTGGCTGTAATTGCTGAAATCTGTCGAAAAAGGTCAGGAGAGTGGGATATGTGTATAGCGGTGTAGCACTGAACGAACTAAGCAGAATTGAAAAACAAAGTGTATCGCTCACATGTGAAACAAGTTCTGTTCTTTTTTTCTGGACATCGCGTCGTGGCAGTACCAATCGCTTATTTGCGAATTTTTATTAAAAATGGAGCAAAGAAAAGCTCTAAAGAACTTACAGCAGAAAGTGGATCTTCTTAATTTTCTGGAAAACAGCAGCTAAAGAAAGACAGCAGAAAAATTTGATGTGAGTAAGACAACTTACTGTTTTACTGCGGTTTACTGTTCTTCTATGTGCTAGTATGACTGGAGAAAAATTGAAGCCTATGGTGATCAGCAAAACCACGAAACCCCGTGCATTTAAAAATGTAAAACCTGGTGACCTTTCTGTTTTTTGGAGAGCGAATAATCCGCTTGGATGACCAGTGCTTTATTCGAAGAGTGGGTTAGTGGAATTGACGCAGAAATGAGGAAAAAGAAGCGGTCTATTCTACTTACCGCGGATAACTGCCCCAGCCACCCAAAAGTGAATAATCTCACAAATGTGAAGCTGAAATTTTTGCCTCCAAACACAACTTCGAAAACCTAACCTTTAGATCAATGCATTATTCAGTCCTTCAAAGTGCACTACAGAGCTCAACTTCTGGAATGGGTGATCATGAAAGCACAAACCTGCGGTCCTTCTGCGTTGGCATCATCAACAGCTGCATTAGTAAACGCTTTGAATGCTGTTCATTGGATTAATTCTGCTTGGAATAAAATTACGCAAGTCACGATTAAGAACTGCTACAAGAAAGCTGGATTTATTACAGCTACAACATCGGTGCAAGAAGATGAGCTTCCTCTATCTCCCTTGTCAGTTTTTGATGGAGTTAATTTTGAAGATTATGTTACCATTGACGATGAGTTAGTAACATGTATTGAACCAGACCCGGAGGCAATTTTCAGTGAGATACTCTCTGGGACTAAGCGCAGCGAGGACTCTAAGAACGAGAAACGGTTAACTCTGAAGGACCAAACTCTGAAGGAAGACGATGTAAAGCGCATTATATTGTACTATAGTAAATATTTTTAAAAAATTCCCTAAGTTGACCAGCTCCGTATGTTGACCACTTAGTTACAGTCCCTTGGGTGGTCAACTTATGGAGGTTCTACTGTATCTGTAATGAGACTGACTTCTCGAAGGGGGGTTGCAGTCATGGCCATAAAAATGAACCGTTTCAGCTAAAAACCTTTATTAAGATAACGTTGAAAAACGGGTTCCCACTTCATCATAGGAACAAACTGAAGGGTCAGCTAGCATGAAGTTCTGTATACAAGACACGTAACACCTGGGTCATCTAGAAAAATCTGTTTCCACTAGCATGTATCTCCTTTTTATTTGGAAATTTCCCAAATTGTCCGCTAGGGCCATGTAGGTTTATAATTGGCCAGGCCCCTTCTCCCATGGCTTAACCTGTAGCCCCAGTGGTCAATTTAGGTTAGGGGTTAAAAAGGGGAATGGAAAATGACGCGGGAATTTTTACCCTTGATTTAAGTTTTGAAACCCCTGAGAATTTCCCTTACACACACACACACACACACATATATATATATATATATATATATATATATATATATATATATATATATATATAATATATATATATATATATATATATATATATATATATATATATATATATATATATATATATATACATATATATATATATATATATATATATGTATATGTATATATATATATATATATATATGTATGTATGTATGCATATATATGCATATATGTATATATATATCTATATATGTATATATATATATATGTATATGTATATATATATATATATATATATATATATGTATATATATATATATATATATATACATGTATATATATATATATGCATATATATATATATATACATATATATGTATATATATATACATATATATGTATATATATACGCATATATATACATAAATATATATTTATACTTATATATAGAGAGAGCAGAGTCTAAAAAGAGAAAAAATAAGAAAGGTATCCATTCGAGGAATTAAAGTTTTACCCCAATGTCATGTGACAGTTTAATCATATTCTTTTCAAGCACGAAACTGTGTCCGGGGGAAGGTTACCAGCCCTTGAGATTTAACAGTTCTTTCCTGGAACTTGGTGCTCTCTGCTTTTAAATAGAGCAATTTTACCCCCATATTCTTGCGCTTCACAAAGTTTCACTCTCTCTTTTTATTAATTGATGCTTTGATTTCTAATTTATAAGTTTCAAATCTGTCATATATGCATAGATAAAAAGATAAATAGATAGATATTCGAATTACTACCATAAGAGCTAAATAATACAACTTGGAAATCTTCAGTGAGTTTCATTAAAAGTAGATTTTTAATTATTTTCTTGAAATTGAAATACATTTCATGAAGAAACAGAGATCTTCCAGTTTCAATGCTAAACTATATAATACTTTTTCTACTATTTTGCAATACCAAAGAATCTTTTATTTTGCTGCTGAAGAAAAAAAACAGCTCTAAAAGGAAAGTAAAAAAAAAAGGAAATAAAAGTATATATCCATTTCCGATATTTATTTTGCAAATATTTATCTCTTTTCTGGTTATAAACGCCTGTCGATGCCCTGACATGTAGAAAAAAAGAAATTGAGAGTTATGATTGATGTCTATGCTCGAATACTTACTGTATTTTCTGTAAGCAGAATTTAATATGGATGCATTTATGATGGAAATCTTAGAATTTCAAATTGTATTTATATCTCAAAATTCACTGAATTCTGTAATTTTTTAATATCTAGGTGGTAGACGTTTTCTTGTATAGTTATACAATTGATTTTAACGCCATTAAAAGTCTTTTATTCAGGGTGTCCCAAAACAACCGCAGAAACAATACACAGCTAAATTCCTCGTTGGGAGTACATAAAAATTGCCCAAAGTAGCTTTCCTGTACGATCCATAGTTTACGAGAAAAATACAAAAAACAAAGTAGGATGTCACTACTGGTGCAAGAAAAAAAACACTGTATTGGACATATCAACAACAGTATTTTGCATATATTTCCAGACGATAATGTTCAAAACGTTCGCTGCGCATATCGCATCATGCATGAGAGCGCCATGGAATGACGTTAAGCTGCTGTTGAATTGGTATTTAAATTGGTATTTAATTATACATATATATATATATATATATATATATATATATATATATACATATATACATACAAGCATGTCCCTGTACACAGCAGAGAACGTGCAGGATAAATCTGTGGGTTTGGATGCATTGAGGGGGACAGGTGAAAGAGAGGTACAAAGTCAGGAACAAAAATCCTTCTTCCTAAGGGTGATCAAAATTGTTGGTATTATCCAACTTTGTACCAC
>CM063505.1:147570113-147585113 GCA_032207245.1 Pardosa pseudoannulata
TACCTTGTAAAATGTGAGAGCATAATATACCTTTAAAAACTCATTTTCTTTATATTATTTTTTCCAATTCCGATTAAAAAAATCAGTATTATAAATTTTTCAATGACATACGAAATAAGTGCTCTCAAACCTATTTTCAAAATCACAAAAGAATGCTGAAAATGGAGCGCGACACTTTAAAGCTCTATATTTCATAACTTCGAATCGCTGAATATCAGACGTGTATAGTTCGATTCAAAATGCTGAAAAACATGCATAGAAATATTTCTAAAGGAAGCTCTAAGACATCATTTAACAATAATGTTCGTTCCAGAAGAGGAATTTTAGCAACACTCCATTCCGAAAACTGAAAAATAAGGATTTCAGAAATGAAGTAGTCAAGGTAAAAGACTGCTTTAAAATTGTGTTTATCTAGTCCCTAAATTTTGTTATTGACTAGGTTTAACTGTTTGCTGTGACGTCCCATTACAAACTTCATATACTTTTCTCTAAATTTTTTTATACTTAATTACAGCAAGTCTTAATTTCATATCAAAATTATTTGTAACATTAGATAAAATTTGTTAATTTTATATTAATTTTATTGAATTTAGAATTTATTTCAGTACTGCAAACAAAACTCAACACATCCACACACACATGTATATGGTGGATGTAATGATATTTTAACCCAAAACAAACTAATTTAACAATAATTGTATGAAAAAATAAATTTCTGATGATTCTATACTTAACCCTCCGAGTGGTACACACCGAGGAAAAAAAAGTCTCCAAAAGTACGCTAAAGTTTCATTGTGTCAGTGACCAAAATGTTCTATGAATTTTTACTTCACCCTTTGTCGACTAGATTGGAATACGGGAAACCCACCCTCGTTACTATCCGTTTACTTCCGGTTATAAGTAGATATATAAATAGACATTATAGATTGTTAATTTTTAATACACATAAAGCTCGTCAAGTCTCGAAGATCATCCCATAAGAAATAATGGGTTCTAAAAGTACAAATAAAAATATTCTTTAAGAGAATGATTTCTATCTTTTTTACGAAAGTCATCCAAGCTATTTAAGTGGTACAATTAGAGATACATCTGTTACCGCAAACGAAATACTTCGAAATAGAGATTTACAAAGCCATGAAAAGCTATCAGCGTCTTTGTGCCTCAGACAGTAGGTGTGCAGTTCTTAAACAATCGACCTGACCCTCCTACCTCAAAACTCCATTGGGGTAAACACTGGCAGAAATGTACATTACATCCATTTTCGGAACGTTTTGGAGGTCGAAAATTGTACGGGACAACCACTTTGAAGACATCATCGGTTTAGTGGAATTGTACGTGCGAATCACTTAGAGGGTTAAAACAACATTTGGCTAGATGTCTTAATTTCCCTTCTGATTGTGGTATCCATGACGAATTCGCCTATATTAAAATTAATTCCGGCTTAACTCAACTATTTTTATGCTTATTTACTTTATTATAATTTACTTTATACTTATTTACTTTATTATTATTTACTTTATACTTATTTATTTTATTATTATTTACTTTATACTTATTTTTCCGTAGATTAGTTTCCTTTCTGATTGTGATATCCTTGACGAATTCATATACACCAAAATTAATTCCTACTTAGCTCAACTATTCTTTTATAACTCCTTTCCGTAGTTTAGTTTTCATTCTGACTGCAGTATCTTTGGTGAATTCATATACACCAAAATTAATTCCTACTTAACTCAACTATTCTTTTATAACTCCTTTCCTTAGTTGAGTTCTCCTACTGACTGCAGTATCTTTGGGGAATTCATATACACCAAAATTAATTCCTATTTAACTCAACTATTCTTTTATAACTCCTTTCCGTAGCTGATTTTCGCTTCTTACCCTTCATCCTGTGACATCTTTATGACTCACTTCGACTTTAACTCTTATGAAACCATTTTTCCAAAAAACAGGCAATTACCTTCTTTGACCTTTATCTAGGCTTTCTGTAAGAGCATTATTGTATGATCACATAACTAACGGAACGCCAGAATAACGATCGACGCACAACAAAAGCTACATCTTAAAGGAAGCACCATTCACCTAATCTTACCTAATAGGTTTTTAAATGACCAAAGCAAAGAAAAAAATACTTCCCCCTTACTCTACATAGATTGGACGGAAACGTAACTTTCCCGGAATAAAACTGCGATGGAGGACAAAACCTCTTGTAATGGAAAGTGTCATAGAACCACATCATGTTGTCAAAAATTCTGGCGTACCGGAATAGGGTGGAACGGCTCTAAATATTCCTCTTTTCATTTCTCCTCTCTACAGTGGATGAATGGTAATGATTCGATAACCCTTTGTTGCCAGGCATGTTAAAGGGTTGTCGTGCGGGTACTGATCTCTTTAATGTTCTTTTTTTTACCTACACGATAGAGAAAAAAAGTAGTCAAAAGCGGGAAGAGAAATGGAGTCTCGCACGGATGCGTTATTCGACCATCGACCACCGAAAACATACTTTCCATCGAAGTGTACTTCGATCGGACATCATATGAAAGTGACATCATCGAAAGTTCCCGATCATATCATTTCAACAGCATATAAGTGGGCCACTTTCCCCCGAATCCATGACAGAATGTTAGTAAACATAAAGAGAAAAAATTAAGAAAATTATTTATAAGTATCTTCCGTATAAATGATTTTTATCCTTTATGCAGATTTTCAGTATAATTACTAACTAGAATTTAGCCTGTCATATGACGGGATCAGTAAAATGTTTTAATTTCCCAGAATTGTAAGGTACTCTATGAGGCAGGTAAAAAAGTGGTTTGTTTTTTGGTTGAGAATTATCTGGTATATTCTCAATAATTTTTTTATCTTCATGCTCCTCTAAAGTCTCCCGATACTGGGAATGCATTTTAGTTTTTTGGTTTGGTTTTGGAGTGCTACGATCTACTTTTTGCAACACGAGGGATAATGAGACCGGGACCTACTGCTTAAAGCCGATTTCGAACGGCTATGAACATCCATGTCATAGTGGAATTCGAACCCACGAACTCCAGTTCCGAAGGCCAGCACCCTAACCATTCGGCCACCGTTCGGCTGGGATTGCATTTTAGAATCACGTTGAACTCATTTAGAAAGATAATTCAAAGTTTTCTTAGCTAAGCAAAATTATCATTAAGTTCTTCCCAATTTTTTTGCCCCAATGATTAATGGAAGTAAAGGAATAAAATTATCATTTCCACTACACCCTGGAGGTAGATGCAATATATTGTTAATAGCGGTGAACAAGTTTCATTGCAACAAAAAATAATCGATGATTAAATTTAAAATTATCATTATGTACCTAATCTATTATTTAAGCGAAATATAAAAGAAAATTATTGGCGTAATATCTAAGTTCAGTGATAATACATATGCAGACGATATTTAAATAATTTAAAATAAGAAATGATTAAATGAGATGGTTAAAGGAATGACGTCATAATTCTAGAAAAAATGTTATTTTTACTTATTTCTTATGTGATAAATTGATAAATTTAATCGCCTACTCGTAACCGGTGAAAATAGGGCTTGAAATAATGGCACTGAAGGCTAGAAAAGGGGGAAGGGGTGGATTTCGAACGTTGCTAACCCTAACTCAACAAAAATCCAATATGGACGACTCTATCCATTCTAGGTACAACCGCTTCATAAATACGAGGACAGATGGACAGATAACTTAGGCTATTATTATATAGGGGATATTTCTGGAATATTTATTATTCAATTTGCTATAGTATACTGTAATACATATGTGTACTTATACGTTCAAGTATATATACATATATATATATGTGTGTGTGTGTGTGTGTGGTGTATACCATAGATATTTGTGTGGAATATACAATTTACTTAAAAAAAATTGAGCAAAATATGAAGGTGTACATCACAACCGAAAAAACGTTTCCTTTAATCTCCTGATTTTTATATGAATAAAGACATGTATTCAAGGGAGATAGTAAAAAGGTAAAAATATAATTCAATATATATATTGAGGCATCTATATTTCATTAATATGAAGAGGAATAAAGAACATATATTCCCTCGCAAAAAAGTATGAGATTTTCTATGTCTTCAATTTTAGTCCCCACGGTCATTTCACAGTACCCTCCTATGTAATATACATTAAAGAAAGTGTTGTTTTATTTGAACTAATTGTGATCTATCGGATAAATATGCCGTTCATAGGAAGTTTTTTTTACCTCAGTCAAGAGTTCGGTTTTCTACCAAATGGAGTAGGCAAGATAGTTGGAAATTTCCTGGTTTTCTCTTTCGTGAAATGGAAATGTAAGTTCTCTAAACTATAAAAAAAAATTCCAGAAAGACAATAATTTATCATTAATTTTTCTGAAAAGTATTTTAGGCATTAAGTTATTTTGAACAATTAATAAATAATTTTTAATAAATTATACTCAAAGAAAAACATTGAAAAAAAATTTAAAACATTCTATACCTAATTATTTAATTTTTTATAAAATTTACTTTATGCTTATAGTTAATGTTTTTTTTTCATTAATTTTTCTGGAAAGTATTTTAACCATTAAGTTATTTTAAACAATTAATAAATTAATAAACAATTTTTAATAAATTATACTCAAAATATTGAAAAAAAAATTAAAATATTCTATACCTAATCAGTTAATTTTTTATAAAATTTACGTTATCTATACTTATAGTTAATGTTTGCTTTTTTCATTAATTTTTCTGGAAAGTATTTTAGCCTTTAAGTTATTTTGAACAATTAATAAATTTATAAATTAATAAACAATTATTAATAAATTATACTCAAAGCAAAGTATTGAAAAAAATTTAAAACTTTCTATACATAATCAGTTAATTTTTTATAAAATTTACGTTATCTATCCTTATAGTTAATGTTTTTTTCCTTAATTTTTCTGGAAAGTATTTTAAGCACGAAATTATTTTGAACAATAACGAAGTATCGATCTAGAATTATTTACATGTCAACTAACACACACATACCAAACCACGGATAAAATGCTTAATTAAATTTAATTTTCATTATACCCAAAGTATAGTTTAAGTTCAACAATGCAAAAACTTTCAGCTTTGTCAGCAACTATAAAAAGATCCACTGACACCCGTAGGTTTTTTTTTATCTCGTATTCACTCCTTAGTAAAAATTTAAAACTTTTTTCAGTAAATTTTATTTAAATATGCAAGACAGGAACTCAGTATAAGTTAATATAAACATTTTCGAGAAAACTTTTTTTTAAGTTTCATGTTTTGTTTGTCACAATATTTTTTTATTTAATTTTTTTCGCTCGAAAATGAATGACGTTTCTTGCATTTTCTTTGAAATAAAAAAAAACTGCATACTTGTTTGTATAAAACAAGAAGCGTAAAAAGCGAAAGTAAATTCTTCACTGATTTTTTAATCCACGTTTGTTCTTCTCCGTAAATAAACATAGAAACCAAATGAAATAGAATTTCTTTCATTTTGGGGGTTTTCTTTGCTTGAAATTCTTTTGCTAGTGGAAGATTTTGTTTTAAAATTCTTCTGTTCTGAGAGATAATCACAGATAAATTGCTTTTAACTGATATAAATCCAATATTAAGCCTATAAAAAAGAAAACTAATCACAGTAGTTATGCTTTTAACTGTTGTGGATTTGCTGAAAACAGAATTTTTTTATGAATAATGGACCCTTCAATCAATTAGTTATTTCAATTTGTTTAGATAAAAAAATTTAGTTAAAACTAATTAAAATGTTAGATCAATTATAAAACTACGAAAACTCAGAAAAGTGTTCTTAAATATAAGTTTTATTGCACTAAAGAGAACTATTTTTAATTATATTGGAAAGTTTATTATTATAAGGAACTGTCTCGATACTTTTCATTTAAAGTTAAATTTCACTAGTTAAATATATTTTCGATGATTAAAAGGAATTCTCCTGAATACTTTTAATGCTATAATTATCATGAAAAGGCTAAACGTTTACTCTAAAGCTCAATATCTGAAAAATCACTAGTAAAATATTTTTAATTATATTGAAAAGTTTAATATTATAAGGCACTGTCTGGCTACTTTTCATTCAAAGTTAAATTTCACAAGTTAAATATATTTTCGATGATTAAAAGGAATTCTCCTGAATACTTTTAAGGCTATAATATATTTAATGCTATAATTGTCATGAAAAGGCTAAAAGTTTACTCTAAAACTCAATATCTGAAAAATCACTAGTAAAATATTTTTAATTATATTGAAAAGTTTATTATTATAAGGCACTATCTGGCTACTTTTCATTCAAAGTTAAATTTCACAAGTTAAATATATTTTCGATGATTAAAAGGAATTCTCCTGAATAATTTTAATGTTATAATATATTTAATGCTATAATTGTCATGAAAAGGCTAAAAGTTTACTCTAAAGCTCAATATCGGAAAAATCCCTAGTAAAATATTTTTAATTATATTGAAAAGTTTATTATTATAAGACACTGTCTGGATACTTTTCATTTAAAGTTAAATTTCACAAGTTAAATATATTTTCGATGATTAAAAGGAATTCTCCTGAATACTTTTAAGGCTATAATATATTTAATGCTATAATTGTCATGAAAAGGCTAAAAGTTTACTCTAAAGCTCAATATCTGAAAAATCACTAGTAAAATATTTTAATTATATTGAAAAGTTTATAAGACACTGTCTGGATGCTTTCATTTAAAGTTAAATTTCACAAGTTAAATATATTTTCGATGATTAAAAGGAATTCTCCTGAATACTTTTAATGTTATAATATATTTAATGCTATAATTGTCATGAAAAGGCTAAAAGTTTACTGTAAAGCTCAATATCTGAAAAATCACTAGTAAAATATTTTTAATTATATTGAAAAGTTTATTATTATAAGGCACTGTCTGGATACTTTTCATTTAAAGTTAAATTTCACAAGTTAAATATATTTCCGATGATTAAAAGGAATTCTTTTGAATACTTTTAAAGCTATATTATATTTAATGCTATAATTGTCATAAAAAGGCTAAAAGTTTACTCTAAAGCTCAATATCTGAACTATCACTAGTAAAATATTTTTAATAATTTATAAATTATTCCTTTTTCAAGTATAATCATCTGTATCAACAGAAAATGCCATTAAAGAGTGACTAATCTATAAAAACACTTCTAGTTCTGACTGTTCTCGATCGTCCCAGCTAGAAAACAGTAATCATTGTAGGTCCAATGGGGTAAACAATCCAATGTCAAATAGGGTCCTTGTGAGATGTTAAGAATTAGTGGAAAGTATAATTAAATATTTAAACTAAAATAAAAATTTTGTGATTGAGAAATGACCAAAGGGGAAAGGATTTGCTAACAGTATATTGTAGATTAGTATTTGATATTACAAAGCAAATATGTTACTATCAATAGAGAATTAATGACTACTAACATCTAAGATTTTAACACATTACAATAGATAAGAATAATATGAACGAGGAGGATACATAATACATAAACACAATCAAATAGAATTAAATGTATATGGATTGGATCAGCGTTGGGAAAATGAAAACCCAATAAGATTTATGATTTACTAAATTTAATTCGGATTATGACTGTCCTCTCGTAGGTCAGCAGTAGCTGTGTGCCCGCTTCGGGTTGCTGCCATAGTTTTGAATCATTCAGTTTATTCGTATGGGGCTTTCATTTGTCCTGGGTCAAGCTCGAATACACTACCTGTAGCTATGTGTGTGTTTAAATGATTTTGATTCTGATAAAACTCCTTTCATTACATAAAAAGTCGATACTAATTCAAATTACTTTTAGTCATCCCCTTCCTCTATAATCTTACTTTTGGTCTGAGCTCAGGTTCCTTAATAGTATGACCCACAAGTTGTTAGATTACTAACTCTCTGGTGGTATAGGAGAGAGCCTGGTAATCCAGAAAGTTTTAGCCATTCCTTTTCCTCTATAATGTTACTTCTGGTCTGAGCTCTGGTCCCCCAATAGTATGACCCCCAAGTTGTTAGATTACTAACCTTGTGGTAGTATAGGAAAGCGCCGAGTAATCCATAAATTTTTAGTCATTTTCATGTCATTTAAACATTCTTGTTCTGCACAAAAAGAAATTCATTACCTCATCTCTCCTAAATTCTAAAAAACAATACTTCCTAGAATACAAAGCGATGGGATATGACTTTCTAGATCAGAACCAAAAGAGCTTTTGGGGAAAAAAAGTATTCCATAGCTTCTTAGTATTTGACCTTTGTTATGAAATTCATTAAAAATAAGTATAAAACTTCACTTGCAAATTAGTCCTTGGTTTATCATCTGATATTAGCAAGCTACCTGCTAAAGGAATTCCATTCATTGGATAATGTAGGTAACCATCCACAATGCTCTCTCTTATTATCCTTTTTAAAAAATTTACTTTGATTACAGTATTAATTTTAGTTCATGTTTAGGTGATTACCATTTATTAATATTAATTTAAAGAGACTGGCAATTGTCTCCAAGATTCAATTATTTGGGATACTACAGCTTTTAATTTATTTTTAACTTTACCCTTTCCTGCAATTGTAAAATAATTAGTCTTTTAAGAGCTTTATTTAATTTTCCTTGACCTTTAAAAATGCAGTTTCTCTATTTTAGTTTTTTATTTCCTCATGCTTATTTTTATACTTAAAATGTACAAATATGATTTTTTTGTAACACAGAAGTCTCCAGCTACTTTAAGTAACTAAAATACCTAATACTCTGTTTTTAATTAATATATGCATACTATATCATTATACCTGTATCTTACTCGCTGAATTATCCGAAAGTTGGCCAGAAAATTATGATATTGTGGCTCTTAATCATGCATAAGGATTCAAATTTGTCCTTCGAGCCCATACAAGATGGAAACCTCTGTTTTAGACAATAGTTAATGGAAGACTAAGAACCAGGGAACGATAAATATGGTGGGAACAATATGGACCTTATGAGGATAAATTCGAGTCATAATGAATAGAACAAACAATACGGGGAAACGAATAATAATTGAAAGACAGACTAAGATTTCCCTGTATAATACAATATTGGAAATATTTATCAGACATGTATGATTAATTAGACTCGATTACTAACTTTCTGGTGGTATAGGAGAGAGCCTGGTAATCCAGAAAGTCTTAGCCATTCCTCTTCCTCTATAATCTTACTTCTGGTCTGAGCTTAGGTCCCCCAATAGTGTGACCCACAAGTTGTTAGTTTAGTAACCATGTGGTGGTATAGGAGAGCGTCTGATAATCCAGAAAGTTTTAGCCATTCCTATTCATCTATACAACAGCTTTTAGTTTATTTTTAACTTCACTCTTTCCTGCAATTGTAAAATAATTAGTCTTTTAAGAGCTTTATTTAATTTTCCTTAACCTTTAAAAAAATGCAGTTTCTCTATTTTAGTTTTTTATTTCCTCATGCTTATTCTTATACTTAAAATGTACAAATATCATGATTTTTTTGTAACACAGAAGTCTCCAACTGCTTTAACTAAAATACCTAATCCTCTATTTTTAATTAATATATGCATACTATATCACAACACCTGTATCTTACTTGCCGAATTATCCAAAAATTGGCCAGAAATTTATGATGTTGGGGCTCTTAATCATGCATAAGGATTCAAATTTGTCCTTCGAGTCCATACAAGATGGAAACCTCCGTTTTAGACATTAGTTAATTGAAAATTAAGAATCAGAGAACGATAAATATGGTAGAAACAATATGGGTCTTATGAGGATAAATTCGAATCTTAATGAATAGAACAAACAATACGGGTAAACGAATAATAAGTGAACAACAGATTAAGATTTCTCTGTATAATAAAAATATTGAAAATATTTATCAGACATGTATGATTAATTAGATTTGATAGATAATTTTCTTAACAGATGTAATTCATTAGCCCTAAAAAGATTTTTAAAAAAATTAATCTCCTCTATGTCTTTTAAATCTCCGAAATTTTTATTTCAGATTTTAAGCTTTAAATTGCTTTAAGAGAGAGAGCAAAAATCAATATTCTAATAGTTTAGTACTTTTTAAAAATTTCATTACACATCGTTATAGAATTTGCATTCAGCTTACAAAATGGAAGATATATGTTATCACGAGAAACAATGACAAACATTTTAAAATCCCATCTTTTTATGTAAGCATCAAACTGATTCTGTTTTTTTTCCTGTCGCCTTATACAAGACAGGAAAACTGATAAAAACGGTTTCAGTTTAATAGTGTTTCCATTTATTTTCTTCCACATTCTCCCACGATCTGAAAGAAACGCAGAAGAATGAAAAAAAGAAAAATCATCACACAATTGTGTCGATTTAGATAGGAAAAAAAATCTAGCTGTCTCCTACGCATTGTAAAACTTTCTCATCCACTGCGCTAAAAAGAAACGTGCAAGCATTTTATTCATCAGATTTCCAGAACTCCTTTTTTAGGTGAATATTTTATGCTGTGAAAAATAACCTGTGTCTGATGGATTAGGAAATAAACTATTTTTGCTCCCATATCTAAAGAAGGTTTGGGGAAATATCTTCCACATATTTTGTATTGTTTGCATTTTAAAAAAACTCCCAGGGCAGAATTTAAAATGTAAAAGCTATACGGAAATATTTTTATGCTTTTAAATAACGTCAGAGAAAATCAGTTTTGAAGAATAATGCATAAAATATTTCGTTTAAATCCCATTTTCCTATCATCAGAACTCTTACAAATATTATGAAAATAGATAGAATTTCAATTTATTCGTACTTTATATCTGCTCGTATAAACTCGAACAAAAATTTTAACACGCTTCTGTATCTATATTGCGTTACTTCCTTTAAGTTTATGTCTGTGTTAAACATTAGTCATTCTATCAGTCTCACAATTAAACATAGTGCAACTTTCTCCTCGGGCTACATAGGCAACAAATAAGACATTCAAATAGCAATTCCTTTAACTGCAGTTAAGATTTAGTTAGATTCAAATGAAATAAAGTTTCTGTAACACAATTCATTTTCTAAAGGAAATGCATTTCTCAATAAATAGTTGCTCAAGAATCAAGGACTGTATGGTAAACATTATTATCCGGCTTCATTATTCAAAAACATGCCAAGAAAATTTGCGTTGTAATGACTGTAATCCTTGTAGACGAAGCATTTGGCTTGTTATAAGTTCAAAATATGTATTGTTTGGACATTTTGAAATTTCTTTTATGCTTTTTCATGAATAACTTTCTAATACATTTATCCAAAATCTTTTATCGCATGCTTTAGTAATCAATGGTCTATGTTTTATATTGTATGATACAAATCTTTATATATAAAATTCTTCTGTCGGTGTGTTTGTAATAGAACTCCTCCTAAACGGCTGGACTGATTTTCATGAAATTTTGTGTATGCAATTAAGTTGATTTGAGAATGGTTTAAATTCACAATTTGATCCGATAGAAAATGTCTTTTTATTAAAAATTCAGAATTGCGCGCTTATTGAGATTGTTAAAGTGCCGCTTGAAAGCCGTTGACGCCAACGTATATGTGGAGCAGTGGTCAGCTCGACGGGTTTCAGTACGAGAAATCTCAGGATCAAATCCCTGTACAGGCGATGTGGGAGTTTAAATTCATTATAATTATGTTTATTATGACTATACGCGTGGTGGCGTCAAGTATTTTTTTTTATTTTTAATCAAAATGGCCCAAATTACAATTTATTTAAAAACATTTTACAATTTTTTGATTTACAGCGTTAAATAAGACAACGTCTGTCGTGTCGCCTAGTGTTCCTATAAATCAGCAAAAATTTATAAAGTCAATATTCAGCGAACAAAGATGCTACAAAAAAATTAAATCGTAATAAAAGAAAAATATTCAAGAAGATAAAATTTTGCATGTATTTTAAACATTATTAAATTATATTAATTCCTAATTGAGACAACCATTTTTATCTGTATTAGTAAAGGGAAGTCAATGTTTGATCTAAAACCATTAATAACTTTCGTAACTTTGCACACAGCATACATTTGAGTATATTTTAATATTTTCGATGTAATGAGGGCCTTCAAACATTATAATGCATCCTTATAACATTTAGGAAGAAGTCTATGAGATAATTATATAAAACATATCAAGGTGTTACAATGGCAACAGAATAGTTATTAAGTGGGAACTGTAGACAATGAAATCATCCTAAATATAGAAAAAAAACAAAAGAATGCAAGAGCTGTTTACATTTAATAACAAGAAAAAAGTATATCTATTTATCTGTATTAAACATTTTCATTATCGACAATATAACTCTGCAAGATAAGCGATGGCTGATAACAAAGGTTCAATAACCATTATCTAATGTAAGGTACTAAGATCATGATAAAGATAAAAATTTTACTGGGGTAATTGCTGTAAACTACCTGAAAATATCTTTACACATTGAATTTAATTTGTTTTCATATAGAGGGAAGATTATTTATCCCGTAATCTATGCTATATATCATGTAATCTATGCTAAGAATATGGTAAATTGTATCAGCGGAAGTTTTATCTGTTAATTAGGGTACCGAATGGCCTGTCTATTTAAATATTTAGCTTCTACTTTAGCACACTTGTAAAGTGTGCTCAAGTAGAACAATAAGAACACTTTTATCACATAATTATTTTTCTAATACAACCCTTATTTGTATTTTAAATACATATATACCACTTTGTATATTATACATATTGCCGTTTAGTTCCGAAAATATAGAAGTGGCCATCCTCCTGACGAAAGGAAAGCATTTATCTCAGACATTTATCTGAGAAGACTTTTATTAATATTTTACATGGTCGTGAATTCATACCTTCGAATTAAATTGATAAAAGCTTAAAATGCACCGACTGTTTACAATTTCGTTTGATCTGAATAGCTGCAAACAGTAAGCAAAATTACCAAAAGATGAACATATTTTCTATAAGTGCTCTCTCTAATAAATATTATACTCCACCCCACCGCACCCCATAATATTTCATTCTTGAGAGTTCACTAATTTTAAAGATTAAGGGTGGAATTTTAAACTTTTTTCCATGTATTTTGGAATAGTATTAGTATTTTCGGATTCACCATCACCATTGAAACAATATCAGTGTTTTAGAATAACTTACAGATTCATCATTATTTTTCGTATGAATTATTTTAAAATCCTAATTTAAAAAGATCTACTAAAAAATAAGATCTATAAAAATATTATTAAGTTTTTCTTGCACTTCAAAAAAGGTAAGTAAAATGTCCTATAAACCAAACTGAACATCAGACACCTGTTATTTTTAAACGAATATGACAAATAAATCTTGCATATCTATAGTAATACTTGTTCTTTAGACATTAATTCCATATCAAATTTCATGCATCCACATATTTCATCTCCTTTTAACAGGAAAGGATTTCTATCTTACGTCTTAACACCTATACAAACAAGATAATGACGTTTGTTATTGTTTCTTTTGTAACATCGGTTGAAGATCTCTAGTGTAAAGCCATAGAGTTCTGAGTAGATCTTCCCTATCTTACGTCTTAACACTTGTACAAACAAGATAAAAACGTTTGTTATTGTTTCTTTTGTAACATCGGTTGAAGATCTCTAGTGTAAAGCCATAGAGTTCTGAGTAGATCTTATAGCCAAGACTCCTTAATCCTAAGGAAGATCAATACAATGTGTACCACCATTTAAAACTTGGTTGGTCTTAACTAAGATTATTTGCTGGGGAGATTCATTCCGAGTAAATTTGAGTTTGGCCAGCCTCACACGTACGTTAATGCATACACGATGTCCCCTTAAGGAAGTTGCCAACTGTAACGGGCTGTGTGTATATGTAATTGTCTTTATGACATTATACGCTCCAGTTCAGAATACAATTTTGTAGACTTGATAAATTAATGATAAATTCTCATCACAACAAATTTACAACTCTAATAGTTAATTATTCGGAACACAATGAAAACCATACCTTGAAGCATCTTGGGAACACTTAACACATTGTATGCGGGACGCGTACTAGTACATTTTTTGACGATTGATACTTGAGCGCGGGTCACGTGCTAGTACGGGTTAGTGTAACAACATGATTTGTTTGTGGGTACAAAAATAACGGTATATACAAACGAAGCCGATTGTTCTTGTCTACTACATAGATTCTGGAAAAATTTAGACAAATAAAAGCTAGGTTTTACATGCGGGACACGTACTAGTGCGTTTTCTGACGATTGATACTTGAGCTCGGGTCACAAGCAAACCATGTTGTTACACGAACCCGTACTGGTAAGCAGTACGGGTTAGTGTAACAACATGGTTTGTTTGTGAGTACAAAAATGACGGTGTATACCGAGAAACGAAGCAGAATATTCTTGTCTACTATATAGATTCTGTAAAAATTTAGACAAATAAAAACTAGATTTTACATCAGTCGATGCGGAACTACAGAACGGGAAAAAATTAAAACTATATACTACTATTTCTATTTGGATTTTTCATATTTACGATACTATTATAAATTTATCCACTAAAAAATATATTTTTGTTTACAAAAATCTTATGGTTGTTATTTATATATTTCTATTTATATATTTGTTTATATATTTCAATATAAAATACGAAAAGTTGGTTAAAAAATTAAATAATTTTCGATCTATTAAGATTTAACTGAATAACTAAATTTACGCGCAAAACGCCCGCTCCCGGTACAATTCCGCTGCGAAATGTACCCGCACACAATGTGTTAATACTTTTTCTCAAGGATCATAGATAATTATTATGAAAAACTAATAATTATTAGTAATGAATTATTATTTAACACAGAACTCTTAATAGGTAATTCAAGTATATAACGGACTAAGAAAGGTTATGTGTATTTATTAAAAACTTTATATATATATATTTCCAAAATAAAATGAAAGTTTTCTTTAATTATTAAATCAGGAAAATGTCGCCAAATAATTAAAATAATGTAGAAAATAAAAA
>CM063505.1:147590113-147617613 GCA_032207245.1 Pardosa pseudoannulata
TCGCTTTCCCACAATACAAATTATTAATATATATAAACTTATAAAACTTGCATAGTCATTGAAAACATAAAAACACCATAACAAGAAAGCATATTTTTTATAAAAAACCATAAAATAAACTAAAAAAACAAATAGACAGTCAAAAGCAATTACCCTCCACTACTCTATAACATTTGAACCTTTAAATATTGAGAGATCAGTCTCATAAAAAAGGGATGATATTTTCTATTCTCCCGTGAAACGTATACATATGCATTTTCGTTATTTAATTAAATATATCACTTTTCTTATAGTTGATTTCTTTATAATTAAGGACTGTAACTATTTTTAGCTTTCAGCTATAAACAATGTAAACGAGAATTGAAAATTTTTAGTGAAAAGAAACAAGATGTGTATAAATTTCAATTCACTCGGTATCAACATATCAATATTTATATCACACTTACAGTGTAAATATCACCGCATGAACTATATTGCCCTGGACAAATCCCCCAGTTGTCCGTCTCTAGAACAAACCCTGGCTTAAAAGAGCTCATTTTAACCTTTTTTCGAGGTAAATAATTATGATAGATGCGGCTTACACAGAGTTTTCGCATATTAGACTTAATTATTTTTTTCATTTCATATTTTTTAGAGCAAGACCAACCTTTTTATATGAAATTAATGCTTCATAAAATGGGACATTCCGAAAAAAAGGTTAAAGAATTAATAAAAGTCTTGCTCTTTTGAAAATCTATAAATTACTTCACTTAGTTATGAATGACTACACATCAATGACTGGAATGGGTTATCAAATGATACCAGTTAATCAAATGTCACCTTTTTCATATTTTCTATATATGATTATGTTGTTTAAAACTATAGTATTGTATAACAGTAGTCATTTTGATATTCAACTGACTTAGTAAGTTTCATAAAGAGTCATGACACTGGTGTGGGTTCTTTCGCTTTGAGTTTTATGATTACGATTCCCAGAGCGTTAAATATATTCAACATTTGACCTCATCCAAAAGCGTTAAATGAAATTCATTCCTGTTCCAGCATCATAATAAATAGAAATTCATTGCAGTGGTATAAAATTCGGCTCTCTAATTATTTTCGCTGTGGCGCCGTTAGAAATATAGGTCACTAACCCAGTCCCAGAGAAACAGTCCTACAGATAGTAGCTGGGATTTGATCGAGAGCGACGGCCTACCATGCGTGACGTCACAAAAGCAGAGGGGGGGGAGCCCCACGTGACCGCAACAGCACAACACATGAGTGACCATCAACAAAAGCGACGTCCGAAAGTGTCAGAACGGAAGAGCCAAGAGAGGGGAAAATGTATCTCTTTTAAAGTTTTTTGTTCGACAGCTTTTATCGAAGATCGCATCATAAATGTCGCATTTAGAAAAGAGGGTAATGCATCTGTGGAAGTGTCCCACACATTCGATTATTCCTGATAAATTCGCCTTTCACTTAATGGTTCGAGTGATGTCAGAGAGGGACCGAAATAGAGTTCGATTATAAATGTTTCCTGTGTCATATTTATCAATAACATTGTAGCCACAAAACTGAAATGTTACCGCTTGCTCCGCTTTCGATTTAAGCCGGATGAATTAATTGTCCGCATGCACACATATTTTCATTTAGCCATTCATCTTTCGAAGTACTTATCCATCACTTGCCTCAAAATAGGGTCAATAAACTTGGATGGCTTTTTCTGATAAGAATAAAGAAGAGATAAGCTATTGAAGATTTTTCGCATAAATTTATTGCTTTTACCATGATCTCTATATTTAAAAGGAATAACATCATTCGAAACATACTTAATGACATATAGGGTAATCCATTTTGAACGTTAATCAGTAAAAGAATCAGCTTCGATATAATTCAATAATTCATAAAGTAGACATAATTTAATCGTCCGGTCTAATGTAACATTTCATGAATACTGTGACATTGCACATTTTTAGTGTGTCAATGCCTGTTGTAAAGAACAAAATCTAGATGTTTGCTTTGGTGAACTTCGGTTAAGTCCATTAAAATTCCTGTATCTAGCATACTTCATGACATTTTTTCGACACGTAGGGTAATTCATTTTAAGCTTCACCTAATAAAAGAATCATCTACCATTTTATACAATAATTCCCAAAGGAGTCATAGTTCAATCATTTATTCTAATATGACACTGAGGGAATGAGAACAAGTTTATTATGTGGTAAGCTATTGAAATTTTTCGCACAAATTTATTGCTGTTACTCCGATCTCAAAATTTCAAAGGAATGATATTATTCGAAGCATGTTCGATGACATGTACGGTAATCCATTTTGAGCCTCCATCAGTAAAAGAAACTGCTTAGATATCGTATAATAATTGAAATATATTGTACGATAAGCATATTTTAATCATCCCGTCTAATGAGAAATTAAGTGGATGAGAAAGATATTACATGGGGCAATCCCTATTGTAAGGAATAAAAACTAGATTATTGTTTTGATGAACCTTTATTTAGTCTATTAAAACTCAATTATCATGTTTTATTCTACATAATTCATTTCATTTTTCGAGAAGTAGAGTAATTTGTTTTGAGCTTTACCGAGTTAAAAAAATAATCTACGGTTTTATACAATAATTCCCAAAGTAGGTATAGTTTAAAAGTTTATTATTTCATCTGTCGGCTATTTTGTTTTTAACTATGAGATCTTAAAACAGCATAACTGTTACATTTTTATCCCACTGATGACATAGATGTATGTTCATATCAGTTCACTTTAAGAAGTAGTTTCTGGTGTCATTAGCAATCGTGTAGGAAAAAGTAGACCGTATCACTCCAAACTAAATCAGTATTTAAAATGAGTTTTGCATACGGATTATAGAAACAAATATAACTCATAAAATGATAAAAGTTTGGAGTCCAAAATTTCCATCTCCAAAGATAGGAGGCGGTTTTGACAGAGGTATAAAGGCTATTATGCCGTCCATAATGTATAGTCGTATTGTGTTTTTCCCTGATGGTCTTGGATCTATTAGTGTGTTATCTACTCATATGGATTAATGTTTGCTGAATATATGGTGCTCCCATAATAAAATGGTCAATAAAATCTCCGGCATTGTAGTGGACAACGTTAATAAGGGCAAGTGCCCCAAGCATTGTATAAAACCAATAAAGACTATTATTATAAGGGAATTGGGGCCTCACATGAGGTTTGGGTAAGCAAGATGGTTATTTCAAAATGGTGGTCCAGAAAATATAAGGTTTTAAAGAAGCTTACCGGAGGCGGCGCACTGGTTCTCTAAGTAATCCCTGTTACTCCCGACGACTTCTCTGAAAGCCTGTGGTTGGGATCTCCTATCCTCCTTGCTCATCCTGCAGACTCGCATCACTTCGTCATAATCCGCCGATCGGCAAATGAACGTCACCTCGGTCAGGCACAGCCGTTCACATTCCTCTTTAGTCTGAACGTTCTGGACTTCCTTCTCGACGTAGCCGTTCAAGAACGCATCCCGAACCCTCTCGAAAGCCCATAGTCTGTCGCCGCAGAGATTTTCAAATAGGGAGCGTTGTACTGCATCGAGAGAGAGAGAGAGAGATGTGAGTGAAATTATACAGAAATGAAATCTTTAAGAAAGTGTCAAGACATTAGTGACCGATTGCTTTTTGACATTTATGTGTTCCTGAATATTTTAAATCTAAGATATTATGTACTTCTGGGAGTAAAACAAGTATAAAATTTAAATAACTTTGAAGACTACATTTTGTCCTTATTAGTGGTCGGCTGTCATTTTAAACGTCATATTATGGCATTTATAAAATAAGAAAAACTTCATGGTAAAAGATCTATTTGCTATCACCTGCAATCGAAGAAATATAAAGTTATATATTAGATATAGCTATTCGTCAGAATTTCATTCAATATACTTATCAAAAAAGTAAATTTATATACGAGTCTCAAAATATCTTAAAATATTAATCCAAATGACAAAATTTTAAATAATAACACTTAAGATTGTTTTAAAAAATTCTATTTATATTCGCTTAACATGTTGAGCTCGACGTCAGTCCCGTGAGATGAACAATGAAGTTTCTGTTTAGTGGCATCTGTGTATGACGACTGACAGCTTGACTTTTGAACGAAAGGTTTACAGTCAGTTTACAGGAACTGACGCTCCTCAAATGAAAAGTTCATTATCAGTACCCAGGGGCTGACGCCTGCCAAACGAAAAGTCCACTGTTAGTCCCTATGGAAACTATTGCGGTAAAAGTGTTACAAGAAAAATCTTACCGGGAAAAAAAGAAAGTTCCATAGTTTTTACTGTTACTGGGACACTAGAAATTAATGAGTTAAGATAAATTCCGAATTAATAACAATAGTTAGAGAGACAGTTTTGTACGAAAACTAAATTGACAAATTGATTCTGCTAGTTATACATGGAAAGTATACATGCGTGCTAAGAAAAGATAGTATTTAAAGGTAGCTTTCCTGTTCTTAGAGTATAAATTCTCGAACCTTATCTATCATCAATAAATATGTGTTTAAAATGCAGTTAATAGAGTTTTTTACATGTTCCTTTCATGATCCAAAATAATTTTTCTCGTCTTAAAACTGAAGTGTTTAATGTTAATATAAAACCATGCATCTTCTTTCATGGAAATATAGTTTAAGTTTGTAAAAATTTCAGAAATATTACCTACAAAATATGAATTTTTCTATTTTATGTGGGTTTATGTACTAATAACTTTTTTGCTCGATAGGTGTATTTTTCTTTTTTACTCTAAATATTACATATTATTTGTAGTAATATAATATAAAGACTAATTATGTATAAATGTTTACCCAGAATTTCTTAAACTGGGAGTCGCAGGACATGTATCAGGGTTCGCCCAAACTTTTAGCAATTTTGATATTTTTTAAGCTTGTTATGGTAATTTTACAACTACCAAATATTTTTACACAATGTTCTGGATATAAATACAATACTGATAAAGAAAAAATTTAAAACGTTTCATTGTTTTTTATAATAGAAATACTGAAAAGTCCTCTCCGGTACACAAGCAGTACCATAAAATCAAAGTGTTGATTTTCAATACATTCTTCAATAATCTAAACGTTATTGAAGAAGTGCTTCTTCCTGCGGTGTCAACTGTTTTGCCAATATTTGATAATACAATTAAAGATAAATAAGCACACCCTTCCCATTGACACTTAATCATCGCATATGTGCTGATAGAATTAAGTGGTTTTTTTCAATAGTGACCTTCTAAGCAGCTACACTTAATGGACCGACTATAATTAATGCTTAAATTTACCCAAGTATATAAGTCAGTGAATTTTTTTAATATTGTATTGTATTTTTAAATTTGTTAGTTATTTAAAATTCACATTATTTTTCACATTATTCTATGTCTTAAAGTTAATGATCTGAAACTGCAATAGTGTACTACATTATAAATGAAGAAACTGACAGTTTCACTAACGCGTGTGTAGAATTTGCACAATGCTTATGGGTTCCCACAAAAGTTTCGTAAATATAATGAAAAAAAGTTTAATAAGCCCTGGTTTAGCTTAAGATTTATTTAATAAGTAATATATATATTTTTTATGGTTTAATAATTTTTAAATATCCTCATAAGAAACTTTTGTTCATAAGTGATTTAATCTAGAATTTAATGTAAAACTAAATCACTAAATCATTATATATTCATATTTTTTATTTAAATGGTTTGTTTTCATATTAGACCAATATTTTTTCAAAAAACATAAAATCTAGCATTTTGTGTTTTAAATTAAATTGCTAACACGATCCCTATAAATGGAAATTCAATTAAGTTGTCCCACGAATCACTATAATAATAATTTTAATAATTTAATAAGTTTTAATTTAATAAGTTTAAATTTTAATAAGTTTAATAATTTTAATATATCCTCATAAAAAACTTTTGTTCATAAGTGATTTAATCTAGAATTTAATGTAAAACTAAATTATTATATATTCATCTTTTATATTTAAATGATTTGTTTTCATATTAGACCAATATTTATCGGAAAAACATAAAATATAGCTTTTTATGTTTTAAATTAAATTGCTAACACGATCGCTATAAAGGGAAATTCAATTAAGTTGTCACATGAATCGCTATTATAATAATTTTAATAATTTTAATACATCCTCATAAAAAAATTTTCTTCATAAGTGAATTAATTTAGAATGTAATGTAAAACTAAATCATTATATATTCATCTTTTATATTTAAATGATTTGTTTTCATTTTAGACTAATATTTATTATAAAAGCATAAAATATATCTTTTTGTGTTTTAAATAAAATTGCTAACACGATCACTATAAATGAAAATTCAATTACGTTGTCACACGAATCACTATAATAATAATTTTAATAATTTAATAAGTTTCAATTTTAATAAGTTTAATAATTTTAATATATCTTCATAAAAAACTTTTATTCATAAGTGATTCAATCTATAATTTAATCTAAAACTAAATCATTATATATTTATCTTTTATACGTTAATGATTTGTTTTTATTTTAAGACTATATTTATTGGAAAAACATGAAATATAGCTTTTTGTGTTTTAAATTAAATTGCTAAATCAATCCCTATAAAGGGAAATACAATTAAGTTGTCACACGAATCACTATAATAATAATTTTAATAATTTAATAAGTTTTAATTTAATAAATTTAAAGTTTAATAAGTTTAATAATTTTAATATATCCTCATAAAAACTTTTGTTATAAGTGATGCTTCAATCTAGAATTTAATGTAAAACTAAATTATTATATATTCATCTTTTATACATAAATGATTTGTTTTAAGACTAATATGCATTGGAAAAACATATAATAAAGCTTTTTGTGTTTCAAATTAAATTGCTAACACGATTGCTATAAATGGAAATTCAATTAAGTTGCCCCACGAATCACTATAATAATAATTTTAATAATTTTAATACATCCTCATAAAAAAATTTTCTTCATAAGGGATTTAATCTAGAATGTAATGTAAAACTAAATCATTATATATTCCTCTTTTATATTTAAATGATTTGTTTTCATTTTAGACTAATATTTATTGGAAAAACATAAAATATATCTTTTTGTGTTTTAAATAAAATTGCTGACACGATCACTATAAATGAAAATTCAATTAAGATGTCACACGAATCACTATAATAATAATTTTAATAATTTTATTAATTTAATAAGTTTTAATTTAGTAAATTAAAATTTTAATAAAGTTAATAATTTTAATATATCCGCATAAAAAACATTTGTTCATAAGTGATTTAATGAAGAATTTAATGTAAAACTAAATCATTATATATTTATCTCTTATACGTTAATGAATTGTTTTTATTTAAGACTAATATTTATTGGAAAAACATAAAATATAGCTTTTTGTGTTTTAAATTAAATTGCTAAAATAATCGCTATAAATGTAAATTCAATTAAGTTGTCATACGAATCACTATAATAATAATTTTAATAATTTTAATAATTTGATAAGTTTTAATTTCATAAGTTTAAAGTTTAATAAGTTTAATAATTTTAATATATCCTCATAAAAAAAACTTTTGTTCATAAGTGATTTAACCTAGAACTTAATGTAAAACTAAACTATTATATATTTATCTTTTACACGTAAATGATTTGTTTTTACTTAAGACTAATATTTATTGGAAATACATAATATAGCTTTTTGTGTTCTAAATTAAATTGCTAACACGAATGCTGTAAATGGAAATTCAATTAAGTTGTCACACGAATCACTATAATAATAATTTTAATAATTTAATAAGTTTTAATTTAATAAGTTTAAATTTTAATAAATTTAATAATTTTAATATATCCTCATAAAAAACTTTTCATAAGTGATTTAATCTAAAATTTAATATAAAACTAAATCATTATATATTTATCTTTTATACGTTAATGATTTGTTTTTATTTAAGACTAATATTTATTCGAAAAACATAATATATAGCTTTTTGTGTTTTAAATTAAATTACTAACATGATCGTTGTAAGTAGGAATTCAATTAAGTTGTCACACGAATCACTATAAAAATAATTTTAATAATGTAATAAGTTTTAATTTAATAAGTTTAAATTTTAATAAGTTTAATAATTTTAATATAGCCTCATAAGAAACTTTTGTTCATAATTGATTTAATCTAGAATTTAATTTAAAATTAAATCATTATATATTCATCTTTTATCCGTAAATGATTTGTTTTTATTTAAGACTTATATTTATAAAATATCTAGCTGTTGTGTTCTAAATTAAATTGCTAACACGATCCCTATAAACGGAAATTCAATTAAGTTGTCACACGAATCACTATGTTAAGGTTATGACTAAAGCTACATTAGAAAATGCCCTTACAAAAGTTGTATATTAATCCCAGACTGATAGACGTAAATATCTCTTCACATTAAATGAGAAAATCAAATTTATTTTAGTAATAGTTCAAAGTCTGATAATAAACTTAAAAAAAATTAGAAGATGGTGTTCATATAAAATATCTAATAAGATGATTGAATTTGTTGTGATTTCTTCATAACTAAAAAAAAATATATATATATATAGTATTATGTCTTTACTTCTTATTTTCTATCTTTCTTAATTTGATAAAGCTTTTTATGTTCGTTACAGGATATTTTTCTCTATGTTTAATAGAAGTTTTTCTTA
Organism: Pardosa pseudoannulata; assembly: GCA_032207245.1. Lineage (NCBI taxonomy): Eukaryota > Metazoa > Arthropoda > Arachnida > Araneae > Lycosidae > Pardosa > Pardosa pseudoannulata. Next base: position 147,598,809 of record CM063505.1, read on the forward strand.
ATTGATATTCTAAATATTAATTAAAAACATCCACCGGTAAATTTTCTATAAAAAGCATACCTAATTTAAGTGCAAATGCAATAAATGGATTTTTTCTGGTTTTTCGAAAAAAAAGGGTAAATTTTGTTAAGTAAATTCAGTAATTAACGTCACTGATTCGATTAATTTTCTTTAAGTAACAACTTTGATGAAGTGCACTTTGTGCATATTCAAATGAATAGAAAACATTGCTATGCTGCTGTTTTTATAATATTGATGGGTCTGAAAAAACTAATGCACTTTTTTATGTAATTAACCTACTTTTTCAGCTGAAAGCAACTTTTATATATCAAAAATGAAGCTGTATAACTCAAAGCGGTATTATAGGAAATAAAATAGCTTATTTATTATTGGCGTTGCTATAATACTAGGTATTGCTTACATTTATATATATCATAAAGTTTTTTAATTTACTGATTTAATTTTAGTTCAACTTGCAATCATCTACCATGTCTACTAGTATTATTATGTGTTATTTGTTATTACCCATTGGCAACGGTGTATTTTTTTTACCCATTGACAACTGCAGCAAACAGTAGTAATGTTGTTCTGATGTTAAAACAAAGGAGTTCGACGTTCTATGATGATGTGTATTCGATGTTTTCGACGTTTATAAACTGAATTATCGAATTAATAACTCCCAGGTCTTTCATAGAAGTTATGTATTATAACTTGAAATTTTAGTAGTATACACACTATATATATGTTAGAAATTAATTATTATAATAATAATCCGAAATAATGATATTTTCAGAAATATATGGAAAGCATTTTTGATAAATTATTTAATGCAACAATTTGTTATCAGTTTATTGGAATCTCTAATGGAATTTTTATACGGTGATATATATATACTTTTGATAACTTTATGGGTAACTCTAATATTAATCATTCAATTTATTTCTAAAATTATTTCTGTTTTATGTATGTATCTGTTTTAAAAATTCATTTAATTTCTTTCGCAATTTGAATTTTTTTTAACATTACAGTCCGTAACTTTTTTTATGAACCGTGAACTTATTACCCATTTGTTTTAAACAGACAAATTTTGACGGAATAACGAGTCGTTCAGTTATCGTTGGTTACAAATTTGTGATAGCTCAACTTTAAAAGAGAAAAACTATTTAGCTTTATAAGTGATGTAGTTACACGTATAAGAATTTTTTCATGAAACTAACAGGATCTCACAAGATGAGTTAGCAACAGAACTCCCTGGGCCAAGCCCTCTAGTTCTGGTGTTGCTAGTAAAGATAATGCTTAAGTCTAAGAGATTGACATTTTCATGAAACATCTAATAGAGTAATATTTATAAAAGTAACATATTATGAGGGAATAAATAAAAAGGAGAATACAGAAACAAAGAAATAATAATAAAGAAATCTTGAAGAAATAAAAGAAAGTATATACTGCATTTTAACAAATAAAAATAATTGTTTACTAAATAACATGTATAGCTTAAAATGCAAAACCAAGTAAGTTAGGCACAAACAGAGAAAGTAGCAGACAGTTATTTCATTGTTCTGGGTGAACATCATTCTCAGTTCGAGAACATTCAGGGACATCTAAAAGCCAAATTTGCTTTGCATTTTATGCTAAATTGCGAAACATTCATATTACCTTCTCATAACCGACATGTGTCTTCCCTTACACAGAATCCCAAATTATATTCTACAACTCAATTGCACTATGAATGATTTGATTTTTGAGAGATTCTGCTTGCCTTATGTTAAAGTTGCAGGTTTAAAACATCCACATATTCACAAATTACACTACATAAATCATACAATTAATTCATATAATACGAAATCTGTATACCTCCGTGAAAGCATGTTTTCTCGAAGTAGTTGTTGTTCAATCTGACCTCCAGGGCATCTCTTCTGCCTACTGAGTTTACATTGTAGGAACTACACCTGAAGCCAGCATAATCTAGAGAAAAGGCGAGGCACTGAGATTGTTGTTTGCAGAGATTTATGCAATCCCTTGTCAATGCTTGATCCTGTTGCTGGAGCAAGACAGATGTACCTACTGAGGGCCCAAAAGCTGTACCAGTAGTTTTTTCAAAGGATTCTATGCCACCAAAACAATTCTGGGCTTTAAAACAAAAAAAATCGTAAGATACACATTAAACTCAGAAAAATACACATTGCAATACACAATAAAATGTACGTGGAGGAAGAAAACAATTTTTAAGAATAATTATTGTACAAATTAATGAATTAATATTGTCTTTTTCAAAATTATAAGTATGCAAATTATAGAATTACTATGGAATAATTCTCTTATATTCTCCTTAGATATCTTATTACTCCCTGAATAAATGTACTTCTGTTTGAAGAACGAAAGAACATTTTTTTGAATCAGAAAATGTGAAAATTGTAATAAGTGAAAAAAGTAATGTGAACTTAAAAAAACTGACCAAACTAGACCTGATCATACAAAAAAACATCAAAATATACGCATTCGAATTCTCTCTAGAATTCCTTAATGTATAAGATTTAATACGTTTAATTTATAAATTAGGAGTATAATTTTATTTATTCAAATTTGGAATAACATTTTCACGAAATCTCATGCAAAATTGTCAATTTTACAAAGCTTACCTTAAAATTTTTATTATATATATATATATATATATATATATTATATATATATATATATATATATATATATATATATATATATATATATATATATATATATATATATATATATATAATATATATATATATATATATATATATATATATATATATATATATGCATATATATATGTATATATACATACATATGTATATCTAAAAAATATATACATATATATTTATATATATACATATATATGTATATCTATACATATCTATATATATATTTATAAATTAGGAGTATAATTTTATTTATTCAAATTTGGAATGACATTTTCATGAAATCTCATGCAAAATTGTCAGTTTTACAAAGCTCACCTTAAAAATTTGATTATATATATATATTTGGAGAGTGTAAAATAAGTGTTTTCTATATTTTTAAAAATATAATTCATGCGTTTTGGAAAACGTATTGTCAGCAATTAAGAAATTAAAATATATCTACACATTAATTTAATCATATCTTGTTTAAAAGATTTTATGCAACTTGTTTTGTCTGAATAGAATAGAAATTTTGATAAAATGTCAACTTACCAGAACAGAACCTTGATAATAATATAAATATCACAAGTAATTTTACTGAGCAAATGAAATTCATTCTACCTGCAAATAAACAAAGTATATATTAAAATCTAATGAGAATTATTAAGTTAAAATGTTTATATATATATATATATATATATATATATATATATATATATATATATATTATATATATATATATATATATTTATATATATATATATATATATATATATATATATATATATATATATATATATATATATATATATATAATATATATATATATTTTAAAAATATATATATATATATATATATATAATATATATATATATTATATATATATTTATATATATAAATATTTAAGTTAATATAAAATATGTATATATATAATATTTTTCAAAAACATATATTTTTTATATATAAAAAAGTATATAAACAAAAATTTTAGTTTAAAGATTATTAGTTCTAATTTTTGGTGCAAAATGGTTTCTGTCTCAAAAAACTAGAGAAACAAGACTTTCAGTTTGATTTTTATTGCTCCCGATATAAGTTGCCATTGGGTCAATATTACTGACCGGTTGTAGAACTATTTTAAGTTTTTAGGAATTTATTGGTTGAGAATCTATTGATTTATCCTGCCTTCAAAGAATATCTCATATATTCTGTACTGGATTGAGGTTGGGACTATTACAATCATCTTGTTCGCTGGAAATCTAAGACATCAATTAGTTAAGTAGGGTGCAGGAATGCGTCATTCTTCCTTGATTAAGAATTGAGAACCTGCTGAATTTCAATACATATATAAGCACAATGATATCTTCTCTGTTATACAGCAGCCTTTGTCAAAGATAACGAATATATTTAAGCCGTTAGATACCTAGTTCTACAAATACCATAACAAATTTTCCTGAAAGGTTTTAATTGTTGCATAAATTGGAAGTAAATTATCTCCCCATCTACGATGATAAACGGTCTGTAAACAGAAACTTGGCCTACCACTAAACATCTCTCGACTTCATTGCATGTGTGCCTATTTAAGAGTCTTTTGCTCAACTAGCATCGAGCACATTTCTGTACAGAAAAGAGTGATGGTAGCACATCCCTGATACTTTGAAATCTTTTCCAGAAGCTGGATATCACAAATTGTAGCACATGAGGATCCATAGTTATTAAAATCTCTATTAGTGACTTTCCGGATTTCAATATTTCCACAATTCTCCCTTTCAAAATCATTTAATGCTGAGGTCTTTGTACCATAATTCATCTCTTTTTTTTTTTCAACAGTGATGAATGTCCTTTGTCGCTACAGTTGCTGAAGAATTAATCCAAATGAGCAGGACGTTCATACTGGTTTTATTCCTATTGCTAAAAGTTCACTGGTTTGTGCATAATGACATTATATAAAAAATTGTGCATATGCTTTCCCTGTTAGAATACAAAGCATTTATCTACTTGACTATATTCGGAAGTTATATCGCCAGTTACCTTTAATTATCTTTCATTGTGACATTTTAATAAAGTTTGAAATATGGACATAGCTGTTATCGCAATGCTTATATGACATATCTTTTTTATAAATGTATCGAACACATGTTGAGAAAATTGGCATACAAAATTTATTCTCTTTCAATATAAGTTTTCAAAAAACTAATTTACTAGTATAAAACCAGTTCACAAAATTTACAGGAGAGAGCCCCAATTTGGTCATAATTTATTGTACTTGGACGTATCGCAGTTACACCGTTAAGAGGTATATCTACACTATATTAATTGAAGGTTGCTTCTAAACAAAACCTGTATGAACAGCAATCAAGTATTTGTGTAGCACACGGAGAGATCTGAAAAATCTTTCATAAAAAGTTCATCCTCGAATAGATCATGTTAACAAATAAATTGATCCGCATTATTGAAAAGCGTTTTTTTTAATACTCTGTAAAGATTTTGAAACACTGAAAATTGCTTAACCATATTATGAAATTACAGTTTAAAAAATTCTTTAGAACGTGTGATTCTATAAAATCTTGAGATATTTGTGTATTTAATATTACAGATGTAATTCGTTTATTCAAAGAAGGTTTGTAACAAAAAATATTTTCTATTCAGATCTACACATATCTTTAAGACATTTAAAAATGATATTTAATCTTATTATGCTACTTCTTTTGAGAGTAAATATTTTATTAACCAAGCCGTTCTTGAAAGAAAAATTTTTTGTAGGTACTATTTTTTGTAATATCGAATTTTAAAATATTACTGCCATATACACGTTTTTATTCAAAATTAAAGAACTGTTGTTCCATTTTTTTTCTTGTTTACTTTAAGAATTATGTTGTCTATACTGCCTATAAAAAACGCAAGTGGGATTATTATTGAATAAAAGTGTAATTCTTATGTAAAAAGTTATTTTATTATTAAAATGAATTCTTATGGTTTAATCTTAAACCAATTAAAACTAACCAGGAATAGACAACTATTTTGTCCTCATTCATAACGTAATAATCTTATAACAATGAACAGTGGCATACATAAGGGAAATGGCTTGAGGGAGCAACCCCTTTCCCCATAGACCAATATCCTGAAAAAAAAAGTCCATACATTTTTAGATATTAACAAAATTTTTACTAGACTTACACATCTGTATTTGTATAAAAACTAGTTATATTTAAGTGAATTACAGTTTAAAGAATAGAATAAATATTGCTTAGTACTTCTGTCCTAACTGAAATATGGTAAAAAAATATTTTATTCATGTAATGTAGTAATCGTTATTATTGTATAACTATTATTATTATGTTTAATGGCCATTTGATGAGTATAACAAATTTAATGTAAATTAATTTCCTTTCTAATTTTTGCAGCATATTTTTGTCGTAAAATACAAATGCTCTAGGATAAAATTATACTGAGTTGTTAAATAATCTGAAATTTGGATAATCGACTATATGTGGATATATATAGATATATTAAAAGGGGGGATTTTTTAATTTATTTATAGTAAGTTATTAATAATTTAAAATTTCTCTTGAAGGTAATGCTCTCAGAAAATGAGTAATAACTGTTTTATTTTTAAAAAATTTCAAGGTCACATAAAACAGAATAAAATATTGTAAAAATACTATAATGATATCATTTTCATTAGCGTGTTTAAAATTAGCTTAAATAAAATAATTGTCCAATTTTTTTTCTTTTTTTAATGATTGCTGTGATATAAGAAAGAAGTCAATTAGATGTTTTCTAAGGTTATCCTAACTTTGATATTGCTATTTTAAACGTCAAAGGATAGATTAAACACGACTTTTTATTCTTCTCTCAATTGCTGATGCTGCAATTCCATATTTGTATATTATGCTGGCTCATGTCCAGCCTTTCGAAACAACCATTATGTAAAATCATTTCCATGATTTCCAACACGGTGCAAGGGTTTCTAACATAATGGCACACCTAAACTTCCATTTGTCGAAAATTGGACTGTTTCATTAGAGTCTCATTTCCGACTCTATGCCATTTCCGTCTACATATTCATTTGGTATAAAAACTGTCATTTACCTCCACGCCGCACGAAAAGAATCGGTTAATCACCTATCAGTAAGCGACTTTATTTTTCGCTTATTTACTATGCGGAATCCACTCATAAAGCGAGAAAAATTCTGAATGTTTTACACGCCCCTCCTTTTGAAAATAAGTATTGTACCAATCTGCATGAGCACTTCCCTCCGAAAAAGCATCAACTGGCCTTGCGGCAAATTGAAAAAACACTTGTTGACGTGCTCAAAAAAGTGGATCTATTGTTTAGGCGTGACATTGAGAATCTACATAAAACCCAGTCTAGGCAATAGGCGTCAATAAAGCTATCAGAGGTCACAGTTACACTTAACAGGATATCGAGCATCCCCCAACAGTAGGCTGTTGCCAGATTGACCCAAAGTGTCAAACTATTTGGTCTTGGTTCAGTGGTTGCTTTAGTGCGGGTTCGTATAGTTATATAATGCAATATCCTTCCCGCCTTTAAGCAATCATCTCCGTTTCGCAATTAAGTAGCGTTTGATACAAATATTTTCAATTGGGCAGCAGCTTTTCCATCTCTTTTGCGAAATGGGGAGATCGAGAGGTTAGTGTTACAGGGTTGTAAGCTTTTGGTCTTCAGTTACCTCCGGATATTTCAGTGGCAGAGCTATTTTAAATAACAAAGAAGCTACAAGCTGATTGATCTTGATGCATCCTTTCGACTAAATGCGAAACAAATTGGTTTTTCTAAAAATAAACCAGAGAGATAGAAAGACGCGAAAGAAAATCCGTGTTTCAATCTAACTCGATTTTCAATCCCATATCCCCCGGTTAAATGTCAACTACCTCGAAAAAGTGCAAAGTACTTTTTCATCATGTTGAGTGTTTTTCTCTTTCATATCAGACAACTTTTAGGGATAATGTGCTAGTTTTACTGAATTCTAACATTTCTTTGATAATATTGAATTATCTGCACTCAGATAGAAATGGCAAGTAAATAAACAATGTCTCCCAAAATACTAAGTCAATGACACCTATCCTTTTCTACAAATTATGAAATATAGGTTTTGCATTTTACATATTTATGTGTCACCATAGTGTAAACCATTAAAGACTGATCCTTTATATCTGGAAAATTTTATTTTATGTAAACCAAATAATATTAACCAAAAGTAAAACCAAATAATACTACTATTAAGAATGCTGTTAAAATTAGTTTTAACCAAAGTAATTTTGTTTAAAGCTTTATTTATTATTTTTTATTTAATAAATCATTTAATAATAATTTGACATCATCAAGAAGATAAATCATGGATAGGTTTTGTTCTAGACTTGATAAAAAAATTTCTAATTTATAAATCTATATCATTGGATCTATACAGTTCAGTGTGGATCCTACCTTCTCCTAAAGGACTTTTTAAACTGATCTATAAAATACCTATGTTCTGCAGTTCTTTATTTTAAGTATCTTGAAATATTGTTCAATACTATCATTTTTTTTTAGTTTAAGCCTACTTTTTGTCCGGATACAAAATTCTTGGAATTTTTTTTTACTAATTTATAAATCTATATCATTGAATCTATACAGTCCAATATGGATTCTACCTTCTCATAAATGACTTTCTAAACTCATATATAAAATACATATGTTCTACATTTCTGTACTCTACCCGTTTGAATAAGGAAGAGTTTTCTTATATATATGCTAATAGTGCAGAATGAAAATCGTAGTCATTTTTTGGAGATTAATAGAAATGGTTATAATTAACACTAATTATTATGCAACAAGAAATTTAGACCAACAAAAATATTCTTAATTCTCACTTATTACAAGAATGTTTTGCTGTTCAAATGCCATAAATTCCTTTTTTACATATAGCGCAAATTAAGTTGGATCGTCTAATTCTATTACCATTTTTTTACTGCATACATCACATTGTCGCAAGTTTCGCCCAGGCAATTTTTCTAAAGAAAACTTTGTACTTATTGGTAGTCTTCCTGTGGCATTTTTGCTTGCTAACCATTCCTCCTCTATAGCATCAATAATGATCAGTATAACACTTGTTGAGAAAGTGAAAACAGTTTCTAATTTCTATACAACAACGAAAAGGGTTTTTTTCACTACAAATAAATAAATAAATAAAACACGCTCATTTTGTCTACCGTACCACAATTCATGGCTCTACTGCATTACTACTTACCACTGTATTTTATTTTAATTCTTATATTATTAAAAATCACAATTGAGTAAAATGAATACAAACTTCGATTGATATGAATTCAACTGCTCTCAATAGATGCGAAAATTATACTAACCAACAGCAGCGTCTCCGCATTTTCCGTACAAAACAAGAGAAGCTCTACCGATCTTCTCCGCATTTTTGGCACATAACAAGCTAAGCGCGAGAGCGCTTCGCCGCACTCAAACGGTTAAATATTTTGAAATACTGTTCAATACAATCAATTTTTTTTTTCTAGTTATAGACTGTTTTTGTCAGAAAACCAAGTTGTGGCGTTTCTGAAGTCTTCCATTCAGACAAGATGTCTTGCCAATTTTAATATTTATAGTGTAACAAATTTCATGCTGCGTAGTTTTCTGTTTATCTTATACAACTGAGAATTTTTTACTAAGAGCTGGTTTTCAACTTGGATTCCTTTATGGATATTTCTCAGTTTTAAAATCAATAGTTCTACTGGAGAAACCATTTTAAGGTTAAACATCATCCATTTTAAGGATTTCATAAAGAAACACATAACAGTTGAACATTCGAGTACAGGTCTAAAAATGAATGTTTTTCACTGTTTCTGAAATACTAACTATACAAGAAATATTATTCGTTTTTTTTGTGTCCTTTTTACAATATAGATTGGTTGTTACGAGTAATTATGTCAATAGATTTACGTATACATAGTACCTTTCAAAGTCTTCATTATAACAGCCTATTTTTGTTCAAAATATAATAAAAAGTTGTACTCTATTTAAAATAATTTTCCTGCATAATTAGGGGGTCTAACTTTATAAAAATTATTGAGTTTGTTGCATTGGAAAAAGTTTGCGTGATATATTGTATCACATAAGTCCAAAATTTTGAAAGAAAATTTTTTACCATTCTTCTATGTAACATTGTATTATATGCAGAACTAAATAGGAAGACTGACGTCAACCAAATCCTGACATAAAATTTGCTTCAGCTTTTAAATTATTGAGAAATTTGAGAGAGGAAATCTTTTCAAAGTGTCCCAAATTAATTAAGATATTTTATAACTTTCGTATGCTTAAAAATTATAAAAAACAACCAGATTAAAACATTACTTTCATCTTGCAGCTTGTACAAGGAATCTAGATAAGGTTAACATATCTAGATAAGTTCTGAATCTAGATAAAACTACTTATAAAGATAAGTTTTAAGCTTAAAGAAGTTAAAAAAATGGAGAAGTCTCCAGACTTTTTTTTCAGCTTTTATATAACTTTGCTGTTTATGGAACAAAACTTAATGTGTACTATTAACCAAAAACTGACATAAGATTTTTAATAGTTTTGAAATTACTGAAAAATTAAGAAAACTTCTATTTTCCAAAGTTCCTTAATTTAATTATTCAAGATATTTTACAACTTTTGTACTTTTAAAAATAGTTTATTTTCATTTAAATCAAACACATAAAATTCCTACACTTCATTCTGAAATCAATAGCTAGATACAATAACTGTTAACGATGAATTTAATATGGAAAAATGTAAAGAAAATTAAGATGCCTTAGCGTATTTTTTTTTAACTTTTAAAACAATATGCATCAGAGGCTGGATATCACAAATTGTAGCACATGATGATCCATAGTTATTGAAATCTGTATTAGTGACTTTCCGGATTTCAATATTTCCACAATTCTCCCTTTCATAATGCTGAGGTCTTTGTACCATAATTCATCTCTCTTTTTTTTCAAAAGTGATGAATGTCCTTTGTCGCTATAGTTGCTGAAGAATTAATCCAAATGAGCAGGACGTTCATACTGGTTTTATTCCTATTGCTATAAGTTCATTGGTTTGTGCATAATGACGTTATATAAAAAATTGTGCATATGCTCTCACTGTTAGAATACAAAGCATTTGTCTACCTGACGATATTCGAAAGTTATATCTCCAGTTACCTTTAATTATATTTCATTGTGGCATTTTAATTAAGTTTTAATTACGGACATAGTTGTTATCGTAATGTTTATATAACATATCTTTTCTATAAATGTATCGAAAACATGTTGGGAAAACTGGCATACAAAATTTATTTTCTTACACTATAATGTGTTCTAATTTACTAGTATAAAACCAGTTCACAGAATTTACAGGAGAGAGCCCCAATTTGGTAATACTTTACTGTACTTAGACTTACCGCAGTTACACCGTTAAGAGGTATATTTACACTATATTAATTAACGGTTGCTTCTAAACAAAACCTGTATGAACAGCAATTGCGTATTTGTATAGAACATGAGGAGATCTAAAAAATCTTGCATAATAAGTTCAACCACGAATAGATCATTTTAACAAGTAAATTGATCCGCATTATTGAAAAGCGTATTTTTAATACTATTGCATGACTGTCTTCAGTCAGAGTTTCGAAAAACTGAAAATTGTTTAACCATATTATGAAATTACAGTTTAAAAAATTCTTTAGAGCGTGTGATTCTATAAAATCTTGAGATTTGTGTATTTAATATTAAAGATGGTATTTGTTTATTCAAAGAAGGTTTGTAACAAAAAATATTTTCTATTCAGATCTACACATATCTTTAAGACATTTAAAAATGATATTTAATCTTTTTATGCTACTTCTTTTGAGAGCAAATATTTTATTAACCAAGCCGTTCTTGAAAGAAAAAATTTTTGTAGGTACTATTTTTTGTAATATCGAATTTTAAAATATTACTGCCATATACACGTTTTTATTCAAAATTAAAGAACTGTTGTTCCATTTTTTTCTTGTTTACTTTAAGAATTATGTTGTCTATACTGCCTATAAAAAACGCAAGTGGGATTATTATTGAATAAAACTGTAATTCTTATGTAAAAAGTTATTTTATTATTAAAATGAATTCTTATGGTTTAACCTTAAACCAGTTAAAACTAACCAGAAATAGACAACTATTTTGTCCTCATTCATAACGTAATACTCTTATAACAATGAACAGTGACGTAGAAAAGGGAAATGGCTTGAGGGAGCAACCCCTTTCCCCATAGACCAATATCCTGAAAAAACAAAAAGTCCATACATTTTTAGATATTAACAAAATTTTTACTAGACTTACACATCTGTATTTGTATAAAAACTAGTTATATTTACGTGAATTACAGTTTAAAGAATAGAATAAATATTGCTTAGTACTTCTGTCCTAACTGAAATATGGTAAAAAAAAATATTTTATTCATGTAATGTATTAATCGTTATTATTGTATAACTAATATTATTATATTTAATTTCTAATTTCTGCAGCATATTTTTGCCGTAAAATACAAATGCTCTAGGATAAAATTATACTGAGTTGTTAAATAATCTGAGATTTGGATAATCGACTATATGTGGATATATACAGATATATTAAAAGGGGGGATTTTTTAACTTATTTATAGTAAGTTACTAACAATTTAAAATTTCTCTTGAAGGTAATGCTCTCAGAAAATGAGTAATAACTGTTTTATTTTTAAAAAATTTCAAGGTCACATAAAACAGAATAAAATATTGTAAAAATACTATACTGACATCATTTTCACTGACGTGTTTAAAATGAGCTAAAATAAAATAATTGTCCAATTTTTTTTCATTTTTTAATGATTACTGTGATATATGAAAGAAGTCCTTTAGATGTTTTCTAAGGTTATCCTAACTTTGATATTGCAATTTTAACGTCAAAGGATAGATTAAACACGACTTTTTATTCTTCTTTCAATTGCTGATGTTGCAATTCCATATTTGTATATTATGCTGACTCATGTACAGCCTTTCGGAACAACCATTATATAAAATCATTTCCATGATTTCCAACACGGTGCAAGGGTTTCTAACATAATGGCACACCTAAACTTCCATTTGTCGAAAATTGGACTGTTTCATTAGAGTCTCATTTCCGACTCTATGCCATTTCCGTCTACATATTCATTTGGTATAAAAACTGTCATTTACCTCCACGCCGCACGAAAAGAATCGGTTAATCACCTATCAGTAAGTGACTTTATTTTTCGCTTATTTACTATGCGGAATCCACTCATAAAGCGAGAAAAATTCTGAATGTTTACACGCCCCTCCTTTTGAAAATAAGTATTGTACCAATCTGCATGAGCACTTCCCTCCGAAAAAGCATCAACTGGCCTTGCGGCAAATTGAAAAAACACTTGTTGACGTGCTCAAAAAAGTGGATCTATTGTTTAGGCGTGACATTGAGAATCTACATAAAACCCAGTCTAGGCAATAGGCGTCAATAAAGCTATCAGAGGTCACAGTTACACTTAACAGGATATCGAGCATCCCCCCCAACAGTAGGCTGTTGCCAGATTGACCCAAAGTGTCAAACTATTTGGTCTTGGTTCAGTGGTTGCTTTAGTGCGGGTTCGTATAGTTATATAATGCAATATCCTTCCCGCCTTTAAGCAATCATCTCCGTTTCGCAATTAAGTAGCGTTTGATACAAATATTTTCAATTGGGTAGCAGCTTTTCCATCTCTTTTGCGAAATAGGGAGATCGAGAGGTTAGTGTTACAGGGTTGTAAGCTTTTGGTCTTCAGTTACCTCCGGATATTTCAGTGGCAGAGCTATTTTAAATAACAAAGAAGCTACAAGCTGATTGATCTTGATGCATCCTTTCGACTAAATGCGAAATAAATTGGTTTTTCTAAAAATAAACCAGATAGATAGAAAGACGCGAAATAAAATCCGTGTTTCAATCTAACTCGATTTTCAATCCCATATCCCCCGGTTAAATGTCAACTACCTCGAAAAAGTGCAAAGTACTTTTTCATCATGTTGAGTGTTTTTCTCTTTCATATCAGACAACTTTTAGGGATAATGTGCTAGTTTTACTGAATTCTAACATTTCTTTGATAATATTGAATTATCTACACTCAGATAGAAAGCAACATAAATAAACAATATCTCCCAAAATACTAAGTCAATGACACCTATCCTTTTCTACTGAAAAAAAATATGAATATAGGATTTACATTTTACATTTTTATGTGTCACTATAGTATAAACTATCAAAGACTGATCCTTTACATTAGGAAAATGTTATTTGATGTAAACCAATTAATATTAACCAAAATTAAAACCAATTAATATTGTTAAGAATACTGGTAAAATTAGTTTTAACTAAAGTAATTTTGTTTAAAGCTTTATTTATTACTTTTAATTTAATGAATCCCTTAATAATAATTTCATAGCCTCAAGAACATAAATACTGGATAGGTTTTGTTCTAGGCTTGGAATTTTTTTTTCTAATTTATAAATCTATATCATTTGATCTATACAGTCCAGTAATGGATCCTACCTTCTCATAAATGACTTTCCAAATTCATCTATAAAATACCTATGTTCTATATTTCCGTATTTTATGTATCTTGAAATATTGTTCAATGATTTTTTCAGTTTAAGCCTGCCTCTTGTCCGCATACAAATCTTCTTCTAGGAATTTTTTTTTAACTAATTTATTAATCTATGTCATTGAATCTATACAGTCCAGTGTAGATCCTACCTTCTCATAAACGACTTTCAAAAGTGATTTATAAAATACCTATGTTCTATATTTCCGTATTTTATGTATCTTGAAATATTGTTCAATGATTTTTTCAGTTTAAGCCTGCCTCTTGTCCGCATACAAATCTTCTTCTATGAAAAATTTTTTTACTAATTTATAAATCTATGTCTTTGAATCTATACAGTCCAGTATGGATCCTACCTTCTTATAAATGACTTTCTAAACTGATCTATAAAAAACCTATGTTCTACAGTTCCATATTTTAAGTATCTTGAAATACTGTTCAATACAATCAATTTATTTTAGTTTTAGCCTGCCTCTTGTCCGAATACCAAGTTCTTTTGGAGTTTCTGAAGTCTTCCATTCAGACAGAGTGTGTTGCCTATTTAATCTTTATAGTGTAACAAATTTCAGGCTATATAGTTTTCTGTATATCCTATACAACTTAGAATTTTTATTGAGTACTATTCTTTAACTTGTATTCATTTATGTATATTTTTCAGTTTTAAAATCAGTATTTCTGCTGAAGAAAATATTTTTAAAGTTAAACATCATCCATTTTAAGGATTTCATAAAGAAACACATAATGCTTGAACATTCGAGTACAGGTCTAAAAATGAATGTTTTGCACTCTTTCTGAAATACTAACTGCACAAGAAATATAATTGGGTTTTTTTTTGTGTGTGTCCTTTTTACAATATAGAATGGTTGCTAGGAGTAATTCCACCAATATTTAGATTTAAGTATACATAGTACTTTTCGAAGTCTTCATTAAAAAAACCTATTTTTGTTCAAAATAAAATAAAAAATTTGTGCTCTATTTAAAATAATTTTTCTGCATAATTAGGGGTCTAACTTTATAAAAATTATTGAGTTTGTTGCATTGGAAAAAGTTTGTGTGATATATTATATCACATAAATCCAAAACTTTGAAATTTTTTACCATGCTTCTATGTAACATTGTAATTATATGCAGAACTAAATAGAAAGACTGACGTCAACCAAATCCTGACGAAAAATTTGCTTCAGCTTTTAAGTTATTGAGAAACTAGGAAAAGAAATCTTTTCCTAGGTGTCCTAAATTAATTAAGATATTTTATAGCTTTCGTATGCTTAAAAAATTATAAAAAACAACCAGATTAAAATATTACCTTCATCTTGCAGCTTATAAAAGAAATCTAGATAAGGTTAAGAGATCTAGATAATTCCTGAATCTAGATAAAACTACTTATAAAGATAAGTCTTACGCTTAAAGAAGTTAAAAAAATGGAGAAGTCTCCAGACTTTTTTTTCAGCTTTTATATAACTTTGCTGTTTATGAAACTATACTTAATGTGTACTATTAACCAAAAACTGACTTAAGATCTTTACTAGTTTTGAAATTACTGAAAAATTAAGAAAACTTCTATTTTTCCAAGTTCCTTAATTTAATTATTCAAGATATTTTACAACTTTTGTACTGTTAAAAATAGTTTATTTTCATTAAAATCAAACACATAAAATTCCTACACTTCATACTGAAATCAATAGCTAGATACTGTTAACGATGAATTTAATAGAGAAAGATGTTAAGAAAATTAAGATGCCTTAGAGTATTTTTTCAACTTGTAAAACAATATGCATTAATGTCTCTTAATTTTTTAAGTACTTAACAGAAATGAAGACGTCGTACACTTAATACTTTATAAGTACTTGAAAGCATTTTCAACATGTCACTTCTTTCGCTAAATCGCTACTGCAGTGCCACCGTAACAGGATTTCTCTTATTTTTTACTCTGGTTAAAAAGTAATTTGTTAATAAAACAATATGCATTAATGTCTCTTAATTTTTTAAGTACTTAACAGAAATGAAGACGTCGTACACTTAATACTTTATAAGTACTCGAAAGCATTTTCAACATGTCACTTCTTTCGCTAAATCGCTACTGCAGTGCCACCGTAACAGGATTTCTCTTATTTTTTACTCTGGTTAAAAAGTAATTTGTTAATAAAACAATATGCATTAATGTCTCTTAATTTTTTAAGTACTTAACAGAAATGAAGACGTCGTACACTTAATACTTTATAAGTACTCGAAAGCATTTTCAACATGTCACTTCTTTCGCTAAATCGCTACTGCAGTGCCACCGTAACAGGATTTCTCTTATTTTTTACTCGTTAAAAAGTAATTTGTTAATAAAACAATATGCATTAATGTCTCTTAATTTTTTAAGTACTTAACAGAAATGAAGACGTCGTACACTTAATACTTTATAAGTACTCGAAAGCATTTTCAACATGTCACTTCTTTCGCTAAATCGCTACTGCAGTGCCACCGTAACAGGATTTCTCTTATTTTTTACTCTGGTTAAAAAGTAATTTGTTAATAAAACAATATGCATTAATGTCTCTTAATTTTTTAAGTACTTAACAGAAATGAAGACGTCGTACACTTAATACTTTATAAGTACTCGAAAGCATTTTCAACATGTCACTTCTTTCGCTAAATCGCTACTGCAGTGCCACCGTAACAGGATTTCTCTTATTTTTTACTCTGGTTAAAAAGTAATTTGTTAATAAAACAATATGCATTAATGTCTCTTAATTTTTTAAGTACTTAACAGAAATGAAGACGTCGTACACTTAATACTTTATAAGTACTCGAAAGCATTTTCAACATGTCACTTCTTTCGCTAAATCGCTACTGCAGTGCCACCGTAACAGGATTTCTCTTATTTTTTACTCTGGTTAAAAAGTAATTTGTTAATAAAACAATATGCATTAATGTCTCTTAATTTTTTAAGTACTTAACAGAAATGAAGACGTCGTACACTTAATACTTTATAAGTACTCGAAAGCATTTTCAACATGTCACTTCTTTCGCTAAATCGCTACTGCAGTGCCACCGTAACAGGATTTCTCTTATTTTTTACTCTGGTTAAAAAGTAATTTGTTAATAAATTCTTCTAACCAAAAGCGAATATGAAAAGGTTACGTTACTATTTTTGCTGTGAGCTTTTGTTTTACCTTGTCAGGTTATCTACACTTGGTAAACTTTAAACTTATGGTAAGAAAACTAAAGAATAACTTTGAGTTAAAATATTAATCAAAATAATTCTGCTAAATAGAAAGAATAAGAAAGGATTACGGATTCATTACATTGAATAATTTTTTTAAAATACCGACGTAATTTTAAATTTATAGGTGATTTTCTATATTATAAAATAAAATTAGACAATTTAGCTAAATAATTAGGGACGTTGCGTCTTCTTTTGAAAACTTTTAATGTGACACATTTTAATTTTTATTAAATTATAACATATAACTGAGTTAAAATATTAATCAAAATTATTCTGTTAAAAAGAAAAAATAAGAAAGGATTACTGATTCATTACATTGAATAAATTTTTTAATTACGGATGTAATTTTAAATTTGAAAGTGATTTTCTATATTATAAAATAAAATTAGACAGTTTAGCTAAATAATTAGAGACGTCAAGTCTTCTTTTGAAAACTTTTAATGTGACACATTTTAATTTTTATTAAATTATAACATATAACTGAGTTAAAATATTAATCAAAATTATTCTGTTAAAAAGAAAAAATAAGAAAGGATTACTGATTCATTACATTGAATAAATTTTTTAATTACGGATGTAATTTTAAATTTGAAAGTGATTTTCTATATTATAAAATAAAATTAGACAGTTTAGCTAAATAATTAGAGACGTCAAGTCTTCTTTTGAAAACTTTTAATGTGACACATTTTAATTTTCAATAAATTATAACATATAACTTTGAGTTAAAATATTAATCAAAATTATTCTTTTACATAGAAAAACTAAGAAAGGATTACGGATTCATTACATTGAATAATTTTTTAAAATACCGACGTAATTTTAAATTTAAAGGTGATTTTCTATATTATAAAATAAAAGTAGATAATTTAGCTAAATAATTAGGGACTTCGCATCTTCTTTTGAAAACTTTTAATGTGACACATTTTAATTTTCAATAAATTATAACATATAACTTTGAGTTAAAATATCAATCAAAATTATTCTGTTAAAAAGAAAAAATAAGAAAGGATTACTGACTCATTACATTGAAAAAAATTTTTAATTACGGATGTAAATTTAAATTTAAAGGTGATTTTCTATATTATAAAATAAAAGTAGATAATTTAGCTAAATAATTAGGGACTTCGCATCTTCTTTTGAAAACTTTTAATGTGACACATTTTAATTTTCAATAAATTATAACATATAACTTTGAGTTAAAATATCAATCAAAATTATTTTTTTACATAGAAAAACTAAGAAAGGATTACGGACTCATTACATTGAATAAAATTTTAAACTCCCGATGTAATTTTAAAT
>CM063505.1:147622613-147627613 GCA_032207245.1 Pardosa pseudoannulata
TATTTTATATTGAAATATATAAACAAATATAGAAATAGAAATGTATAAATAACAACCATAAGATTTTTATAAACAAAAAACATATTTTTTAGTGGATAAATTTATAAAAGTATCGTAAATATGGAAAATCAAATAGAAATAGTACTATATAGTTTTAATTTTTTCTCGTTCTGTGGTTTCGCATCGACTGATGTAAAAACTAGTTTTCATTTGTTTAAATTTTTCCAGAATCTATGTAGTGGACAAGATCATTCAGCTTCGTTTTCCTGTATATGCCGTTATTTTTGTACCCACAAATAAACCATGTTGTTACACTAACCAGTACTAGTACGTGACCCGCGCTCGAGTATCAATCGTCAGAAAACGTACTAGTACGTGTTAGTGTAATACAATGTGTTAACGACCTACAAACTACAAAAACCGATGTGACTAAGTTCTATTTTACAGATATATTGTATATAATGAAGAATGCATAATAATCAAACCACTTTAGCAAATATCCAAAACAGAATAACGCTTTGGTGAGAAAAAAAGGATGATTAACCATATTTGAAGGTATAAAGTGCATAAAAAGTTTCTAGAAGTAAGAATTTTTATGAGATTTTGAAAAACTTAAAAGGCATGTTGTCTGGGATGTAAGAGTGAGAAGAACTCACTAAACCGTTACCAGATGCTCGAAAAAGTTTGAAAAAATGCTTCAAAGAATTGTTTAACTTATTCTATTTTTCATGTCTATGTATTTTCTATGTTCCATGTGTAAAGTTCACTTTGTATATCGATGAACGAATTGTAATCGTTTAGTTTATGTTAACTTGTGAAAACGAATGTTGGCAACATAAGTATGGTTGTCGATGTTCGCCATGGTTGCAATTTACGCAGCTACTTTACGAATAATAATAAATCTTTATGTTTCTAATTAAGAACTCTTTCTTAACATCTAAATTTCAAGAGGCTTATTATAAATCAACCTTATACATGGGTTTTCGACTCATTTATCAATTTTGCTAGAGTGGAAGGTACAGAAGGATCAAACAATGGTGTTTGTAATATAGAAAGAATGAAATATTTACCAAAACTAGTCAATATACGCTCAGGGGTGGACGAAAGTAAAGTTCTCCTGTACGTGTGTACAAATGCTAAACTTAAACTCAAAAGTAAAACAACACGATCTAAATTGTATTTCCTTTGAAATGTGAACACTAACATTTTTGACTAATACAATACTTCATTTACTTAGTACAAGGAAGTAAAAACTAAAATTTTTGTTACAATCTTTATAAAAATTACTGTAGAATATAACAATTTTTACCTTTGCGCAGACTAATCTTTACGAAAAAACTTTTTTTTATTTAAACAAAACAGATTTAAAAGAATACTTTTCATACTGAAGTCATTAGCTGGAGCTGATTGTTGTTTAAGAGGAATTTAAAATGAAATGAAGTCTAGAAAATCAAGAATACGTTCTAATCAGACATCCTTAGAATCTGAAATATTTTAACGCTTTAATGACACAAAGAAATTTTGATTAACCATATTTCAAGATGAAAGATGAATAAAATTTCCAAAAAGAATGAATTTTCTTAGATTATCAAACTTTAAAGATATGATATATTGGGTGTACAGGGTAGTGAAAACTTACTGAGGAATTATCAAATGTTCAAATGTCAGAAAAAAAAGTGTTCCTAACCAAGAATTGTTTTACATGTTGTATGTCATCCCTTTTTCCATTGCTATCGAAGGATTATTTTCTATATATATAAAAATGAATTTGTGTCTGTCTGTCTGTCTGTCTGTCTGTACTCAATAGACTCAAAAACCATGCATCCAATCGCCGTGAAAATTTGAGTAATTCTTAGGTATATCCCTGGGAAGGTTTTTGTAAATTTTTATCGTTCGAAATCAATTCCTTCCCCCTTTTTCGAGCATTTCATGTCATTATTCCAAGCATTTTTTTCCCAGGTTAAACGCAAACGATTAATTTCTTAATTTATCGCATCATAACTAAGTGAAAGAAGCAATAGTTCTAGCAATGTGACGTCATTCCGTTAATTTCACGTAACTGTTTTAAGCGCCATTTTCCTCGGTTAAAAGCAGGAAATTAAAATTATCAATTTATGACATAATAAATAAGTGAAAAAGATATTTTTCTATCATTATGACGTCATTACTTTAAATATCTGATTTATTCATTTCTTATTTTATATTATTTAAACATCGATATTTTTCTATCATTATGACGTCATTACTTTAAATATCTCATTTATTCATTTTTTATTTTATGTTATTTAAACATCGTTTGCGTAATATCCATTCGATTTGACCTGGAAATTGAGATATAAAGTGATTAACTTTCATTTCTATGCGACGCAAATTATAGCATTTTTATATCAGAGCTAATTTTAAGTTTAATTTTTGGTTAATTTTACGTTACAATGAAATGTTTATCAACAACATACTAACAGCGAAAAGTACAGATTTCAGTGACCCTCATAGGCAAATAAAAACCTATCATTCTTTATGCACGATAAAAAAATCTTTGTTTAAAAGTAATATATTAAGTTCACCGTAACGAAGTACGGGCATACTTGCTAGTTAACCATATTTGAATATGTAAAGCTACAAAAAATTCCTAGGAAGTTAGGTACAGTGTGATCAGACAACGTTTTTTACAGATTAGAACTAAATAAGAAATATTTACCACAAAAATTAACAATTTTTTGTTAAGTCTTAAAATTAGTGATGATTGTAACAATTTTATATTTTTCCAAGATGTTTTATGTATTAACTATTTAAGATAGGATACTTCTTTAGTACAATTAAAAACGCTTCTTTTTTAATTTCAACGAAGCAGATTAAAAAACCAACACTTCATGCTGAAGTCATTAGCTATAGTTGATTGTTGTTAAAAATGAATTTAAAACGAAAAGAAGTCTAGAAAATTAAGAATACGTTCTAATCAGACATCCTTAGAATCTGAAATATTTTAACGTTTTAATGACACAAAGAAATTTTGATTAACCATATGTCAAGATGAAAGAGGAATAAAATTTCGGAAAAGAATTAATTTTCTTAGATCATCAAACTTAAAAGATATGATATCTTGGGTGTACAGGGTGGTGAAAACTTACTGAGGAATTATCAAATGTTCAAATGTCAGAAAAAAAGTGTTCCTAACCAAGAATTGTTTTACATGTTATATGTTATCCCTTTTTCCATTGCTATCGAAAGATTATTAACCATATTTGAAGATGTAAAGTGAATACAAAAAATTCCTAGGAAGTTAGGTACAGTGTGATCAGACAACGCTTTTTACAGAATAGAACTAAATAAGAAATATTTACCACAAAAATTAACAATTTTTTGTTAAGTCTTAAAATTAGGGAGGATTGTAACAATTTTATATTTTTCCAAGATGTTTTATGTATTAACTATTTAAGATAGGATACTTCTTTAGTACAATTAAAAATACTTCCTTTTTTTCATTTCATCGAAGCAAATTAAAAAACCTACACTTCATGTTGAAGTCATTAGTTATAGTTGATTGTTGTTAAAAATGAATTTAAAACGAAAAGAAGTCTAGAAAATTAAGAAGTCTCCAGGCCTTCTCCCCCTACTCCTCGTGTCAAACAATATGCATTTAAGTCCGGGAATCTTTTTGGGAATCTGAGCACTTAACAGTAATGAAGAACGTCGTACACTTAATGCTTTTTAAGTACTCTAAAGTCGTTTCGACATTCTACTAGTTTCATTCAGTCATTATTGCAGCGTCATCTTGATTTCTTTTATTCGCAAAATTACTAAGTACTCTTTTAATTAATTCTTCTAGACGAAAGAGAAAAGTGTAAAGGTTGCACTTCAGTTTTTGCAACTTACTTTTGTTTTTCTATGTCAGGCTATCTACACTTGTTAAACTTACGATCTGAAAACTAAAGAATAATTTTCAATTAAAATATTAATCGAAATTATTTCTTTAACTAGAAAAGTAAGCAAAGAATATGGATTTATTACATCATATAAATTTTTAATTTACTGGTGTCATTTAAAATTTAAGGATTTTTTTAATATTTTAAAATTTTAAAAAAACGTTTTTATTGCGTTTGTAAATTTTCTAATTTGGTGTTACAGTGGGCTCCACTTAATGTTATCAGTTTGGGACACCGAGATTTTGAAAATAATAACCGATTGATAACAATAAACGATATACAAAATTAGATAAATTTACCCCCCCCCTTTAATTCACACTTACTACATTTCAAAATAAAATGAAAAAACTCACCTTATATTTATGTACTGTATAGTATCCTTTAAGATGTAAGAATTGTTTACATGGTAAAAATAATTGATCAATTGATGACTGTCTACAATTCTTTCTAAGAAGCTCATTGATAAATCACTCGTAATCATAATGTGTTTTAAAGCCATCGGAGCTGTGTTGTACTTCACAATTCAACACTTTCAATGCAATTCAGAAGCTGAGAAACGTTTAACCGCGCTGCAGCATTGAGCTGACTCATATTTGGTACCTTTCATAACAATTTAAAATTTCCATATTTAGTTTTAATGATAAATCATTTCGATTTCTGCCTTCCATATCGACAAACTGCATGTAAGCGAGCAAGGCATAAAGTGTGAATACGTTCCTTCTCAGTTCTGAATAGAATGTATTCCCTTCTGCTTATCTGACAACTATTGACCACCAGCAGGGTATGCGTATTTCTGAAAAATTCCATGAAAGTGTTTACCTACTCCTTTGCTTTCTCCCCTTTTCCCTAGGTGGAAGAGGGAGAATTCTCAAAAATTAAAACAAGAACGAAGAGAAAGGAAAGAATGCATTCCTTCTGAATACATTGTGAGTATTCCTTTGCCAGTTAAAATGAGGTTCGAAAACTGATAACATTAACCAATGTAACGATCACATAAAGCGATAATTTTAACATACAAATGAATAGAAAAAAATCGGGACCAAGTGATATCGATAACAATAAACGATTGATAACATT
>CM063505.1:147635113-147680113 GCA_032207245.1 Pardosa pseudoannulata
TAATAAATCAGAAATAAAAATGAAATATGTCACACATAATGAAATATTTTTCAAATCACCTACAGGTTCATTAACAGAATTTTTTGCTTTTTGCTAAGCGAACCTTAGGAAAACGGCACCGAAAAGCACTAAATGGACTTTACAAAACGACCCAGGAGGTATGGAATTAAATTTATATGATATTGCAAAGAAAATTTGTACTTTCTTAAAATTATAGTAAGGGGTAAGAGATATTAGAGCATATAAAAACAAATCACAAGAAATCACAAATTTAATTATCTTAATTTTTTCATAACACTCTAACGACTTCTTGTAAAATATGTTAGAATAAATAGAAACAAAATATATTTAAATTGAATATGAAATAAAAATATTAAAAAAAGATGAAACTCTAAAACGTTAAAATACCGCATTTTATAATAAGATAATAAAGTTTTGTAAAGATTTATTACCTTTTAAAATTTAAAGAAATCGCTCTTTTTCTGATGAGAACTCAAATAATGATAAAGTTCAAAATGAAAGCTTTTATTCTAATTGTAATGGATTCCAATATTGTATATGAGTATGTGTTGGTGTGTAAAAGAACGCACGCACACTATACATGTGTGTATCTATATATAAATAAAACTATTTATCTAAATTAGTATATTCATTAGATGTAAACTATGGATAAACTTCAGCTGTTTCGATAAATATATATCAATTTAATATATTAGAAAAGATATCTCCTTGAAAGTTAGATAAGTTAAGACATCTCCTTTCAAATACATTCAAAATTCATTTTTTAGCAAAGTGATACAAATAAATGTATTTGAAACTTTTATGAAGCTCCTAAAACATCTCCTTTCAAACACATACAAAATTCATTTTTTAGCAAAGTGATACAAATACATGTATTTGAAACGTTTAAGAAGCTCTTAAGTTTATTTTATTTTTGATATCTTTAATTTTTCACAACATACTAACGGCTTCTTGTAGAATGTTAGAATAAATACAAGAAAAAATTATTTAAATTGAATACAAGATAAAAAATATTAAAACAGGATGAAACTACAAAAACTTTAAAATGCCGAATTTTATAACGAGGTAAAAAGCTTTGTAAAGATTTATTACCTTTTAAAATTTAAAGAAAAAGCGCTTTTACTGATGAGAACTCTAGTACTGATAAAGATGGAAGCTTCTATTCTAATAGCAATTGATTCTAACATTATATGTGCATGTGTGTGCTGTATTAATGAATGCACACACACATATATGTGTGTATAAATAAAACTATTATAAATATATAAATAAAACTATTTATCATAATTGGTATATTCATTAGATGTAAACTATGAATTAACTTCAGCTGTTCCGATAAGTATACACCAATTTAATGTATTAGAAAAGATATTTCTTTGAAATTCTGATAAACATCTCCTTTTAAACTCAAATTCAAAATGCATTTTATAACAAAATGATACAAAAACTCGAGCATGTAACGCTTAAGAAGCGCCGAAGTTTACTCTATTTTTAGATATCTTCAATTTAACAGCGAGATCTTAGACATTCTCATGTGAAATTATTCATCTACATCTAAGAAATGCATTATTGTGTAAGAGTTTAAAATAGATATTCTCCCTACAAAACCTTAAAAGGTAACAAAGCTCTATGCATTAAAAACAGTAAAATAGTCCTTTAATAGCAATTTAATTCATTTCTAGGGAACGCGTGCTATTTTTATGCTTTTACGAGGGTTCTTCATTCTACATATAATGGACTTTCCTTCCTTTCTTCATTATTTCCATCACCCAGGGCGTGAAGTGTTACATTTAATGATGAAATACTAAATTTAAAAGTGTAGAAAATGGAATTAATCTTACAATTTTTTTAAGTAGCTGAATATTCATCGAAACTGAAAATAAATTTTTGTATTTGCCTAGGAGGTGAAATTTTTAACTCATCGATATTTGTTATGAAAAAAAGATTAAAATAGAAGGTATTATTTTTAAATCTGGTTTATTACAAATATTAACACTTTAATAACTCTCCAAGAAATATTTTCATATCAATAAATTTAATTACCCTAATTATTACTATAAAAACCTATATACAGTTCCCGGAGTGAATTCCCTCAGACAATTATTGCCATTATTATATGCTATTATTATCCTTTTATGTTTAGAATAACGAGATTTAAAAGAATACTTTTTGAGTTTTAGGAAGTTCAAAATAATAATTTTATAACCGATCGTCAATTGTACCATTTCAATACTTTCCTATGAGGTTGCATTTGAAATTTTTGAAAGTCATTCACACATTCACTTATTTTTTAGAGGACACTGTGAACTTTAATTGGCCTAACCACTGACGACCAATTGACCATTTGATTTAATTTTGTTTGGTTTGGAGCTCTGCGGTCTACTTCTTTGCAACACAAGAGTTAGTGAGACCTTACGTGGCCTACTCCTTAAAGCCAATTCCGAAAGTCTAAGAACATCCCTGCCACGGTGGAATTCAAACCTTCGATCTCCATTGCCTACGATCAGTGGTCTAACCATTCGTCGATTCTTCGGCAATTGTCCATTTGAAGATCTATTTCTCTTTAATGAAGTAGTACTTTAAAAAAGAACAAAATGAGATAGTACAATAAAAATTACTAACTCATTTAGTATTTTTTCCAAACATGAATGCTCTCAATAACTTTGGAGCACCATGTATTTTGTACGCTACACCTATACATCGATAGGTCTAAAATGTTCAATTTTTCTGAAGCTAGATACTGCATCACGTATTCCCGGAGATTTTTGGTTTTTATTCCTCATTGGGTTCAGTAGTACATATTATGGAGTAGAACTTTGAGAGATTAGTTTGGTAACTGAATAACTTAATGCTAAATTAGTTAGTTCAAAGCAAAAGATATTTCTATATTTTAAGACATATAATCAGCCTTTCAAAGAATTGATCAATTTTTTTTGGGAGCTGGATACGTGTTCTTCAAGATTTTTGGTTTTTACTCCTCACTGGGCCCAGTAGATACAAATTATGACGTAAATTTTTGAGTGATTAGTTTGGTAACTGAATAACTTAATGCTAAAATAGTTCAATGCAAAAACATTGTTATATTTCAAGACATACAATCAGCCTTTCAGAGAACTGATCACTTTTTTGGAACTGGATACAGTATCACGTGTTCTTGGAGATTTTTGTTTTTTAATTCCTCACTGGGTCCAGTAGATACAAATTATGGCGTAGAACTTTGAGTGATTAGTTTGGTAACTGAATAACTTAATACTAAAATAGTTCAATACAAAAACATTGTTATAATTTTAGACATGCAATCAGCCCTTCAGAGAATTGATCAATTTTTTTGGATACTGTATCACGTGTTCTTGGAGATATTTGGTTTTTATTCCTCACTTGGTCCAGTAAATACAAATTATGGCGTAGAACTTTGAGTGATTAGTTTGGTAACTGAATAACTCAATGCTAAAATAGTTCAATACAAAAACACTGTTATATTTTAGACATGCAATCAGCCCTTTAGAGAATTTTCCACATATAATATAGCGAGATCAAATAGAATTGAAACCAGCAGAAGAAATCTGGCTCTCCTGAGATTCTAAAGAAAAACATTATCTTTCAATGGGTAGCGCATTGTGAAATTCCAGTAAGCGAATGGGCTTGAAAACTCTTGCTAAAAAGAGAACTGAAATTTTAAATTTAGAACGCTCAAATTTACTGTTTCTACGAATGGGAAGCATAATAAAGTATGGATTTTAAAAACAATACGAAAATAAATTACAAGAAGAATCTAAAAATTTCAAGAGGGGAAAATTATTTTTCATTTTTTTTTACTTTTATTTATTTATTTAATTTTGTAATATCTGTTATGTATTTAAACTGTTTTGACTCGTGTAAGCTTTGAAAATATAAAATTTTTAGGGGGAATCCTTTCAACGTTCAAAACATGTATCTTAATATAAAAACTAGATTAATATATTGTAGGTACCTTACATAAAATTATTAGAGTATTTATTTTTATTAAAAACTTTTAAGATAAATTAATGTAATTTAATCTAACAACATTGACTAGTGCTCCAGCTGTCACAGACCTTTGTGAGTACCTACGAAGCTTGCATTTAATTTTAAATGTAACTAAATGTATCTTTATATTCTTTAGTCAACATTTAACTAATGTGAACGTATTTGGTGAGATAAAACTATCTCCACTTTTAATTTCAATCAATTTTCAACTGGCTTGCTACTTGGTAAGTGACTTGACATCACTCTGCAGGAATATACTGAGAAAGTAGCAGATCAAATGTAGTTTATAGGTGTTAAACATTACTTAGGGATGATATCCGTGAAACTCTGGGATTCCAAAAACTACACTTGAAAGAACACCGCCATATATACATATCAGTTGCAGCTCTTCGGGTTTAGACTGGAAATGATTGCCTAGTAAATCACTTACTACCCATATGCATTTCTGTCAATCTTTGGTGCCCCAAATTTAAACAAGACATAATGGATGGTGTAATTCTGTCCTTGGTGTAACTGGCAATAGAGATAACCTACACCATTGATGACGAACTTTTTGGTTTGATTTGATTTAACGCTACGGTCTACGTTTTTGCTACATGAGAACTAATGAAGCCACGAATATTTCCATAAGTAGATCACCTTTTATTCATCTACATTTTAATACTAGCCCTGTGGGTCACTAAGGGGAGTCACTTGGAGAGGGGAGGGAAAGAATGTGGTAGGAAGAGTAATTACTAATAATTTAGAAACACCAAAAAATTTTTTTACAAGAAAACTTATCTTTTTCTTTTCCACTTTGAAAATCCTCTAGAAAGATTTACTTTTTTTTCCTCTTATAATTTTTACTGTTGTAAGAGAAAATCAAAAGTTAAAAGTCACGGTCAAAAATTGACATCGTAGAGTGATACCATGAATTACTGCTAATTTTTATAAGCTATTTATTTATCTTAGATATTTATACTACAGTTTTTTAACTAAAGTATACCTATACTTTAAGTTTCAAGTGTCTGTTCTCTGTATAATAATTTGAAAATAAGTATAAAAAAATCATCTGGAGAGTCATCAAAAAGTCTTCTTAAATCAGTGTCTGACTCATGAGTCATAGGTTCTTCACAACTGACATATACTCTGGATATTAGAAAACCAGGGAGGTGATACAGTTGGTTTTCGTCACCTAAGAATACAATATTTTTTAATTCCATCCTGTTTTAGTAGTTTTAATTTCTTTTATATTTAGTATTTAAGTAGTTTTGTGTCTGATCTGATATATTTGTTTACGCCACTTTAAGCTTCAGTTTTATGCGTCTCTGATGTACAAAAGCCAATGATGTTCATTTAAATGGCTTTGTAATAAAAAAGAATATTTAGTAAAAAATGACCATCAACAATAAAACATTCAATTGAGATATAAACACATTCAATGAATTACATAAGTAATATACAAGGCATGTTTTTTAAGTAAGACAAATAAGCGTACTTTATATCAATCTTATTCTTACATGAAAGCCTGTAGTTAAATTTTCTTTTTAACATAATGTCCACGAATATCAAGTATTGGCAGTATCGTAGAAACAACTTTTGAATTCCATTCTTATAGAAATCTGCCTCTTGATTACGCACTGGATTAACGTTTTATTTTGTAACACTTAGTCAATATCCCCTACTTAATAACAGCCTAAGTTATCTGTTCGTCTGTCCTCGAATTTATCAAGCAGTTGGACCTGGAATGAACAGAGGCACCCATATTGGATTCTTCATGAGTTAGGGTTAGCAAAATTCAAAGTTTATCTTCTCCTAAACTACCGATGCGATTCTAAAATAAATTATTATAAATATGATTTATATCACAGAAAAAAATACTGTCGTCTTTAAAACGTTCGAAATCCCCCCTTACTCCCTTTTCGAGAGCTTAATTCCATTATTTCAAGGCCTATTTTCTCCGGTTAAGAACAGGCGATTAAATTTATCACATAAAAAATAGGTAAAAATAAAAAAAAATTCTAGCATTATGACGTCATTCCTTTAACCATCTCATTTAATCATTTCTTATTTTTAATTATTTAAATATCGTCTGCATTATTTTCATACATTTTATCACTGAACTTAGATATACTTAAATAATTCTCTTTTATATTTAGCTTAAATAATAGATAAGTACATATGTCATAATTATAAATTATGACATTGCACACATATGACACACATATTTTAAATACCCCATTTTCTAGCTCTTAATTTCGTTACTTCAAGTCT
Source organism: Pardosa pseudoannulata (assembly GCA_032207245.1). Taxonomy (NCBI): domain Eukaryota; kingdom Metazoa; phylum Arthropoda; class Arachnida; order Araneae; family Lycosidae; genus Pardosa; species Pardosa pseudoannulata. The sequence goes on from CM063505.1 coordinate 147,641,393, forward strand.
TATTTTCCCCGCTTAGGAGCATGCGATTAAATTTATCACATAATAAATAGGTAAAACTAACATTTTCTCTAGCATTATGACGTCATTCCTTTAACCATGTCATCTAATCTTTTCTTATTTTTAATTCTTTAAATATCGTCTGCATTATTTTCATACGTTTAATCACTGAACTTAGATATACTTAAATAATTTTCTTTTATATTTGGCTTAAATAATAGATACGTACATATGTCATAATTTTAAATTATGACATTACACACATATGACACATATATTTTAAATCCCCACCTTTTCTAGCTCTTAATTCCATTACTTCAAGCCTTATTTTCTCCGGTTAGGAGCAAGCGATTAAATTTATCACATAATAAATAGGTAAAAATAACATTTTCTCTAGCATTATGACGTCATTCCTTTAACCATCTCATCTAATCATTTCTTATTTTAAATTATTTCAATATCGTCTGCATTATTTAGTTTTATCACTGAACTTAGATATACTTAAATAATTTTCTTTTATATTTGGCTTAAATAATAGATACGTACATATGTCATAATTTTAAATTATGACATTACACACATATGACACATATATTTTAAATCCCCACCTTTTCTAGCTCTTAATTCCATTACTTCAAGCCTTATTTTCTCCGGTTAGGAGCAAGCGATTAAATTTATCACATAATAAATAGGTAAAAATAACATTTTCTCTAGCATTATGACGTCATTCCTTTAACCATCTCATTTAATCATTTCTTATTTTTAATTATTTAAATATCGTCTGCATTATTTTCATACGTTTTATCACTGAACTTAGATATTACTTAAATAATTTTCTTTTATATTCGGCTTAAATAATAGATTAGGTACATATGTGATAATTTTAAATTAATCATCGAATATTTTTTGTTGCAATGAAAATTTTATCACTTTACTTCCATTAATTACTTTGGTAAAAAAAATTGGGAAGAACTTAACGATAATTTCAAAGTAGGTAAGAAAACTTTGAAGAATTATCTTTCTACATGAATTCAACGGGATTCTAAACTGAATTCACAACATCGAAAGACTTTAGAGGAGTATGAAGATAAAAAAAATATTGAGAGTGCACCAGATAATTCTCAGCCAAAAAACAAGCCATTTTTTTACCTGACTCATAGGGTACTTTAAAATTCTGGAAAATTAAATATTTTACTGATTCCGTCATATGACGGGCTATATGCTAGTTTACAATAACCAGAGTGTTCTCAAGTTTCAAGATGTTACGAAACTCACTTGAATTGCTATAAGTTTGTTTCTCGCACTAGTTTCGTAAAATATACCTCTATAATTTGTGGCGTAGTGATACTAAGCATTCTTCGGAGTTTTATAAGTATTTTAAATTAGTTTTACTGTTGGAAGATATACTTATAAATTCTTTTGTTTATCCAGATGAAATGCTTCCTTCTACACTAAAACTTTTTAAACTAAAGAAGCGTAAGAGATTTTTGCCCTAACTAAGCAGATTCTTTCAGACATGCAAACTACATCACACTTTTATTTCTTTTATTTCAAACTTTTGCTTCTTCATACGCATTAAAAATTATAAGGCGAGAGATATTTAACCTATCCTCGCCTGCCATAAGTTTACTTCCCTTCCATGCAAAATAAGCTAAATAACAAATCAATTACATCACAGTCTCCGTAACCTTTTAAACTCATTTATCAATCAGTTTCATTTTATGAGGCAAACCCTGAAGGAACAAAAAATTAGAATCTGTGAAGCGTTGCATGTTCCTGCCCGTCAAAATGACATGCAAATAGTGTTACTGCAGCTTGCTCGTTCACAGTGTCCCTGCGCACAGTTTTCATGTTTCGGAAATGTATTCCGGTTCACTTTCGATGCGAAGCGTCTCTTTTTCGCTGCGGTCGACGGTCGGGCGTTAGATAAATTTGTGCTCACGTAATATATTTAAAGGAAGTGCGGAAAAAGTTCCAGTGGGATAAAGTTTAGTTACCTCGAGTTATCTCTCTGTCTCTCTCTCTCTCTCTCTCGGTCACTGTTAAAGACTGTCAATTTTAGGCTCACCTGAATTAGAAAGATTAACGTTACTTAATAGTGTAACGAAACTTTTACAGTTACCTTTTTATTATTACCATTCTTAGCCAATTTAAAATCGTTTTTCTGTGCATAGTATAGAAAAAAAAGAACCTGGGGATTTAGGCGGCTAGTCCACCACCAAGTCCTGCAACATTGAGTGAATATATATATATATATATATATATATATATATATATATATATATATATATATATATATATATTATATATATATATATATATATGTGTGTGTGTGTGTGTATATATATATGTATATGTATATATATATATATATATATATATATATATATATATATATATATATGTATATATATATATATATGTGTGTATATATATATATATATATATATATATATATATATATGTATATATATGTATATATGTATATATATATATATATATATATATATATATATATATATGTATATGTATATATATATATATATATATATATGTATATGTATATATATATATATTTATATATATATATATATGTATATGTATATGTATATATATATATATATATATATATATATATATATATATATATATATATATATATATATATATATATATATATATATATATGTATGTATGTCTCGGTCCACAAATGACACTAAAGTTCGGAGTACAACTTCATCTCTTTATTCAAATCTCATCAACACTCTACTCAACAATGGCGTCTCACATTGGCGCCCAACTGCTAACAAAGGCAGTTTTCACTGCTTTGGGGAGCTATAGGTCTGACCGTAGAAATTGCATACTGCTCTCTGCTCATATCACTGCGCGTGAGCCGTATTTATGTGGCTAACTCCTCAAGCCGCGTCACTCTCATTAAAAGAATCCCTAATTAAAATCTCTTAAAATTAATCTATATTTTAAATCCTGACATATATATATATATGTATGTATATTTGTGTGTATATATGCATATACATACATATATATGTATGTATGTATGTATGTATGTATATGCACTGAACGACCCGACGGACGTTATCCTGTTTTAAAGCAATAAATCCAAAAATTGCAAAATCCTTTTAAATAAAATATGAATTGGAAAGTAAGAAAAAAATGATTTTAAAAATACTTGACACCACCAAGAGAACACTCATCCCAAACCTAATTATATTAAATTAAAATTTCTTAGTCGCTGTACGGATACTCGATCCTGGGACTTCTCGTACGGCAGCCCGTTGAGTTGACTACTTTGCCACACTTATATTGACAAGTATGGGTTTCAAGCGGCATTATAAAAATCAAATTGTGAATCTAAACCCTTCTGAAATCAACTTAGTTACATATACAAAATTTCATCAAAATCAGCCGTTTAGGAGAAGTTCAATTACAAACACAGAGACAGAAGAATTTTATACATCAAGTTATACACCGAAGAGCCATTGCATTATGACCACCATTTATATAACATGCAAGACCACCTTTGGCCCTCTGCACGTGAACAGCCCTCTAAACACGCCGTTTTTGATACTGATGTTCCCAGTAGAGCCTTAACGATTTGATCTTTATCGAATTTTTCTATCGAATCAGCTCCTTTAATCATCACGTCGCTAATCGCGCTATATTTAGGAATACAATGCATAGCCGCTTTATATTCTCCAACATCATCCGCACATGCGCAATGGTTTGGTTCCTAGGCGATCCCATTGTTATAAATGGAGGATGGTCATAATGTAATGGCTCTTCGGTGTATATATGTATAATATATATACATATATATATGCACATTATATACATGTATGTATAAATGTGTATATATGTATATTATAAATATGTATATATTGTGTAAATGTATAAAAATGTGTATCTGTGTGTTTATAAATATATACAACGATATGTTTATACTATATATGTATATATATATATATATATATATATATATATATATATATATATATATATATATATTTTATATATATATATATTTTTTATATATATATGTGTGTGTGGTGTTGTGTAATTATATTTTTCTATATATATATATATATATTATATATATAAATATAAATATATATATATATATATATTATATATATATTATATATATATATATTTTTATATATACTTATATAAATATATATATATGTTAATATATATATAGCGTGTGTGTGTAAATGTATAAATATGTGTATCTGTGTGTATAAATATATACATGTATATATTTTATACTATATATGTATATGTGTATATATGTATATAATATATATATATATATATATATATATATATATATATATGTAAATGTATAAATATGTGTGTATATACATACATATATATAACCCCCAGCAAATCCAATAAGGACTTATTTTTCAAGGTAAAACTGCAAGACAAAAATACATTTTTATGTGATATATATTTAGGAATCAACACAAAAATTTTTGTTATTATTATATTGATATTTTTTCTTATTTATTCTCTATATCTTTTTTCGTTTATCTAAGATTACACACGTGTTTTTAGAATCTGATCATCTGGAATAAGATACCTTTAAAATTTTTGTGAATCATTAAATTTGTTAAATTATTCATATGCTACAATGCATTCTAACATACAAATATAGAATTTGCCCAAAATTTTAATAAAGTATGAAGAAAAGTATATATTTTACAAAAAAAAAATGTGCTTTCATATTTTTTTTTCAATTTAAAAAGTTTGATTAATTAAAACTCTGGAGAGATCGCAATATACTAAATTAAATTGACAACCGACAAAGTTAAACAGAAACTTTCCAAAATTATGATGAAATTTTGACAGAGTAATTTTTAATTCTGAAAATGACAACATCATTATGATCGTATAATCATGCAGATCAAACAAAAGGGACTAAAATTTATCTAATTCCTTGTCATCTAACTAAGTTTTAAATTTCCCAAGAGCAGTATGGAAGCATAATAATCTTATTTTTAATAAAGGAAAAGTCTTATAATTTTATTAATATTGTTTATCTTATTAATATCCTTCCAAAAGAATCAATCTTAAATATCTTTATTTTAATTATGATGAAAAGGAACTAAAATACAAATATCAGGTAAGTACGAAACAAATCATGTATAAAAATTTTCTTATAGTGTTCTCGGTACTCACTTGTACAAACTAGTTATTAATCACTGTCTTCTCTTTTTAGACATATCACATTTTTAAAGGTCAAATTAATTGATAAAAATATTTTAGAATATTTTGTTCGTGCTACTTCACTTCGTGTTTTATTTAATGAAAAGTCATAGATGTCCTATGCCTAACAGAGTGCTAAAAATATAGAAAAAATACTTCAAAATATTTTGTGCGTACTTGATGAAAAGTAAATAGACAGGTTACATAAACTTAGACTTAAACATAAAGCAGTGTCATGACTCAAAAGAGGTAGTAATTTACTACACATGAAAAGCTCATTTAGACACTGATTTTAGCTGTATCTTTAAATTAGTTTTAAAAAGTGAAAAACTGTAATTAAAGTAAATCAAACTCAAATAAATTAGTATTCAAAGTTCAGAACAAGACATCCTGTTGCTGATACTAAAGTGGAGTAGGTTAAATAAAGGTATGTAGGTCTGTTGTACCTCTCGACCTTTGAAAAAATTCTCTGGGATCATAGTCGGGCATATTTTCTATTTCTTCGTTTGGACAAGTTTCCAAAGAAGTTCAATGCACGATTGCTGATGACTACACTAAATAGAACCATTTTCGTATCACGATGTACAAATTCCTTGGTGTGGCACCCGATAGAGGTGCTAGGTTAGTAGAGTCTATTGATTAACACATTGACTGCCAACTACGAGATAACTCGTAGATTAATTCTTTTTGGGACGCAAACTATGAGTTATCTCGTAGTGTGTTTACTTCATTTTGTGCAGCTACGAAAAACTCGTGTATATCAGTGACAATATCGATAGATGGCTCTGGGGAAAACCACTGCTCTTGGAAAATAAATAATTCATTTAGTTGAATTTCTGTCCACAAATTATCATTCGTATGTGATGTTGTTAGGAATTATCGTCATTATCTTCAGATTCGGATCAACTTCAGGTTCGGGACGAGTTCATCTTCACCGTCACTTGAATCTCAGAAGGTTCATAATGTCGTTACCATTCTCTTCAAAAAACTTAGATTTGCATAGTACTCAATTTCATTTTGAGTCAGCGGTCTTTTCTTATCCATATTGGGTTCTTGATAATTTCATTTCTGCCATCGGGTCACCAGAGTCTTTTCTACAAGCAGATTTCATAATCATTTTTTTTTTGCCTCAAATAAATCAGCATAATATATCGCATGAAACTCATTTTGGCAAACCATCAAAAAAACTTGTCAACGTGTTAATTCATACTTTCTTAGGTTGGTCTTTATAATAAAACAAAACTGAAGATTAAAATTTATATTGTAAAGAAATAGCTTTGTGTACTATAATAAAGTACTATTTATTTATAGATTAACACAAGACAGTTTATTTCTTCTTTTATCATGATATATGGCAAAATGTGAATTGATGCTTTCATTACTTTCAATGTATGCTATATTTCCTTAAATCTAAGAAATTTTGGAGGTACTTCGAGACAATGTAACCTTAATTCTTTTATAAGAGATTCAGACTTCAAAATATAGGATGTTCAAAAATCCTTCATTTTCATAGCGTATGGATGCTCATATAGTTTATGTCCGCTCAACCTCTTAGTAGCTGTTGGTCCTACAGTGGCAAAATTATTGACCGTAGCTCTCTCAAACCAATTTGTATCTGGAAATGATCTCGGATTTCAGAATATTTCATAACAGATTACACGATAGAACTAGCAGAAATCCAGACAAGGGGACTTTTCAAAATGTGTATTGACTTTTTCTATAAAAGGGAAAAGAACATATTTTACCATTTTCAGTTTCTATTATTTAACATTTGTAACTTAACGGTTTTGAGTTTCAAAGAATTTTTATTGATTCTGTCTTACTTATTAGTCGCGTCACTGTTAGAAGGTATAAAATACCATAGTATTTGTTTTCATGCAACATCAAGAAGAAAAGTATCTAAACTTTTAAACTATAGGGTCAACCTTTTAAAAACCGGATCTATATAAACTCACCTCCGGTTCATTAAACTTTTCAGAGATACTTGGCTAACAAGAAAATAACATTTGTAACAAAGAGTTCTATAACGCCAGCGCGAAACTGGCGTAGAGGCGGAAGCGAAGTGAGTGACCCTCCTTCGACCCCCATTGGTCAAGAGGGGTTGCTTACCGCTTAGTAGCCATCTTCGGCCCAGGCAACGCTGTCCAACGAACTTTTTCGGGAGATCTGCGAGCTCCCTCTGAGTGAGAGCAAGGAAGAAGGAGAGTGGAGCTTAATATCTTCTGCAGCAGTTCGAACACCATTTTTCTTTTTTAGATCAAGACGCCATGTTGGCAAAATCTTCGACAGAGTGTGGTCCGATTGGCATAATGGCCTAAATAGCATTTTTATTTCCTATTTGCAAATTTATTTATATTCAAAACAAACAAAATTCAGCAGGAGGAATTAGTTTTTTTTTTCAATTTTGTATTTTCTCACGAGTACTCCACTTATACGTGCGGCTGGCCTAGACGCACAGTCGGTCATAACCTCCACAACATTCTAATAAAAATATCGTTATGTCGCTACCTTGTTGTTTTATGAAGATTGTAGAGTTACCATATTTGGGGAAAATGAGGAAAGGTACATGTACATTTAAGATGCTGACGTGTCTCACCAAAAAGTGAATCGCAACCACATTTGTAGGTTTCAACTAACAGTTTGGGAAACGTTTGGGATGTTGTATAATATCAGATTTTGGGCCATGAAGTTTAGCAGAATTATGAAAACGTTTCACTGACTTATGTTAAAAATGAGTTCAAATTTTTTTGTTGTTGAAGACGGATCCATTTTTACAGAAACTTGAGGCAATATCTAATGAGCACAAAAATTAATTAGTATAATCTGCCACGCAAGCTAAAAAATGACTTATTACTAATTTTAGCTATATTTAAAATGCATGGTAATTACGTTTAAAGAAGTCTACAACCTTAAGAAATCTTCAATACTTGAGAAAGATCAGAAATAATTTAGCAAACAACCCCCTATATAATAATAGCCTAAGTTATCTGTCAGTCTGTCCTCGAATTTATGAAGCGATTGAACCTGGAATGGATAAGGGCATCCATATTGGATTCTTGATGAGTTAGGGTTAGCAAAATTCAAAGCAAGTCTTTAAAACGTTTGAAATTCCCCCTCCCCCCTTTTTCGATCATTTAAACCCATTATTTCAAGCCCTATTTCCCCTGTTAAGAGCAGGCTATTAAGTTTATCCCATAATAAATAGGTAAAAATAACATTTTTTCTAGCATTATGACATCATTCCTTTAACCATTTCATTTAATCATTTTTTATTTTAAATTATTTAAATATCTTCTGCATTATTTTCATACTTTTTATCACTGAACTTAGATATTACGTAAATAATTTTCTTTTATATTTGGCATAAATAATATATTAGGTACATATGTGATAATTTTAAATTTAATCATCGATTATTTTTTTTTCAATGAAAATTTTATCACTATTAACAACAAATTCTTTTCATAAAATTCTATTGTCACGGACTATAGTCCATTTCACGGACTAATAAATATCTAGCGTTTAAGTTATATATCTTTGAAAAGTAAGAAGTTTCTTCGTTTGTGTATTTGTTTTTTACTCATAACCAGACAGTTGGACTAAATGAATTCAACTTGATTTTAAACTGCATTCACAGTATCGGGAGACTTTAGAGGAGTCTGAAGATAAACAAATTATTGAGCGTGTACCAGATAATTCTCAGCCAAAAAACAAACCATATTTTTAACTGCCTCATAGGGTACTTTACAATTCTGGAAAATTAAAAATTTTACTAATCCCGTCATATGACGGGCTATATGCTAGTCTTTAAATATATTTTACTGTGTATTTCCATGAATGTGAAAGTGATAGCTCAACCTTCGACACCTCAACAGTCACAACTGTCTACCTTAATTTATTCTATGCACACAACCTGTTCCTCTCCACCCCCTCTTCACCATTATGTTCCAATTGTGTGTGCAGCGGTTTTCCGATTCGAAACAAGGGCTGCGCGATGCGGATGCGACCTCGATACGTGGTGGTTTCAATGAACAAGTCTACCTCTCTGTATACAACTCATACAAGTTGAGGGAGGGAAAAGGTAGCTAATGAGTAGATGGCTCAGATGGGACAGTTTCGTTAACGGGGCCCCAAAGTTTGACCTGCACGTGACAAGTTAAAAGCCTCTCGATGCAACAGCCATAAAAATTTAGACTTAATTATTTTAATTTTAAAAATATATAAGCTCCAATCGAATATACTAAGATTCTTTTTCACGTTTGTTATCTACTACTATAGTGTTCTTACAAACACAAGTGGAGGTTAGTCCATAGTTATCATTAACCCTCTAAGCGGTTCGCACGTACAATTCCGCTAAACCGATGATGACTTCAAAACGTACAATTTTCGACCTCCAAAAACGCTCCAAAAATGGATGTAATGTACATTTTTAACAGTGCTTTCAGGGTCAGGTCGATTGTTTAGGAACTGCCCCCCTCCTTCACTGACATTTCTTGAGAGATGCACCCCTATCACTTGAGGCTCAAAGACGCTGATATCTTTTCATGACTTTGTAAATCTCTATTTCGAAGTATTTCTTTTGCGGTAACAGATTCATCTCTAATTGCACCACTTAAATATCCTATATGAATTTCGTAAAAATATATAAATAAGTCTCTCAAAGAATATTTTTATTTGTACTTTTAGAATCCATTATTTCTTATGGGATGAACTTCGAGACTTGGCGTGCTTTATAATTAAAAATTAACAATCTATAATATCTATTTATATATCAATATATAACCGGAAGTAAACTGGCAATAACGAGGTTGGGTTTTTAATATTCCATTCTAGTCGACAAAGGGTGAATTAAAAATCATAGAACACTTTGGCCACTGACATTAACGTATTTTGGAGAATTTTTTTCTAGATGTGTTCCCCTCGGAGGGTTAACCTTTTGATGACGGGTGTGTCAATATGCATTGCCTTTAACCCTTTGAAGGGCACTGGTATATATAATATACTGACTGTTAAAAAAATTTCTGTGATTTATATAGAAAAAAGTTTTTGATTTTCAATTTTTTGGTACATCAAACTATCGACTCTTAATTTTGTTTCCTTCTCTTAATTATTCCTGTCAGAACCTGCTTTTAGAATCAGGCTCTATCAAAACCAGATTCTAAAAGCAAAAATTCGAGCTAAGACTTTAAAATAAAAATATCTGTTTAAACTTCACATATAAATTTCTTATCTGTTTGATTTATACACCCTTTTAATAAAAATTAATAATTATTTTTCCAAAGTTATTAAAAAATGTCATTTTCATGCTGTTCCAAGGGTGGTGATTACGTAATCAAATTACCCCTTTCTTATTCTTCAAGTAATATAATTTATTTTTCATATGATTCATATTTAAAAGGTTCATAGATAGCATTTATAAACTAATTTCACTGAAAACCAAAAAGTTTCTATGGGTGCCCTTCAAAGGGTTAATTTGACTCAGTTACGGATGAGTTAAACGTATATGGTACACTCAATAGTAAACTCAAGTAAAATTTCTTAATTTCAAATGTAACCCTATATCTATTATTGAGGATTTTGTCAATACTATAAAATCGGATAAATCAATTTTAAAGGTTTTGAATATATGATAAGCCTGTCTTCAAACGATTAAAAATAAATTCTATCTTATGATTACTATGGATTAACCTCGATGAATAACACCAACAACGTTACCTATAAAACTCAGGAAGATTTAGCTATTGCGTTGTGTACACACAAATATAGAAAATATAACAAAACATATAATCCCAAAATATGCATATATTTTTCTGGAATTAGAGAAATTGAAAAATAGGGGTTATACCGAGGAACTTTTCCACGGTGATCTGCACGTGCATGCACAGCTGTGGGAGGATTTTTCTAGAGGAATTTAGGACTTTAATTGTTCACGTCAAGTTAAGGGACCCCTGCAGAGAAGGTATAGATCACGGAATGGCAGCGTAACGGTCAAGCTCGCACAGAGATGTAACCGTGAGTTATGGGGGCAGGGGCTAAAAAAGTAATGTCAGCTTGCAGAAAAGGGGCTACTTTAATGAGCCCACCTGCACTCCCGAAAGGGAGGCAGATGTGGGAAAATTTCCCGAAAACAAGTAATTGGAGAGGATGAAAAAAAAGCGTTGGAACCGAGGTGAGGAGTTTGGAAACGAAGTTAAGGAGAGGAGTTGAAGTCGGGATTCGAGAGAAGTGGAACAAGAATCCACCAACACCAACTCTTCCCGTGAGCCCGGACCGACACCACAGGAGGAAAGTCCCTTTCTGATCATTTTGGACCCACTGAAGGACCGACACGTCCCCGCTCACCATCACTAACTCGTCCCGTGCGCCCTGACCGACACCGCGTGAGGAAAGCCCTTGCCTGCTCCGCTGTGCCTTTAATATAGGTAAAGATAAAATAATATTTACAGTCACTTAACTTAGGCCTCTTTTAATAATTTAACAGTGTGATAGAATTGTAATAATTATGGTGTAAATATAAAACATAAATAATTGATGATTATGATATATGATAACCAAGGATCTATTTGTAAATGAATGTACAGAATAAATGTCTGAATCTCAATATAAAGTATTATATTCTTTCTGTATTTCCCCCTTGTAGCGAACACTGGTGTATAGGTTGTAAGTACATTACAACAGTGGTATTTATACAGATTTTAAGGATGAAATATTTAGCCTTTTTAATAATTCCTAGATATTTATTTGGCTACTAGAAAGAGAAGTGAGTGTGTTTTTATTTACTTTAATATTCTACACAGAATATCTCAGTGATTGGTGTTATAATTATGAATGTTTAACTCATGTTTTGCCCTGAACAGATTAATTATAATGAGAAGACAAATTTTAAGACAAAAAGTTTTGTAATTATCAAATATTTTCTTTGGTTTTCTGTACGAAGTATTTGAGATCTTTTTCTTTCCAATGTTTACTTCTAAGCAACTAAAATTGTAACATACTATGGCAGAAGAACTAATGTGAATATCGTGTTTTATTCCAAAAAAATAATATAAAGAGAACACCTTAAAACAAACTAGTATCATGAAACCTAGAATATTCCCATGCTAATTGATGTATTAGAAATGTTGTATAAGTACTGAGGACAAACTTTTCAGAATAATAAATGATACTTCACATAAATGCTACTGTTCATTGTATAGTGTATCATAACACCTTCCGTTACACATGCTACCTTTTTTTTAAATTTAATTTGAATAACTGCATTACAGCCACTTTCTTTGTATGCTATCTTGATGAATAATAATAAATGATAATATTTCAATTCTGAAAAGTTTGTCATCAACAGTTAGACAACATTTCTAATACATCAATTTACATGGGAATATTCTTGGTTTCATGATACAAGTTTGTTTTAAGGTGTTCTCTTTGTATTATGTTTCTGGAATAAAACACGACACTCACATTAGTTCTTCTACTGTAGTATGTTACAATTTTAGTTGCTCAGAAGTAAACATTGGAAAGGAAAAGAGCTCAAATACTTCGTACAGCATACTATAGAAAATATTTTATTCTTCCAAAACATTTTTTCTTATCTCTTTTTGGTGCCGAACAATGGCCAATTAGTTAGAGTACTGGCCATTGGTACCGGAGTTCGGGGGTTCGAATCCCACTGTGGCATGGATGTTCGTAGCCGTTCGGAATTGGCTTTGAACTGTAGGTCTCGGTTTCATTAGCCCTCGTGTTGCAAAAGAGTAGACCGTAGCACTCCAAAACAAACCAAACTAAAACTTATCTCTTTTTGTCTTAAAATTTGTCTTCTCACTATAACTAACCAGTTCAGGCAAAACATGAGTTAAACATTTATCATTATAACACCAATCACTGAAATATTCTGCGTATAAAATTAAAGTAAATAAAAACACACTCGCTTCACTTTCTCGTCGCCAAATAAATATCTAGGAACTACTAAAAAGGCTAAATATTTCATGCTTAAAATCTGTATAAATACCGCTATTTTTCGATTTCTCTAATTCCAGAAAAATCTATGCATATTTTGGGATTATATGTTTTATTATATTCTCTATATTTGTGTGTAGACACAATAGCTAAATCTCTCTGTGAGCTTTATAGGTAAAGCCCGATATGATGCTCTTATATGCGTAAGTAGTTAGATCTATGTCACCTTTAAATCAAATCCTCACCCGGAAGAGGCATTTTAACCATTACTCGGAAACGTGATTTTGGCTGCTTTTAAGGGATTTTCAATGACGCCAACTGAGAACATTGAATTGCATAATATATACGCAATATCTTTTTTTCAGGTGTGTTGAACTATACATGAAAAATTGAGGGTAAATTTATGAAAAGCAAATTAGCTTATCAACTATTACTCTATAATGGAAGCAATCATAATGGAAGTAAAAGCAAAAAAGCCAAATGTACTCAAAATATAGAATTTTTTTAACTGGCTTAAATTATACTTCTAACCTTATATATGTTTTATTTATAACATAAAAGCTATACTTTTTAATTTTCAATTTCTGAAGAGTCTTTAATTGTTTTAAATTATAAAATGTTAAATATCTTTAAGTTTAAGCTCTTTTAAAAAATATTTTAAATAAATTTTATATAAAAACTTAGTTTTTAATGTATTTAATTAAATAACTTGTGGATAAGTTAATTTTATAATTTCCATTTAGTGTTTATTTTCTATGCAATTTTTAAAAATGTATTTCTTGAAATGTCAAAACTAAATAACTTCTTAAAACTAAAGCGTTATTAAAGAAATTGAAAATATTCATTTAAAAAACACATGGTTCTATTCTATAATGGATCGAAAAAAGACTGATATTATTAAATTTCTAAATCGCGAAAAGTACTATGCCCCTTTAAATGTAAATAATGACATCTAATCAACATAAATTTTAAAAAAGAGTCAAGCATTCTTTTGAAGTATTTACCCGCTCTATCTCGAGGTTGAAATCCTAAATGCAAACTACCCAGAATTAGAAAAAAATTCCCCATAGGTTAACGGGGAGATAGGAGACTCCAGTATTGTCGTTTCTTATTCCTCTAAAATGGATCATTTGGGAGAGGAGAATAAATGACATCTACTAATTAAGATTGGTTGAAAAGTTATGCATCAGCTTAGAACATGATTAAGTTATTCGCTATAAACTTGTACAAGTTAAATAAATAGATGATATTATTTTAAAAACTTGTGATGAAGTTATGATGCATTAAATTTAATTCCAAACGCAGGTCGAATGAGTAGGTTGCTGCTTTTCGAAACTGAAGTTCGTGGGTTTGAATCCCACTGTCGGCTTAAATGTTCGTAGTCACTCGGAATCGGCTTTAAGTAATAGGGTCCTGTCTCATTAACTTCGTGTACCAATACAGTAGAATGTAGTACTACCAAATGACCAACTAACCAGTAAATTTTATTTATGTTGGGTTCATAGGTTTATAACTCACTTCCATCGGCATTACATCAAATACATATTTTACCGTAATACAGCATACAACCGAAATCATCTAAATAGAATAATTGAAATATTATGTTTTAATTTATAAATCATTAAAATAAAACTTTATTTTCGAAAATATAAGAATGCGTGTGCATAAGTAAGAATTTATATTAAGTTTTTCTAGTATATCAGATATCAGAACAGTCACCATACTAAATTGAAACTAATACAGGAAGAAGTTATAATAAAATAAAAGAAAGAAATGCTAGTCATGAGCATACATTTGTGTAAATAATGATAGGCAATCATTATTTATACATCCTCTATACTCTTACATATATCAGTTTCAAATATAGTGAACAAATTCAATTTGCTAAAATTTTGAAATATATATTTCATTTAGTTCTCCATATATAACTTGTAAAAAGATGTTTTCAATTCCCAAATGCAAACAGTCATATATTATATCACTAGTATAGGAATTCCTCTACTATTTACCTTTAAAATTGTTACTAACACAATACATACTAATAAATAGTATTGGTTTTTTTATGAGCGCTTCAGTCTTAACCATAAACCCAGGCGCAAAGAGAAACGACAAACGTAAGAAAGATCAATGTGACAACTGTAAAGATAAATATTATACTGTTATAGCCCCGAGACACGTTTGCTCTTTTTCCAAAATAAAACCTCTCTCGGAAAGGAATAGACAAAAATACCTCGTAACAAATAAAAGAAATTTTAGTCCCCATATTTTAAACCTTTAATGCACAAAACACGGACAATATTTCTGGCTGAGACGTTAACGTTCCATTACTTAAAGCAAATATGTTTCTAAACAGGGAAACAAAGAATTTTATTGAATAATTACGAGCGTTTTATAGAATGTAAAAACATGACACGCAAGTCTTTAAATTTTAAATCCATCTACTAATATTGGCTGCAAATATGGTAAAACCTAATCACTGTCTGATTAATTACGTGCTTGGTATCAAAGAAGATTCTTTTACTAGACTGTTTTGGTGGAAGTTTAGTTTGATTTGATTTGGAACACTACGGTTTTTTAGAGTAGAAAATAATTAATTTTAAGAATTACAGTCAATATTTTAACCCTTAATTTGACAAGATGTTTTTTCAAATATTTTTTAATTTCTGTTATTTTCCCATGTCTGTATAGACATTAGGATCTCTGTAAAATAAACAAAAAAATATATCATTTTCCATTTTTGAGATAATTAATGTCCTCTGTGGCGAACACTGACAATTATGTTATATAGTACTTATAAATATACATGTCCGGTGTAGCGACCAGACTTAGCCAAATTAAGGGTTAACCCTAGACTTCTATTCTGTTTTTTGCTGAACGATATTACTATTGCTGCATCTATGTAAGACAACTTTTTAAAAATTTATTTTAAAGCAAGGAAAGATAAAAAAATAGATAGTTTTTATTTAAAAAATTATTTATTGCATAATTGATAAAATTATTTTCGGCTTTTAACAGTTTAGTCCCCACATTTTAAATCTTTAATGCACAAAACAAGGACAATATTTCTGACTTAGACATTAACGGTGCATTACTTAAAGCAAATATTGTTTCTACGAAGATGAGGAAACAAAGAATTTTATTGAATAATTACGAGCGTTTTACAGAATGAAAAAACATGACACGCAAGTCATTAAGTTTTAAATCCATCTACTAATATTGTCATCAAATATGGTAAAACCTAATCACCATTCTTCAATGAAATTAATTCAAATAACAGGCTTTCTCTTGATTGACAACAGATAATGTCTGTTTCTGTTAGCAAACTTCAAGTGTGAAGTGCCAGTAATTTTTAAACCTAATATCTTCAAGATATGTCTGATTAATTAAGTGTTTGGTATCAAAGAAGATTCATTTACTAGACTGTTTTGGTGCAGGTTTAGTTTGATTTGGTTTGGAACACTACGCTCCTTTTACAGTAGAAAATAATTAATTTTAAGAGCTACTGTCAATATTTTAACTCTAGACCGCTATCCTGTTTTTTGCTGAACGATGTTACTATTGCTACATCTATGTAAGACAACTTTTTAAAAATTTATTTTAAAGCAAGGAAAAATAAAAAATAGATATGTTATTATTTAAAAAATTATTTATTGCGCATTGATAAAATTATTTTCGGCTTTTAACAGTTTAGTCCCCATATTTTAAATCTTTAATGCACAAAACACGGACAGTATTTCTGGCTCAGACATTAACGGTCCATTACTTAAAGAAAATATGTTTCTAAACAGGGAAACAAAGAATTTTATTGAATAATTACGAGCGTTTTACAGAATGGAAAAACATGACACGCAAGTCTTTAAATTTTAAATCCATCTACTAATATTGGCTGCAAATATGGTAAAACCTAATCACTGTCTGATTAATTACGTGTTTGGTATCAAAGAAGATTCTTTTACTAGACTGTTTTGGTGGAGGTTTAGTTTGATTTGGTTTGGAACACTACGGTCTTTTTAGAGTAGAAAATAATTAATTTTAAGGGTTACAGTCAATATTTTAACTCTAGACCTCTATCCTGTTTTTTGCTGAACGATGTTACTATTGCTACATCTATGTAAGACAACTTTTTAAAAATTTATTTTAAAGCAAGGAAAAATAAAAAAAAATAGATATTTTTTATTTAAAAAAATTATTTATTGCACATTGATAAAATAATTTTCGGCTTTAAACAGTTTAGTCTCCATATTTTAACTCTTTAATGCACAAAACGAGGACAATATTTCTGGCTCAGACATTAACGGTGCATTACTTAAAGCAAATATGTTTCTAAAAAGGGGAACAAAGAATTTTATTGAATAATTACGAGCGTTTTACAGAATGGAAAAACATGACACGCAAGTCTTTAAATTTTAAATCCATCTACTAATAATGGCTGCAAATATGGTAAAACCTAATCACTGTCTGATTAATTATGTACTTGGTATCAAAGAAGATTCATTTACTAGACTGTTTTGGTGGAGGTTTAGTTTGATTTGGTTTGGAACACTACGGTCCTTTTACAGTAGAAAATAATTAATTTTAAGGGTTACAGTCAATATTTTAACTCTAGACCTCTATCCTGTTTTTTGCTGAACGATGTTACTATTGCTACATCTATGTAAGACAACTTTTTAAAAATTTATTTTAAAGCAAGGAAAAATAAAAAATAGATAATTTTTATTTAAAAATTATTTATTGCTCATTGATAAAATTATTTTCGGCTTTTAACAGTTTAGTCCCCATATTTTAAATCTTTAATGCACAAAACAAGGACAATATTTCTGACTTAGACATTAACGGTGCATTACTTAAAGCAAATATTGTTTCTACGACAACGAGAAAACAAAGAATTTTATTGAATTATGAGCGTTTTACAGAATGAAAAAACATGACACGCAAGACTTTAAATTTTAAAACCATCTACTAATATAGTTATCAAATATGGTAAAACCTAATTACCATTCTTCAATGAAAGTAATTCAAATAACAGGCTTTCTCTTGATTGACAACAGATAATGTCTGTTTCTGTTAGAAAACTTCAAATGTGAAGTGTCAGTAATTTTCAAACTTAATATCTTTAAGATATGTCTGATTAATTACGTGTTTGGTATCAAAGACGATTCTTTTACTAGATTGTTTTGGTAGAGATTTAGTTTGATTTGGTTTGGAACACTACGGTCTTTTTAGAGCAGAAAATAATTAATTTTAAGAGTTAACAGTCAATCAACTGTAGACCTGTATCCTGTTTTTTGCTCAACTATATTACTATTGCTTCATCTATGTAAGACAACTTTTAAAAAATTTATTATGAAGCAAGGAAAGTTTAAAAAATAGATATGTTTTATTTAAAAAAAATTTTTAGTGCACATTGATAAAATTATTTTCGGCTTCTAACAGTTTAGTCCCCATATTTTAACTCTTTAATGCACAAAATAAGGGCAATATTTCTGACTTAGACATTAACGGTGCATTACTTAAAGCAAATATTGCTTCTACGAAAACAGGGAAAAAAGGGATTTTATTGAATAATTAAGAGCGTTTTGCAGAATGAAAAAAACATGACACGCACGGCATAAATTTTTAAATCCATCTACTAATATTGGCTGCAAATATGGTAAAACCTGATCAGCATTCTTTAGTGAAAGTCGTAATTCGAATAACATGCTTTCTCTTGCTTGACAATAATAAAGTGTGTCAGCAAACTTCAAATGTGGAGTGTCAGTAGTTTTTTAATACAGTAGTTTTTGTTTTATCTTCAAGATATGTCTGATTGATTACGTGTTTGGTATCAAAAATGTTTCTTTTACTAGACTGTTTGGATGGAGGTTTATTTTGATTTTGGTTTGGAGCACTACGGCCTTTTTAGAGTAGAAAATAATTAGTTTTAAGCGTTACAGTCAATATTTTAACCCTAGACTTCTACCCTGTTTTTTGCTGAACGATGTTACTGTTGTTACATCTGTGTAAGACAACTTTTTAAAAACTTATTTTAAAGCCAGGAAAGATAACAAAAATAGGTATGTTTTTATTTAAAAAAATTATTTATTACACATTAATAAGAGTTATTTTCAGCTTTTAACAGTTGTTTTTTAATTACAAAACTTCTAGAAGTCAGAATATCGTTCTAAGGTTAATAACGATGACTAACTCGACTGAGATATACTATTTAAAGTCAATTACAAATTGTAATAAACTTCCATGTCAACTTTAGGGTTCGAGCTTTCGGATTCCATTAGTGAAAGGAAGTGTCTTGTTTGTTAAAGCATCTATCATAAAAGACAAACAATGTAAAAATATTCTTTAAAACATTTTAGACCTGTATATGAGATGTCAAAGATTCCCTTGTAAATATTTATCGAAAAAGGAAAAGCAAAAAGATAACATATTTACTAACAAAGTGTGAAAATTATACAGCAAGTGACGTTTACACATTTATATAAATATGTGTTTCGAAGAAATAAAGTCATACTCACGAAAATTCTATAATAATGTAAAATTATTGCTTTTCATCGTTGGTTTGCTTTCAATTCTCAATGGTTTATCTGAAGACAAGGACAAAGAATGAAAGAAAATATGTATATTATAAACATTTTTTCCCTATAGTTTCTACGGTTGATAAAAAAAACGTTAATTTTGTACCATGCTTTAATCTTCTCTTTTTCCTTGTATACGAGACACATTCTAACATGAAATATCGTATTCACTTTCAAAAATTTCGGCCGTAAGATTTTAATTAATATTGCTGTTTTATACCTTACTACAATGATTTTGAGAAACAAATCTGTGATAATAAATCAAAAGCCAAAATCAATATTGTCACTGGTTCCAACGCCAAGAGTATTATAAACGAATATTCTACGAATCACTTCCCCGCAACAGAAACAATAAGAGGCATATTAACACATAAAATATTGTATTCACTTCAATAAATTTCGACCCAAGATTTTGGTGAATATCCCTGTCCTTACTACAACGATTTCACAGAAAAAAAATCTAAGAAGATAACAAGAAATTCAATGTGGAATAACGAGGACTATCTAGCTATTTACATTTACTTCGACAAACCTATCATACACATTTTGGTCAAGCTGGGTCTATACCAACTATATTGGATTCATCTCACTCAATGTTAACCTATAATAATAAATACGGCAATAGGAAAAATAAAATTTCCTATGATTGTCTCGAATTTTAAAAATTCTTGAAAAAAAATAATTATATCACGTGAGAGAGCACCGAATTCCCTAGAATGCTATCTTTTTCCTTTTTAAAAAATACCAAGAAAAATATATTTAATTCATATTTTGTATTGGGAATTTTAGTATACGCTTAAGTAGACATAAATTCAAACCAAAGGAAAAGACAGTATCCTAAAGAATTTGTTACCATAGGAGACACTGTGCACTACCAAGAGACCAAGCTAATACTCGCACAAGGATAACATATCATCAGACCATAGCAACCGAAATAAAATAAATTTCCAATACATTTCAAATGCATTTACAATAGTAAAATAATATAAAAATAAAACTCAAAGGATTTAAATCTTTTCCTAACTGAAGAAAAAAAGGGATATTAGAAACAAATAAGTTAATGATCAAGGAGAACCCAAAAATTCTGAAACGATTTCTCGTATCTACATGACTCAAAATTGATTACATTCATAAACTCTTTATGAAACATCTATAATTCAGGGAAAGTGGAACAACGTCTTTCCAGTCAGTGCAAACAGTAGCCACCTGTTTGTCATTGTACGTTGTAAGGTTAGAAACAAATAATACACTGATTAAACTCACATATAAATAGTTTATGTATTATAAGAAGCAATTTAGGAGGCCTTGATTCCAGTTGTTTCAGTAACATAGTTAGAAAGTATTTTTCCGGCTAGTATGGATATAATTTTGTATCTGTTGCAGCGCTTTTCACATACCAGGTCAGGGTTAAAATAATGTAACGCAAAATTAATGTCATAAATACTACAATGGGCAGGCTAATATGATATTGAGATATTTATGAATTATTTCTGTGCAATAATATTTTTTTCATGAGATAATTTTATGCTACCTATGTTTTAGTTATATTCGTATATGTGGTCTTACAAAGAAAATATCTCACTTCGGATTCAAAATCGTAGAAAATTATGTTAAGCATTTGGATTTGAGCTCTTCAGTCTATTATTTTGCTCCCTAGGGTTAATGAGACTAGGACCTAGTTCTTAAAGCAAATTATGAAACTCCAAGCTACAAACTCTAGTTTAGAGCATTCTAGTTATTCGGCAATCGTTGAGAACAATCTATATGTATTTCGAAATCGAGTCTATATGTTCTTAGGTTATTTTGAGCATATTAGTTACTATTTTTCTGTTTGAAAACTTACTAGACCGGGACCTACAGCTTAATGCTGACTACAAAGGCTTCAATAGTCTATGACAAGCAGAAATACACGAACCTAGAGATTGGTACAGAAACACATGAACGAAATACACTGTGACTATGTTTTAAATTAAGTATATCTTGAAAACTATTGCGTTAATCTTTAAAATGTGTTCACTTTTATTTTGTGAGTATGAGGTATGCAAAATCAGAAGTTATAAAGAACTTTTCATTTGTTCTATGTCCTGGCATTGGAGTTAGGACATTTGTAGCAGAAGTATTTGTAATCACTTTGAATCTACTCTAAGTAGTAATTTTAATGAGTTTTCGGATCTAAAACTTTTACCTTGGAGATATCAATATATCTAAACGTTTTTTTTTTCACCGTAATTCAAGTTAGAAAAACATCAGTAGCAATATTAAATCACATATAAGCCATAGATGAGACGGTTTATTGGGAATACTATTGATTTTCAGTATGATTTATATTTTATCAATGTTATGAGTTTAATTCAGTGCTTAGCTCACTAAACTGCGAAATTTTACTTCTTTATATGTGTGCTCTCCATGGGTTTAATATAAATATGAAGTCGGTACCTACACAAGACTTTCGGGGATGCAAATTTTTAGCCTCATGGGTTCAATGGGTATCATCAATCCCCAACTGATACCCAAAAAGATTGCTAAATGAACAGAGAGATTCATTAGCCTTTCGAGGTAAAGGATTCAAAAATTCATGATTTCCAAAGGAAGGAAAAATATTAGGGCCCATTAAATTCACATGTTTTTCAGGACACTGAACAATAACCAAAAAGTTAATATTTATCGCTCCGAGTCTATGTTCGAAAACATTCTTAGCAATGCTGTTCCTGATTGACAGGATTAGGCTTTAAACAGAATTTTTTGAACTAATTAGCATTAATCTATTAAAACTTAGACCGCAATGCTTCAACTTAAAATATTCAAACTCTGCCAAAAAATAATATATATAAACTGTCATACATATTACCTATTACTGTGTTTAACATTAAAATATAGTTATATGAGGTCTAAACATCAAGCGCTAACAGTGATAATACACAAATAAAAAATTAAGAAAGCTTTAAGACCATAAATTAATAACTGCTTAACTTTTATATTTGCATTATGAGCAATTCCTGTTTGTTCGTGCAAAAATGCAAAGGATTTTACTTTGCAGATAATTATTGCACTCTATGTACTTACTTAAAATTTCATTACTGAATCAGTTTAAAAATTTAATTTTCTTTTATAATACTTACTTGATATATCACTTTAATCTTTTTTAAATATCCTGCATTTCATTGAATGCGTCATAAATAGTTATACTAAAAACTTCTTAATTATTTTAGATATCTTACAAAGAAATTTTAGATGAGTCTATTGATCGGCTAAAATATAAAGTTTTAATCATATTTATAAAATTTCTTTATCCTGTATCCAACCTTCTCCATCCAATATATTTAAATATTTCACATAAAAAAATACATTTTAACATTCTCGTGTGAATTTGATAAAAATTTATTTTTAAGAAATGTTTTATTATCATCCTTTCTTATTATTCTTATTTTTGTAGACAGAAAGAAACATGATAAATGTGTGGTGACTTCTAGACATCTGACAAAGAAAATGTGCAGAAAAATAATCTAGGAATTTTTTTTCAACCGTACCCTATCTGAGTCTAAGAGAGGTTTTTCAACGGAATGGCAGAATTTCAAATAAAGCTTGACAGAGCGCTAAATGGGTGAGCAGTGTTCTCACGATTCATGTGAAAGAGTCACATCCTGTGGCATTGTTTCTGCAACTCTCTGGTGTTTATTTATAGGGGAAAACGGGTTTCTCGCACATTTTTCATCACGTTCGCCTGTGAGCACAGCTATTAATGCATATTAGCTGTACTTTTGGAACACAGAAAAGGAAAAATATATACATATCAATGTGAAATTTCTTCATAGATAGTTTAAATTTTAAATTGATACAGTTTTAGAGAAACTTCCTCTCTTTTCTGTTCATAATTAAAGTAGTAATACTTAGAATCTATATGAATTAAAAGGTAAATGTTTGTTCGTAACCCAAAATCTCTGAAAATATTGTACCGATTGTCTTAAAATTTTGGCATAACGTCGTATTAGAGCCAGGGTATATTTATATCCATACCATTTATATAAAGTTTAAAATCTGTGTGTGTGTCTCCTAGTAATTTGATTGGCTGCTGTGTGTTTGGCTCGGTGGTAAAGTTCCTATCACAGAGGAATGAAAGGAGTGGTTCAATTCTTATATAGCCTCCACACTATGGCCAATTGTTCACCACTCCCTAATGGTGACCTCAAACGATGGTTTACGGGTTGCATCCATTCGATGAACCACTAAATGAGCCAAACAAGTGGATTCATCCATAGGGTTTACTGCGCACTTTAGTTGCGCATCTGGCTGCCTTTGATCTTTGGAGAAAAACCGCCTCGGAAGCCATCGTCCGCCAAAGCTATTTTATCGTCTGCTACCATCGACCACGATAAACCATACCCTCTCCAGACGGTGGTGATGGCTTGCAGTGGGCCATAGTGTGGAGGGGCCTTTACCAGACGCAGTGTTATTAAATTAAACATAATAAAGATATGCGCTTTTTTCTTTCATTTCCGTTTAGCTACACTGAACCATGGCAACGCGTGGCCAGGCAAACTAGTATATCTATATTTTTCAACAGTGAAATATTGGAACTAGCTGGCTGAATCAATAGAATGTACCGAGGGAAAGTGAGTCATGTCTTGCCACTGCAAATTTTATAAATCACGGAATTATGAAACATACAACTATGTTTGATTTTTGAGTTTTATGGAAAAATTTTTGTTCGATTAAAGTTAGTTGTATCAATATCTACAGTTTGAAACTGTTTCTGAAAACCTGCATTTATTTACGTAAGCATTAGCGTTTTAAATGTAATTTCCGGGACCATAAAATAGTGCCTTACCTATTGCGGCATCTACCTAATGTATAGTAATTTAAGCACTAAACAGGTAATATTTGTTCAACTTTATGTAAGAATCCCTGCCAGTTAAACCAGTTTACGTTTAAACGCTTTGACCTTAAATAATATTCTGACCATATTGTACAGTGGTTAGTATCAATAAGTAGGAGCTTAAATTCTGATTAAAGTGTGGTTATTGTATCACATAAACTTTGCTAGAATTTTTGAATTTCTACATCGTAATCTATCAGTAAAATTGCAAAAATATTTTATGTGGAATGGACTAATTTTGTCCTTACTTATGCCTTTAGTCTGACAGCAATGTAGAATAAAATGGGAGAGAGTTGAGTGACATATCAAGATTTGTAGTCTTGCTCTCTTGGAGACTTTCTAGGAGACTGGAAAAGGGAGACGTGTGAAATCAGCACAAAAATTTCCCTCATGAGAGTGATCAGAATTAAAGGTACTCTCTTGCATTATATCAAGAGGTGACTTATATCATCGGATATTCTATTCCTCATGAATTGTTAAGTTGTAAAAACTATAAATATATGAGTATCAGATCAAAGTGTCCGACTTCTGCTCCGTACAATAACATAGGCTTCTCAAGATTTAATCCAGTTTTGTCTGGAAGCATTACTACAACTTTCATCCTTCTTAGATTTCTTTTTCTCACGTATAGGGAAATTTGTTCAAAAGACTACTGTACTTAAGCCTGAGAATACTTAAATCTTTCTGTTCATTCCCTGTACGCTAACCCAGCAAATAGATGAAAGCAGATAAGACTAATATATCTGAAATTAAGACATAATAATGAACAATATAAGATTTCAAGTACATTTTCTCTCAATAAGAACACCTTATATTCCTATTTTTATCTATAACGAGTAAAATATAAAAATCAATCTCCATTTCATTCTAAATTTTATAAAAAGGATAAGTTCGTGAAAATTTAATTATTTTAAAAAATGATGTCCTTTACAACCCACTTAGCACCTTCAAAACCTGCTGTTTCTAGATGCCTTATAACCTTATTTATAAGATAATCTGAGTTACAGGGAAAATTTTAAATTTTGGGGGGAAAAAGAAATTATTTTAAGCATATCTTCGATCTTTTAGGTTTTTCAAAGTTTACACCAATCTAAATTTCTTTTAAAATTGTTTTTAAAAAATAAAAATTGTCACATGGGGAAGTGATGTTATGATCGGTTAAAAATAATAAAACATTATTAACATCTAATTTCCATAGGCCAAAAATTTTCAGTACTTAATATGGTATTAGGAAAAGAAAGAGTTTATGTTCACTCTTATGTATCATTTGTAGTTATTAGGATGTTTTTATTTATAATGATCTTTAGTACTTAGATTAATCGAGTTATTGGATACTTTATAACTTTACCTGAGGATTTACACTGAAATGAGACATTTTTCTGAAGCTAAAAAACTGGCCCTTTAGCCACTCATCAAATTTTATTTCATTTCGAAAAGGGAATTCTCGCATAAATAATTCCTTTAATTGTAATTCTTGAGGTCTGGGATGATCTAATGGTTTATTAAACAAATTTCTTTACATATTTGTTATTTTTTCACAATGCAGTCATTTTGACTGTTTTGGGGCAATATAGGTATACAAGTAAATATTAGGATAAACATTAAAGTTCAGAATAAATATTACGTATTTGGTTGATTTTGAGCTCTGTGGTCTATTTTTTTTTCTACGCGAGGGATTAGGAAACCAGAAGCTTAAGACAATTCCGAATGGCTACGAAAATCCGTGCCATAGTGGGATACAAACCCATATACTCTTCTACCGACCACATACTCTTCTACCGAAGAGCAGCGTCTACCCATTTGGTCATTGTTTGGCCGTTACATGTTTGAGGCGATACTTAGGAAGACAGAAAAAATAACTAATGATTACTTACAACTAGAGTAGACTTTTATAGACATTCGAGATTAAACAGGATTTCTAAAGGTACAATCGTATCAAAAATAATTGTAGATTGACCTCTTACTTATTTTAATCATTTGTTTTTTAACAACGAGAGATTTAAGAGCTTCCATCTGCTTTACATAGGGTACTGAACTGAAAACTGAATATTTTCCTTCTCGTGTTTGTAAACATTCATTCATTCATTCTACTAGAAAATAAAATTAATTTTACTTATGCAACATATAAGGTTTTTCATTTCCTGTAAACAGGCAGCTAACAGATGTTGAAAGCGTTTAAAGGTTGTACTACGTTTTGTTTTACACTTTAAGTGAGTGTTAGGGAGCAAACATATTTTGAACTATGTTCCCCCAAATACAACATTTTGTTCTATTCCTCATCCATTTGTACTATTATCAATGTTAAAAATTAAATAGGCGAAAGAACTTCTGTATTCCCGATGATGAATTGAAAACGATTATGTTTATCTGTATAGGTCATAGCGATTGAACATCAGAGTAGACCGAGTGTTAGCGCTTTATGTCCATGGTTTATTGGTTTAAGAACTGAATATCATCCGTAACAGAGCTAGTGAAATTATGTTTTTTGGCTTGCAAACATGCAATAGTTTCGATTAAAATATCAAAACAAGAATTACGTATTTGACCAGATGCTTGAGATAAAATAAATGTGTTTATATTTTTAAATTTTGGGATGTTTTAAGTATCTTTCTATGAGACAAAATTATGAGGTTTACATGTTGTTAAATATAACACCTCATAGCGTGATTAACATTTCACTGCTGTGGGCATATTTTGTACTATCCTCTGGCTGTTTCTTTCAATTAATTTTCAACTAACTTACAACTTCGTTATTGGGAATTATTTTTTTATTTATGCGTCAATACGTCAGTTTCAACCAAGTTTATGGTTAAATTATGTATAGCAAATGTATACAAATTTTTAACTTTAAACCGCTTTTTCTCAAAACTATTTCTAACTATGCGTTCCACATTACTGAAAAACTAAGATATAAAGAATTTTAAAATTTTGGATATTCGTGTACATAATAAAATAGCATAATCTCTTCTTTATTTTTAAGCAAGTGCTTTCAATATTTTTGAACATTTTTATGTTAAATATTTGTCACAGCTTTTTAATATTTCTCAATACAATAAACGTAACAAATATTTTATGTAAACTGCAATAAATGTTTTATGTGTAGATTATAGAGTAATCTCTTGAGAGGGCATTTTAAACTTTAAGTGTATATGTATAATAGTTTTATAAAAATGTGTGCACAGTACATTCATATCAAAATGGTAATTCGAAAAAAAATCACTATTATTCTAGATATAAAGAAATATCTACTACACACTCATTTTTTCTATTTATATATATAATAGTTAATAAATCTTGACATAATTGATCCTGAAAAAATTTTTAACTCACACTCATTTTTTCTATTTATATATACGATAGTTAATAAATTTTGGCATAATTGATGCTGAAAAAAACTTTTAACTCACACTCATTTTTTCGAATTATATATACGATAGTTAATAAATCTTGGCATAATTGATCCTAAACAAAATTTTAACTCAGACTCATTTTTTCTATTTATATGTATGATAGTTAATAAATTTTTTATCCTGAAAATAAATTTTAATAAATAAAATATAAAAAGAGTAACAAGGGGTTGAAATTAGCTGGAAAATTGTTATGCTATAGGCTTGCAAAATGTTCTTCCCCATCAAAGGTCAAAATTCTTTTCTTCCGGCAATTTTAAGAATCGTACTTAGCAACAAGCTCATGTTTTTTATATCAAAGATTACTAAAAGTTTAGGAAAATAATTTAATATCTTACTGTTATAATTTTATATATAATTTGTTTTGGGTTTACCAAATTAAATGTCTTGAAATCCTCAAAAAGCCTAAAGTGATTTCATTCTCCAGAATAACGAAAAAATAATATTCATGATATTTTTCAATTTAAAACTTTGACATGTATAAATATGCAAAATCTCTTTGAGTCTTTAAATCAATTAATTTAAAATTACACTTTTATCCCAAATTCTTAGAAACCTTTAACCAGCAAATAAAAGAAAAACTTTCTAGAAAAGATTTTCGAAAGCAAATGTAATAGTTAATTTCCTTAGAAGTATAAATTTCTTTGAAAAAATTTAATTTACAAATTAAGGAAGTAAAAACTAAAAGTTTCAGAAGTTTTCTATCCATTTAAATAATTTATATTTGTTACTCGGAATCATTTATTTTATTATTGTCTAACAAAATTATCGATATCTACTGCATTTAAAATCCCAAAAGAATTCTAAAAAACTTATAGCCATTATTTATAAAGAATAAAAATCAATTCAAACTAATTTCGACTCTTTCTGCTTCTAAAGATATTTCTCTTATATCATTATTGCCTCGGGGTAAATTTTGTAGAATGATTTTCTTATATGTGGTAATTATCTTTATGTCTACACTCTAGGTAATAATAGCATAGATAATTATATTTCATCCAAATGCATAAACATTTTGAATCAATATTTTAGGAATATTTTTCTAACATCTATATTTTATCGACTAAATTATATAGTTAACAGTTTCTGAAATATCCATATGCAAAACGTCAAACTTACCTAAAATAATGTATCTTTTTTTAAATATCATATAACTTCCTATTGTTTATTCGTTGTTCGAACTTCTCACTAGTCTTGAGGGCATAATCAACATATAAATATCCGAATACTTCAAATGAGAATGTAATCAGTGTCGTCGTTATATCATTATAAAATCAGCTTCTTCTTTACAGTCTTTAACTGAGTCCAAGACCACAAGTCAAAACTGAACATTATACATTCGATGCATCTATGTGCTGTAGCATGGCTCTAATTCCGTGGAGGTACAGAGGAGGGAGTTCACGTCGACTGGTCAGTCACAGCGACTGGACAAAACTGGCACCCAGCCGGACTCCAGCAGCGTGTTTTTCTGCAGCACAGGCGAGGCAGAGACTACTTTGTTGCTTGGCTAGTCGGTCATTGTGCTTTCGATTCACTTCCACCACATGAATTTTTGTCGCTCGGATATTTTTTTTTCTCGCTCACGGGAAGTGTGTTTGTGTGTGAATGTGTGAGTGCGCTTTATCCCGCATCCTTTTTTTGTTTTCCTCGGGATGGAAAGGGAGGCTGAATTGTGGGGCAGTCTTGGTGGAGGCACCGGCCTTGAGGCATTTGTTTGTTTGGTCCACACGAAGCGATTATTAGTGATCCCGTAGGCCTTGTCCCATTACAGTTGTTTGCTTTTCTTCCCACTAAAGAGAGCATGATGTTTGACATACCGTTCGTTTGGCACGTACGGCACATACCGACTTTCGTGATCCTTTTGGGGGTTCTTGTATTGTGGACATTCGGAGAAATGTGGAAAGCAGTATATCAAAGGTTTAGTTGTGAAGCCAAAGTTCAAGTACGACTTTTGGGGAAAAATAGAGAATGTAGAGCAATGATTAAAATACATCATCTCGGACCAGTCAGGCTTTAGATGAATCTGACAGGATAATTACGACTTTTCAACAAGTAAATCTAAGCTTTGGGTTAAAAAAAATTAATACAGAAGTATAACGAAAAACGTTTCATAATAAAACACATAAATTTTCAAAACAACAACGACTTTATCATGTACAGCAAGTTAAATAAAGAGAACATGGTGTTTGACATTCCGTTCGTTTGGCACGAACAAGATACCCCAAATTTCGTGAGCCCGTTAGAACTGTGGCATTGTGAGTATTCGTAGAAATGTGGAAAATAAATGTGATAAGTTTCGTTGGGGAGTGAACTGTTTCGTGGTAAATAGTTCAAAGTTTAATCCATACGGGAAGTTGTTTGATCCAGACGGTCGAAGATTAGTTGTGGAACTAATGTTAAAGCACGGGTTTGGAAAATAAATGAAGAATGTAAAGCAATAGTTCAAATTCGTCAACACGTGCTTGTAATACTTCAGATAGATGAATTGAATTAAGACTTTAATTAAGACTTTTCAACTAGTAAAACTATGTGGTTAAAAGACATTAATTCAGAAATAAAAAAATTCTGTAGTATTCAATTAACAATGACTATATCATGTGCAGCGTGTTAAAAAAAGAGAGAACATGATGTTTAACATACTGTCCGTTTGGCACTACAAGATACACAAACTTCGTGAGACCGCTGGAGATCTAGTGTTGTGAAAGTTCAGATAAATAAGGAAGGCAGATATGTTAAGTTTACTAGAGAAGATATATTGAAGCACATCTGTTAGGGAAAAAAATAAGAATACAATTCAATGATTCTAGTGCTTGCCCTGCTTTTGATGTATCTGACAAAGCAGCTATGATTCTTTTAACAAGTAATGGTAAGTTCTGGATTACAAAACTAAATCAGAAGTATACAGATACCAAATATGTCATAATAAAAGACTAAAAATATTTTAAACAATAGTTTCACTATACAAAGAGTACGAGTAGTAGATAAATATATTTATTTATATAGTAAACTAAACATATCTGTGTTATCCAAGTATTTTTATTAATATCCTTATCAATACAACTACCCTAGATCAGAACACGTACAAGGTTAGTGACAACCACACCCTGACCTTTCATATCATTACCATACCCAAGTTATATAGTATTAAGTACTCAAATTCCAATTTAATGCAATTAATATGGTTACATATCTCCATAAGTCTAAAGTATTATAAAAAATACACATAACTAAGAAAACATAATTAAAATACAAAGCATGCAAATAAATTATTTCAAACCTCTAATAATAAATTAAAATATGATTAAAATGCTCTAACAAAAAGTTTGACGAAGACTTTTCATCAGACCTTTTGATGTAACTTCAACCATGAAATAAAAAATTATATAAATAAATAAAATAAACATAAAATCGGTAGAGCAAACTATTAGCTTCTCTGTCAATTTAACAAGAGTCATTGCAATAAAGTTTTGAAATAATAATAATAATAATAGTACCAATAATAAATAATAATTTAAATCTCCAGTGGGGGCCACATTTTCCACCATTGCTCTAAATATAATGTTTCAAATTACACTGAACACAATATATTAATCAAAGATATATTGAATAATGTAAATGTAAATTAAATAATTGATATTTAATTTCTTTAACATGAATCAACCGTAGACGATAAACTCAATACTTTACTTTTCTATACAGATCGTTTTGCTTATTGAATCTATCATTTTCATTTGGGACGCTACGGACAATCCTCTTGCAACACGAGGTATTAATTAGACCAGGATTACTGTTTAAAGACGATGAAGAAAGGTTGCAAATTTACATCCTTTTTCATCCTGGCTTGCAGTGGTACGAACCCACAAACACCTTTACCAGAAGGCGCTAATTGTTTGTTCCTTGTTTTTCGCTGCATTAGATCATGTGAGAGTAGATGAGGTTTTCCTGGCTTCTGCTTCATGTTACGAAAATTTCATCTTGTTACTTACAAGACCTTCAAAAAGGAAACAGTTCGAACTGAAAGAGTGTGACCAAATGAACGAGTGTGATCCGCTCTTTCTCATGTACCCGGAATAAAGTCAATTTATGGGGAAGAATTTTTGTTTTGATTTGGAGCGCTAATGTCAATTTTAAATTGACTGTGTACAACAACGGCCAATCGGTGGGGCTCTGTTTTTCAGTCTCAAGATCGTAGGTTTGAATCCCACTCCTGGCATGTATATTCAAAGCCGTTTGGAATTAGCTTTAAACATTAGCTTTCGTGTAGCAAAAAAAGTAAACCTTAGCTCTCCAAACTAAACCAAATTGACTGCATTCGAGCTCACAGCTACCGATAGATGGCCGAATGGTACAGCACTGCTATTCGGTGCCGGAAATCGGGGTTCGAATCCCACTGCAGGCATGAATGTTCGTAGCCATTCGGAATCAGCTGTAAGCAGTAAGTCCCGGTCTCATTAGTTCTCTTTAGCAAAACAGTAGACCGTAACGCTCCAAAAAAATAACAAATTGTTCTCACAGCCAGCTGTAAAAGTGTTTGTAGCTGCCAAAGCAAAAGGGAACACACTAAACGATATTAGATCTCTGAAACAGCCCTAGAACCAGCTAGAGTCCAAAGACTCTGAATCTCATTTAATCCAAATCAACTTACTATACTATCTTGCGTTCTACGTGTGTACACAACTATTATACATATTTCATTTTTACATTGCCTAATCAGGCTAAACTTCGTTCACAGAAATTTCTCAAAACTGTTATAGGAATTACAGTACACTAATAGTTTCAGTTTTGCATATAGTAATACAGATTTACACAGTCAATATTGTTTAAAGCATATATAGTTTACATAAATATTCGACGGTTTTTAACTTCTATACAAAATCTATACAGTAGGTAAGTCAGTATCATAAGATATAAATCGTAAAACTTTATTAAAGATTTACAATATTTTATACATCCGTGCCTCCTATGAAACATATTACAGTCTGATTTTGTTTATCATAAGCTATAAATTGTAAAACTTTTTTAAGGATTTACAATTTTTATACATCCGTGCCTCCTCTGAAACATATTATAGTCTGATTTCTTTTATCATAAGCTATAAATCGTAACACTTTATTAAAGATTTACAATATTTTATATATCCGTGCCTCATCTGAAACATATTACAGTCTGATTTTGTTTATCATAAGCTATAAATCATAAAACTTTCTTAAAGATTTACAATATTTTATACATCCGTGCCTCCTCTGAAACATATTACAGTATAATTTTGTTTATCACAAGCTATAAATCATAAAACTTTATTAAAGATTTACATTATTTTATATATCAGTGCCTCATCTGGCACATATTATAGTCTTATTTTGCTTATTCTATATTCATGGTTTAGTTAATCATTACTTGATTATAACAAATTCTCTGTAATAATTCTGTTTTAAATACATATATTTCCTTACTATATCCAGGTTCATTAGACTGGGCCCTATTGCTTAAAGCCGTGTTTGAATGGCTACAAACTTGCAGCCAGATTCAAACCTGGGGATTTCATGCCATAATTTTGGATAGTCGAACTGTACAGGATAATTATGATATTTTTAACAAGTGAAACTAAGTTTGAGGTTAAAAGACATTAAATACAGAAGTAATAAAATGTATAAGAGTTCAAATCAACAAGGACTTTATGCTGTACACCAGTTAAACAAAGAGAACATGATGTTTAACGAAAGGCAGAGCCTTAAACACTCACCCATCATCCAGCATAACAGGCAAAAAATCACCAAACCAAGAAATTGAATTTATTAAAAATAACCTTCCATAACATTAATCAATCAGTGAAATCAAAAACAAGTCTCCACGTGTCTTCATACAATTAACTGCTTAGATTACTTTAAAACTGTTATTTTAAAAACATTACTTTAATACAGACCACTATAATATTAGTTTTAGTTAATATTTTAGAGAACAATAAATCATATGAAGAGGTAATTTATTTAACCTACAATAAGTGCCTTAAAAATGATGAGTAACATTTAATATTTTAAACAAAACATAACTGCAACAAAATTCAATTAATAAGTGCATAAATATGAATGTACAACCATTTGAGCGAAAACTTTGTTTTATTACAATTACTACTCTTTTTCTCTCTACAACGAGTCTCATGTTTAGCTTCCCGATGTTTGACATATACTGAACACGCCAACTCCATGAGATTACTTTAACACTTGTACTTTGGACTGTGGATAGGGAATGTGGATAAAAGATATGATAAGTTTAGTAGTAGAATGATACTTTTATAACTAAACGTTATTTTAGAGCAGTGACAAATTTAAGTAACGTTTCAAATGTATTATAGATTTGTTAAACTAGGAATTAAGCAGGTGTTAAAATTGAAATTGAATATTTTAAGGCTGCAATATTGGGCAATACGATACTCACAAATACGAGCGTATTGCACAAAATCATTTACCTGGCGAAATGATAGCGTGTATTTTAAATCTAATATGAAAGTCAAATGTCTTCCGTTTCTTGAATAAATTTGACACCATTTGTCAAAAACTTGAAGCTAGAATCCGATAAGAGAAATTCTCCGACCCGGATCCCCAAAGGATTAAACCCGAATAGTCAAAGTAAAAACAGAGCACTGTACCACAGAGTAATAAATGTAAAAAACAAGTAAAGAGGTACAAAATGAAATAGTACTGATTTAAAAATCAATATTTATTAACCCATTAGATGTCGGAGATTAAAGTTATTTTCTTCCATGAATGATTAAAATATATTTTCTCGGTAAAAAAATGCTTAAAAAATTATTTCGTTTTATATAAAATTACTTCATTTTTTTTCAAATCATTTGACGCTTCTAAATGAAAAATTTAACAAATCTACAGCTGTACTGTTCATAATTCATAAAATCCTTGTGGTTGTCTCAGAGCGTAGTTATATACATACTATTGAATAAATCAATCTAGCAGTACCTATATTCACATGTAAGATAGCATCACAGTTTTCCCATCGAAGTGAAATCGAATCATATTAATACCACTTAATTCCAAGATCTAAATAATTACTACATGACTACTGTTTCAATAATAGAACATTAGACTTAAATGGGTTTAAATTAATTAATTTATCTATAATTATGTACTTTCTATGATTGATTCATGTTTTATCATCAAAGATTCATTAGTAGGCAAAATTTCAGCTCAACTGATTATCGGGAAGTTAGTGAAAAATTAATAACAATTTTAGGCTTAACAGACAAGAAATGCGAGTTAAATGAAAATGTTAAATTTATAAGAAAAAAAATTATGTAAACAACTCACACTTTTATGAACTATTAGAACATATGCATTTATTTCACTTCTACGACACTCAGAAATATTCAATCTACTTCTGCAAAATTCATATCTAATCAAGAATTAAATTTTGTACCTACTGCAAGTGTAGTAATTTGAAAATTATAAAATTAATATTTTAATTTTTTTCACGCACACACATATATACCTCTGGAGTTTTAAGTAGGGAACTGCTTTCCGGAATCCTAGTCAAAGGGTTCAAATACTGCTTATTTTACGAATGTTCAAAGTCATTTAAAATATATTTTTGAGAAGTAGGTCCCGGTGTGATTAACTTTCGTGTTGAAGAAAAATAAATGGTTATAAAAAATAAATCGTATCACACTTCAACTATACGAGTTGAAAAAGCAACAGATTAACTTTACAATTCCTTTTCCTGATGAAGATTGCGTGGATTTCTTGTGGGATGGCGAAAACTTTCCAACCGATGTATTTTGATACAGGTTGATGAGCGATATGATATCAAATTTTTATATATTATATACTGATACCGAAAGTTAATATTTACATAATGTTATTTAATACCTATTTCCATAGCATATTGAGTCTAAATGTTAACATAATGTTAAATTGCAATGTTTTAAGAATACACTGTGTCTTTTATTGAAGTTAACAATAATTTCAATAAAGAAAAAACCTTTTCAGTCTATTCCATACTTATTTAATTTATGACACACAGAAACAAATTTTTGAGTTGCCCAGGTTCCAGATAAAACAAAAAGGTGGAAATTATTATAATCTTTGAAAAGCTTTGTATACGTAGTTACCCCTTATTCTTTACCAAAAACAGTGTAAAATTGTTCTCAAACTTTAGTTTACTCAGTTAAACATGTCTATGCCTTAAATTTTTGTAAAAAAATAAAAGGCTTTTGTTGATGAGGTTGCTCCACTACAAATTACTTTGTCCCATTTGAATGTCTGATCTTCAAACTATCATTTTCTCAAGCAGCTACTTTTGCTATTGCTAACTCTTCTCCTCTGTCTTGCTTTACTTTCGGTATACAGAACATCTCTCTCCAGCGAGAAATGTATGAAAAATAAAGTAGTCTTCCAGTGTATTCCATTTCATTGCTACCTCTCTGGGAATGAGAAGGAAGTAGACTATTTAAAAAAGGATACACTGTTACTAAACCTTCTCTCTAATTTGTTGAATTTTACACATGAACATATAACACAACTAAGAACAAACTAAATAGACGTCAACATCCTTAGTCTCACTCATTGCACAAAGGGCAGAGCAATTGCTGTCTTTTCTATGCAACCATGATTGTTTCTTTGTCCATCTTTACCCTCTTCAGATAGTGGATAACCCCACTTACCTCCTCTGCTACCATGACTACTGAATGACTACTAAGGGAATTGAATTTCTCAGGCTATATCTCTCTATGGTTGATTACCTCTCTATGAATCCCGTTTTAAAAGAAGTATGGTATCAACTCCTGCTTCTAAGAAGCACAGAACTTTCTTTTTCCATTATGAGTTGAAATTTTTTTATGTTATTTCTAATGGCAACAGCACTTTTTCTGGCGATATTAGTTAAGTAAGACCCTATCATGCAGAAGTTGAGACATTTTGGATATAGTAACACAAATTTAAATATAGTAACATATTGAGTAAATTTATTTAAATGAAGTAGCAGCAACTTAATATGAACAAATAGTTTCGTATCAATACTGCTTCAAAATCTATGAAAGTGTTGAAATGTCTTACATTTTTATTTTTTATTTTCATTAAAAATTCAGAGATGGGAGAACGCTATAGATTCTATGGTTTCATTGAGATAACATTTTTGTATTTTGTAATATTCATTTATTGCTAATTTTTAAACATTCTTTTTATTATTACTGTCATATAACGCCGTATCTAGTCATTATGCTTTGGTCTCCATGTACGAACGAGAAAATTGTATGTGTCGTTTATAGTTGACAGTATATAACATAAGTTTTTATGTCTATATTGCAGTTTTAACCTCTCAAAATTGAATACTTATGGTCAAATAACATCGGAATATATTTCGAAATTAAGAAACTCTCCGGGAACAAAGGCAAGAATTTCACTTGCTTATTACTTCGAGCTGACGAACTTAAGTTTTTAATATTGGCTGCATCGATGAGAACCATCTGCCTTAAAATTAAGTTTGAGTCGTTTTGAATGTCCCCGGGTGTAAAATCCGCAGTAGCTCATACTATACAGTACAGTAAAAATACATTAAAAAAATATTTCATACAAATACATTATATACTAATACAATCAAATGCGATACATGGAAATACATTATAAAAGGAGACACTGAATAAGATATTGCCGCATTGAAAGGTGCATTAGAGTCTCCATAGTCGAATAGCCATCACACTATCGCGTAATCAAGAGGTCGTAGGTTCGAACCCCGGGAATAACTATAGGATTGCAAATCCGTGTATATTTATTTAATTCCTTTATTTATGTGCTACTTTATCTTGTTTTCCAGGAGATTCTGGACCATTATTTAGTTTGCTAGAAAAGTATTCTGGAATATTCGCCATTTCTCTACATTGCGCAGTAAAACTTTCATCACCTTCCCAGACAGATTTCTGGAACTTTCCCTGCTCCTATACAAGCCAAAGATCTCTCAGTCACAGAAAGTTCTAAGTTCAGATTTGTGCAGAGCTTCAAATTGTACATCGCTATTTAAGTTGAATTAATAAATTAGATTAGCTCTACTTATTGTGTTTTACATTAAGCCCCTGCGTGACAGTATTTACATGAAAATTATATACAGTGTGGTACAGGGGAAGCTTTTGAAAGACTTTTACTGGAACACTTCGGATTGTTACGGGGTCTGCTGATACTCCGATTTTTCCATTAGACAAGAGTTTATTTAATTTATTGAGAGGGTTTTGTTGTTGTTGAGTTGATAAGCCCAGATGATCTTCAGGTTAGGGCTACGGCTGGGATGTGAAGTCTTTTAGTATGTAGTTGGATTGAGTGACTCAGTTATTTCTTAACTTCCGAAATTACGTTACACAGTAATGAGTAAACCCAAATTATAGAAAGTTTCCTGTACCTAAAGTATGCTATACTGATTAAATAATTAATAAACTATATCCTCTTACATGTCTCTTTATTTAGGTATTAGTGGGCATAGCTTTGTCGCCTCATTTTCCGGTTCTTCTCTTATCCGAAATCCAATTTCAATTCTAGCAGGACTTTGAACTTAAAATAGTCGCATCGCACTTCTTAAAAAATTCCGTGGGAACGCAATCGTAATGATGGCAATAAACTGCCCAAAATACTGTTTTGGTTTTTAAGAGATGCGATTGTCGACTACGTATTAGTGGATTAGGCAGAAATATAAAAAT
>CM063505.1:147685113-147719040 GCA_032207245.1 Pardosa pseudoannulata
AGGAAATGAGCGTTTGCCACCATATTTAAGGAAAATGTGTTCTTAGAATTTTATTATTACACACACACACATATACATATATAAATATATATATATATATATATATATATATATATATATATATATATATATAGAGAGAGAGAGAGAGAGAGAGAGAGAGAGGGGGAGAGAGAGAGAGACATATATGTAGGTATATGCGTGTGTTTGTGTGTGTATATGATGAGTGTTTAGACCCACCACAAATGAAAAATGATACCCATGCTAGATAGTTGCAGTTATTAGTTTGGAAATAAAACATCAAAATTTGAAATTTAAAAATATAGAGTATATTAAGATACCTCTTCTATGGCACTCTGTCACCGGAAAGCTTATATTTGGTTATACAGCAATGGGGAGGGGACCAGTGAGCTAGTCATTAAGAATGTCAATGTTAATCATAATGACTCGTAAGAAGTCAGACTAAGTTACATAAAGGAGTTTTTTATGAATAGTTCATCGAAGCTGGAATTCATTTTGGTATTCGCGAAGTCATCAAAGGTTACCACACTTACAGGAGAAACAAGGGAATTTCGCCAAAGGTTGTAACATTAGGGTTAGATTTCATTTGATTTGGTTTGAAGCACTACGGTTTTTCCTACACGATGACTAATGAGACCGGGACCTACTGCTTAAAGCCGGTTCCGAACGGCTGCAACATTCATTTCATGAGCGGAATACGAACCTATGAAATCCGGTACCCAAGAACAGCGCTCTACCATTTGGCCATCGTTTGGCGAGTTAGGGATAGAATCGCCAGAAATTTATTTTATAATACAGTTCTAGTTAATTAGTTATGGTTAAAATATCATTATATGTGTGTGATGCAACCTGCTGAAATATAATGCATTCCCAAAGCGACATACAGTCTTTTGAATTAGAAAACCTTTGTTTTTTACTTCATTGAAAATATTCTAAAGTAATTTATTACAAATGCATAAAATAATGTGATTGAATCAATCCAGTAGCTGCTCTTGTTAATTAATGGGTCTGGAAACTTGAAAAGCAGGAAGTACAAAATAATATTTGAATTAATTCTAGTAAAATTACACACCTAAGACTCACTTTCTTAGAAATTCTCGTATATCAAGATACATAAGTTTTCTAGAGCCATTTCCCTTAAAGAAGCATTGCCAGATAAAATGCTTTTCAAACAAAATAGAAGTAGTATATTCTTTCTCAAACTGAAAATCCTCAGGATATGGAGCCTATTTATAGAGTAGTATGCCTTATTTTGTAAATACTGATATGATATGATAATATAGCTAGAGTAAATTCATACATGTGGTAGAACATTTGAATATTTATTAGTTATTACAAGACATATAATAAATATTGATGAATGCTTCAAGAGCAGATGATAGTATGTAAAGACTTATAGCTATTATCACTATGGAACATGCTATCCATCATATTAATTACAAATAACATGTAAAAGCATTTTTAAAAATCGTAAAAACGTGTAACGTTTTAATTCAAAGAAGCTGGTTGGAGAACCTATGTTTTTTACTTCATTGAAAATATTCTAAAGTAATTTATTACAAACGCATAAAATAATGTGATTGAATTAACCCAGTATCTTCTCTTGTTAATTAATGGGTCTGGAAACTTGAAAAGCAGAAGATACAAAAGAATATTTTAATTAATTCTAGTAAAATTACACTCCTAAGACACACTTTCCTAGAAATTCTCTTGTATCAAAATACATAAGTTTTCTAGAGCCATTTTCCTTAAAAAAGCATTGTCGTATAAAATGATTTTCAAACAAAACAGAAGTAATATATTTTTTCTCAAATTGAAAATCCTTATGATACGGGGTATATTTATAGGGTAGTATACCTTATTTTGTAAATAACGATACGATATGATACGACAGCCAAATTAAATTCATACATGTGGTAGAACATTTGAATATTTATTAAATATAACAAGACATATAATAAATATTGATGAATGCTTCAAGAGCAGATGATAGCATGCAAAGACTTAAAGTTGTTATCACTACGGAACATGCTATCCATCCTATGAATTACAAATAAAGTGCAACAACATTTTTTAAAAATCGTTAAAACTTGTAAGGTTTTAATTCAAAGAAGCTTGTTGTAGAACCTTTGTTTTTTACTTCATTGAAAATATTCTAAAGTAATTTATTACAAATGCTTAAAATAATGTGATTGAATTAATCTAGTAGCTGCCCTTGTTAATTAATGGGTCTGGAAACTTGAAAAGCAGGAAGAACAAAAGAATATTTGAATTAATTCTAGTAAAATTACACTCTCAAGACTCACTTTCCTAGAAATTCTCTTGTATCAAAATACATAAGTTTTCTAGAGCCATTTTCCTTAAAGAAGCATTGTCGTATAAAATGATTTTCAAACAAAACAGAAGTAATATATTCTTTCTCAAATTGAAAATCCTTAGGATACGGAGTATATTTATAGGGTAGTATAACTTATTTTGTAAATAACGATACGATATGATACGACAGCTAGAGTAAATTCATACATGTGGTAGAACATTTGAATATTTATTAAATATAACAAGACATATAATAAATATTGATGAATGCTTCAAGAGCAGAGGATAGCATGCAAAGACTTAAAGCTGTTATCACTACGGAACATTCTATCCATCCTATGAATTACAAATAACGTGCAACAACATTTTTAAAAATCGTTAAAACGTGTAAGGTTTTAATTCAAAGAAGCTTGTTGTAGAACCTTTGTTTTTTACTTCATTGAAAATATTCTAAAGTAAGTTATTACAAATGCATAAAATAATGTGACTGAATTAACCCAGTAGCTGCCCTTGTTAACTAAAGGGTCTGGAAACTTGAAAAGCAGAAAATACAAAAGAACATTTGAATTAATTCTAGTAAAATTACTCACTTTCCTATAAATTCTCTTGTATCAAGATACATAAGTTTTCTACAGACATTTTCCTTATAGAAGCATTGTCGTATAAAATGCTTTTCAAACAAAACAGAAGTAATATATTCTTTCTCAAATTGAAAATCCTTAGGATATACAGCCTATTTATAGGGTAGTATGCCTTATTTTGTAAATAACGATACGAGGTGATAAGACGGCTAGAGTAAATTCATACATGTGGTAGAACATTTGAATATTTATTAAATATTACAAGACATAAATATTGATGACTGCTTCAAGAGCAGATGAAAGTATGCAAAGACTTAAAGCTGCTATCACTACGAAACATGCTATCCATCTTATGAATTACAAATAACATGCAGCAACATTTTTAAAAATCGTTAAAACGTGTAAGGTTTTAATTGAAAGAAGCTGTGTGCTAAAAATATTTTTCTGAAGAGTATCCCATTAGCATAATACGCGTGAGATTTTTTTTATTTGTTTGTTTGTTTACTTTGTGCTTTAAACCGCATTTCGTAAACAAATTTACTTTAAAATGTTGAATTTAATATTCCAAATTCATAAATTAGTCCATAAATTATTTCTCAGTTACAACAGAAAAACTAGAATAATTATTTTTTTTCATGGTTTGTATAACATCTATTACATAAGTTGGTTATCGAAAAATTTGTGACGGTGAAAAATTTCTTAGAATATTTTTCATACTTTAAAAAAAAATACATAAAAGGTCGATGTAACATTCTTCAATAAATTTTCATACTTTAATTTTTTTTTCAAATCAAATTAAAACCTTTCAGTTTTGATTTAACGCATTTGCTACAGATAAATATTTTGTGTTTCTCATGTCGAGTATCGGTAAATATAAGAAAATTCTGTAGCTGATTGTCGCGAACTACATTAAAGAAAGAATAAAAATTTAATGGTTATAAGCTCAAATATGAAATCACAGAGCTATCAAAATACAAACTAAATTAAACAGTATCGGAGTTATGTAAATTATATTTCTTTTCTTAATGCTATTTCCTCAAAACACACACACACACACATATATATATATATATATATATATATATATATATATATATATATATATATATATATATATATATATGTATATATATATATATATGTGTGTGTGTGTGTGTGTGTGTGTGTGAAAATGTTGCCTCATTCAGAAACAGAAATTCCAAGACGTGAATTCACGTCAGCGACTACAGGAAATAAAATTTGAAATGATGTGACACATTTCAGCGGTAATTAGAAATAGAACTTGAAATGGCAGAAATTCACATCAGAGACAACCAGGAATAGAACTTGAAATGGCGTGAACTCAAGTATCAGTTGTGAATGCATTATTTGATCTGATCGTTACGACCGACTTTTTGTAATATGGAAATATCTTTAAGCTATGTTCCTCAGGAATAGGAACATAGCTTAAAGATAATTCTGAACAGCTGTAGACATCTATTTTATGCCAAATTCCAAGAATAGAACTTGAAATGGCTTAAATTTACGTTATCTGTAGTGAAAGTGTTAATTTAATGCGAGTCTATGATGTTCCTTTTGTAATATCTAGGCTCATAAAACCAGTACCTATAATTTAAAGATGATTACAAATCACTAGACATCTATTTTAAGCAAAATTCGATCCCACTAATTTTAGTATCGAAGTAATTTCAGTAATTTCAGTAGTTCTTTGGTTGTATTTGTGTAAATATTTGATTCAATATTCAGATCCGTTTTTGTTCATGCTTTTCCTTAATTATTATATCCTCACTCTGATGAAGTTCACTTGACGTATCCACTTCTTCAATCTGCACAACACAATTATCATTTTGCCTACCCAGTAGAAAAATATAAATTTTCTTTTGCTTGTTCCACTAGTCATTTTTTT
Source organism: Pardosa pseudoannulata (assembly GCA_032207245.1). Taxonomy (NCBI): domain Eukaryota; kingdom Metazoa; phylum Arthropoda; class Arachnida; order Araneae; family Lycosidae; genus Pardosa; species Pardosa pseudoannulata. The sequence continues at coordinate 147,689,935 of CM063505.1, forward strand.
GTTTATTTTTCTAACTAGATAATTTTCGTTCCAGACGTATTTTTTCTAATAAGTAAAAGTCAGAAAACAATTAAGTAATTAAATTTTCCCAAGAAAAACGAAAAACGGAAACTGTTAGATAAAAAACGAACTACGAGATGCTGGTTGATTCTTGACTAACTGACTGCTGACGTAGAAATTAGCAGAATTTAATACAAGAATCAATGGACTAAACTTCGGCAAGAATCGATGTACTCGAATACTCAGTGCTTTCTGATATTAGTACTTCCAATTCGACTACTTCCATGCAATGTGAGTACAACCTAACATAAAATGCTCATATTCAATTCGATTCAATATTTATTTATTCATTTTTAAATTCTCAGCAAAACTGTGATTCAGTTAAATTCTATGATATTGCGAGTGTATCAACCGCATATGTATGTGTGTGTATTGTATTATATTAAAAATGATTGTCTAAAGATCTTCAAAATTTCCCCCTTCCCCCTTCCACGTTCTACTTTTCTTATTCTTAACATTCACAGCCACCCAAGGTAAATCAAGGATATGTATTATTGATAAGGCATTCCTTCCAGATTTCCTCAAACTATAAATTGAGCCAAATTTTATTACATATATCCCTTTCTTTCTCTTCTTTAACCCAGCTGTCCATTCTTCCAAGAAAAATTAAAGATCTCAACAATTTTTATGCCGTTTTTTTCAGTTTCACCAATTATGTTTTAACAAGCCTTAAAATAAATGCTTATCTTAAGACTCTTTCTCTTGGGAAATCATCCACCTGATTTTCTCTTACTTACGACTTATCCCAGATCATACAGATGAAGTTTGCCTCTTATCTGTGCAAGATACGTCCGTCAGTTCTCAATCATTAACCTGGAAATAAAATATTTTTACTAAGCATTTTTTTTATCTTGAGTTTGGAATGAGATCTTTGCTCGCCAAGATGATTGCAGCAAAGCTACAAAGCCAAGGAAGCCTTGACAATTAAACATATAGGCTATTTCTCCCATCTAATCGGTGAAGAATTTTTTTTACCAGGTTACATGTTTGTGTGTGTTTGTGTGTTGTGTATAAATACTCTATAACTTCAGACAACTATTTTCTCTTTACACAAAGCTATTTGATAATAGTTGTTATGTGATTGCCCTTTCATGAGAGCTAACAATTTCCCTCTGAATAGCAGTCGTCAACAACGTCTATAGTTTTCGCTCTATTGTTTGTTTCGAAATAGGAAGAATGAATAACCCTGAAACCAATTCATTCGAACACTTTGATTTTTTTAAGGTAAAGCTCCTTGAACTAACACAAAAATCTCAATGGGAGATTTTATTTCGGATCAACAAAAGAAGCCCTTTACCAAATTAATAGGACACTAGCTTAAGCAACCGACGTTAACCGCACAAGGATTATATAAACATATGTGTGCGTAACATAGATATTTAAATATATAGACGTTAAATAGATATTTAAATATATAGATATTTAAATATATAGAATCCTGGATTCCAGTATCAAATGGAAAGGTAAAATTCAAGTATTGGAGGGTTAAAATTCTAGTGTTGACATGAACTTTCGTAGCTAATTAAAAGTGACTTTAAATAGTAGGTCTTCATCAAAGGTGATCATGGGGGGATATCAATCAAATTAGGAACTTTGTGTTCCATTATATAAATTAAATGTTCTGTAGTAATTTCCTTTATCCATTTCATTCTATACTAAACTTACAATTTATCAACGAAATTAAGTGATGGCTGAACTTGTAATTAGCTACCAAAGTCTGGCCTTTCACATCCAAATCCTTGCAAGAATTTTTGTAGCCGTTCGAAATCGGATTTAAATAGTAGGTTTTTAACTTTGGTGAAAAAATTGACCTTGGTGATTACAAGCGAATTAGAAGCTTGTGTGAACAAAATATATTTTCCGCAGTAATTTCTTTACTGCTTTTCAGTTAATAAGAAAGTTAGTTTTAGCAATTACACCACACCGGATGACCGAAATGGTAAGGCACTATCTTGCGTACTGAAGTCTTTCGGCTTGAATATTGCTGCTGACCCATTTATTAGTAAACTTTGAAATCTATTATGAGCAGTATGTTCCAATCTAATTAGGCCAGAGGACGGCCAAATGATACAACGTTGATTTCAGTATGTGGGTTCGAATCCAAATGGTGGCATGATCGTTTGTACCCGTTTGGCTTTAAGCAGTAGTTACAGGTTTCATTAGTTTGGTTTCAAAGTCAATGGTCTACTGTTTGTTACATGAGGGCTAATGAGGCTGGAACCTACTGCTTAAATCTAATTCCAAATGGTTATGAGCCTCCATACCATCAGTGGGATTCGAGCCCTCAGTTACCAAAGAGCAGTGACCTACCTATTCACTTAGTGTTCAGCATGGTTTTCATTAGTAGTCCTCGTGAAGCTAAAAGATATATCGTTACACTCACCACCAAACCAATATAATTGCGCACCAAAATAATTAACCATAGCACTCCAACCAAACTAATTTAACAATAAAGAATGTTAAACTGCTGTAGTGTTCGTTATACCCTAAGACAGGGGTGGACAAATACTTTTAAGCGAGGACCAAAATGAAAGTTTCAAAATGTCTCCCAGTCCGTAGGACTATACCGCGTACTCTGTGCCCACGTGAATGTTTTGAGTGGAGTTTTTTTCCCTGCCCAAGAAATTTTTTTGACATAAACACTATAAGTAGCATTGTGAAGCATTTGGACAGAGAAATTTGAAGTTAGTAAAAGATAATAGTAATAATAAATTGTCTTACTTAGGTGTATATGCGAACAATTTGTGCCTAGTAAAATATGCCACGTGATTTTTAAAGAAATATGATCCATTATATTAAATTAATGGTCATTAAGTAAATCAGTTAATGAAAGATTTTATTTTGATATTTATTTACATCTTAACGATACAATTTATTTTATTTTGATCTTAGTTATTACATTTTTATATTTATATTACATTTTGTAAATATAATAGTAAATAGAAGTATAAAAAGAAAAGACAAGCATCAAACGTTAAAATAGAATAGTTTTAGTTAAAGCAAAACGTGAAATCTAGAATGTTCATTTGATATTATTTCTTCAAAATTTGGATCTAAATCACTTGTAGCAATCCTTAACACCGAGTGTAGATTTTCGTCAAATTATAATACTCTATTATTTATATATTGTTCATTATTTATATGTGCACTACGCATACAAATACTGTTGATTTCAACAAAATCGATTTAAAAAAGTTCAAGCAGGATTTTTCACCCGGCCGGATAAAGTACGCTAAAGGGCCGGATCCGGCCCGCGGGCCAGCTTTTGCCCACCTCTGCCCTAAGGGCACCTACAAAACATTTTCTGTAAGTAATAAAAAATATATTTCCTTAAAAAAAAATTAAACACCTTTATTAGCTATATCATTATGAAGTAATAAAAAAGAGCTAATATGTAATCCGCAACCACATAGTTAAAATAATCTTTTAAATCGTTTAGAATTATACCGTAATTTAAACTCTCAGAGAATAGTTATGCACTAGTATATGAAATATTATACAAATATGAGGAATCACTTAGCATATTGAGGGAAAAACGCTATTGTTCGGTACAAAAGAATATTTCCAACCTTGGTCTAATTTTGTATGCTCAAGTCTGAAAAAGGACTAATCTCGCGATACTATGTATACACATTTATTTATTGCCAACCCTAATCTTCTAGTAAAGGCATAAAACACGCCCCATTTCATCCTCTTCATTATTCCATGGGAGAAACCAAAACTTTATCTGCAATCCACTGCGGGAAACAAGCATTGAGATAAATATTTCAGATGAGGCATATGCCCTTAGAACGTGAGAGGCCGTTACTGATCCCGACCTTTGATTGCAACAGAATTTAAAGTGAAATCTCCCGCATATATTGAATTGAAAATAAAAAAAGAGAAAGAAAGAAAATGGGACAAGGATGGAAAGTGCCATTTATATCTGTAAAATGGCAGGAAAAGTATTCTTTAATGCAAGATCGATCTGGTGTCACATGTCAGTTCGTAACCAGAACAGAGAGATTTTGGATACTTAAAAAGCCTGAAGTGGCCTTTTAAACCACCTTTAACTCTGTTGTTTAAATCGTTTGATTATTTCAAATTCTTTTACTGTGATTGAATGCTACTAGCCTTGAAAAAACGATAACATTTATTTTCACAACATCAAAGACTAGTTACAACGCACATTAAACCATTATTTTATACTGCATTTCTTAAAAATTCCGAGAGTTCAATAATTTTTCTTCAGAACGCTTCACTAAATCTTTACGAGTTGAGAGGTCACCCAGCTGCTCAAAGCAGACGATTGAATTCACGCGACATCAGGGTCAAGATTAATAATTTCTTTACCAGAACTGGCTATTTAATATTAAAATTAATGTATCTCACAATACAATGTTAGAAAGAATTGTTGGTGAAATTGCTTTAAAAAAATAGCATAAAATAAATCCTCAATTTCTCTGTGTTGTTGTGTTCCTTCTGTGGCGAGCTCGGCTGTTTTTGTTTTTCCCGCTGGTGGCAACGCGGAAGGAGATGGGAAAAAAAAATAAAAGTTGTGTTGCTGATGTCGAATGTTTCATTTTTGAATACTAATTTGCTCTCTCAAAGACTATTTTTTAGAGAATAGATCATTGTGGTGCCGAAACCCGGGACTTTTGGATTAGAATTGAACTATTGATTTGAGAATGAGTTTGATTGAAATCGAAAATGTGGGGTGAGTCATTTGAACTTCATTATTTGAATTATGATATTCTCATAATTGAAAAATTTGAACTATTATTCGGTTTTGATTGAATATTGAGTTGAATTAGATATGGATGAATTTCTAAAGCTTAAAAATAAGCGTTCGACCTATAGAACACAATTAACTAAGTTGTTTCCCAAGATCTAAACTGCTCTTAATGATCAAGATTCTGAGTGAGACATTAGAAAGTGATTTAGAACTGTTATCAATTAAAGATTCTACTGTTAGTGAATTACATTCTGCAATAGAAAAAAGTCTTAAACCCGAAGAAATGGAAACCGAAATTATTAAACGTTCGGAATATGATGATAAGGTAATTCTGTACAAAACAAAAACAGCCGAGCTCGCCACACCTTCTTTAAAATAGGGATATAGCATCTTTCAAGCTGAAAAATTTTCAATAGCCTATTTTTGATTTCATATGAATAAAGGTACAAAATTTACGCAAATTAAAAAAAAAAGAGTTTTTCAAAATAAATTTTTGAAATTTCGCTAAAATTTGCATGTATTTCATATATCAGGGGTGGCCAACCTGGAGCTCGCGAGCCACATGCTGCTCTTTGAAGAACTATTTGTGGCTTTCGATAAATGTACCCGAGTTCCCTTTTCATTTTTGTGCTATTATATTTTTAAAAATTATTACAACTGATGGAGCGCCAGCAATACCGGGTAAAAAAAAAATCGGTCTTATTGGGCTTTTAAGAAAAGATTCTTAAATTCCACAATTTATACAGATTCATTGCATAATTCCCCGAAAACATCTCGTTACAAAATATTTAAGATCCTGATGTTGTGAAAATAGTGTAACACATTGTAAATTACATTTGCACCAAAGCAAAAAATCATCGACAATTCAAAAATTTCCTTGAAAAATTAAAGAACGAAGAACTTCTAAATGACATTCAATAAATATAATTTCTGCAAAAAAAATTTAATTCCTTTTTTGCATACCTTTTAAGTACGTATTTAATGACGGCTCGTGAAAAATTTCAAATTTTGAAAAATGGCTCGGACTATCAAGAAGCTTAGCCACCCCTGGCATCTATGAAATTGAAAAACTTTTTATAGACTTTAAATTTATATTTAAATGCTAAAATTGTTGAAATTTCAACATTTGACACTTTCTTTTATGGTCGTTGTTAGGAAAGATATGTATTTACTTTATATTTCGTATTTATTCGTATTTGTTACTTTATATTTCATATTCATTCATTCTTTATGTAAGGTATACTCTTCTGTTAGAGAGGAGTGAGATTAATGGAAATTAGATGCCGAAAGTAATTTGTATGAGTGCAAAACAGAATCTACCCCTCTTCTTTAATACTCTATCATATTCTTGGAACCCAAAAAGAAATGAAAGAGTTTTATTGATAAGTTTGAGTTAAATTAATATTTCTTAATGAAGGTAGCCAAAAATATTAATCCACTTACTAAAAACTTATTAAAATTATTCCAATAAAATTTATACAAATAGAGACACCCAGTTAAAATTAAAAAAAAAAAACAATAAACATTATAACTATATCCATGCGAACAAGACATACATGTCATAAAACCGGGATTGCACTTTTTGCTTTATAAACAGGCATCCTTATTATATTTTTAAAAAAACCTCTAACCATCACAATAGACGTGCGTTAACCCTTTCGTGGGCCATTTATTTCTCACCCCACGTTTCCAAACTTTCAAACCAGAGCTGCTAATTTTATTCAATCGATCGAACAAGTGATGACAGCGCAAAACCGAAGCGGGAATCAGTCTTCCCGTCTTTTCAATAACAAGACCAATATATTATAATGGGTTTTGCTCTTCACACAGGTGTATTTTGTAAGATCGTGTAGGTGGGAAGTAACCTTCCCATGGCCCACGAAAGGGTTAATACATGTACTAAACTCTTCTGCGCAACAGTCCCTAGGGGGGCAGGACCTACGATGGCAATCTCCGTTTACGTGACCAATAGCCCTGAGGTGCGAAGCATATGTTCAAGTTAGGTGGTCAATTTTACGAGGAACCCCCAGTGTTTAGTTCCTAAGCACGCTTGGTCCTCAGTTCATCTGCCCACTGAAAAGGTGAAAGGATGAGTCAACCTTGCCCAGCCCGGGGATCGAACCTCGGACCTGTTTCGTGGGAGCGCGAAGCACTACCTCAACGTCAGTGGGCTAAGAGCGCTTTCCCACTTACCGACACGACAACGTCCGTATCGGCCGGGAAATAATGCGACGACAAAACGGTATCGTGTCGTCTAAAAAGCAGTTTTCCCACTCTACCGATATCGTTTCATTTAAAGATAATGACTGAAGAGTAGTAACTTTTATAGACTTACTACAACAATTATTGTTAGAAAAGTAAATTTTAACGCTGTTTCATTGCACACATTTTAAAAACATTGGATATTAGGCACCAATTTCTTATATTCTTTCCACCGGTGATATGCTAGTGAAGCTTTGGCTCCGCCTCTTTTTTTGTGAAAGGGTCAATTTAGTATTCGTCGTCTGAGTAGTGTTAGAGCGTTGCTCCAGCATTTTTCAACCTCGGGTTCGATTCCCGGTGGGTTTTTTTTACTATTTCATTTTAAAAATTTTAATTTTTTTTTCTGTAACTCTCTTAAATCTGCTAAAATTCTGGCATCTCTTCTAATAATTAAAATGATTTTTATTTAAAACAATAATATATTAAAAAATACGAATAAAAATATTTTCAATTTTAATGGCTCTTTTCTAGTTTTATGTTATTAATTTTGTCCTTTTCATTTCCCTTTTTAAATTATTTAATTTGAACTATTAACACATTTATCAGATCATTTTTTCTTTAGTCACTTTACCTCTTTAAATTTATTAAATAATCTTAAATCAAAATTTGATACACTCAGTCATTTGCTTTCAAAAGCAACAGTATGCGATAAATGAACTTATTAATGATTGCAGATGAGAACTTAATATAACAGATGGGAAATTCAAACAGTAATGATAGCAAATCTGCGATAAAGTTGCATTTTATGATCAAGCAAGCGAGAATAATATAACATAACATTAAAATCTGACCAGAATGTGTCAATTAAATACGTAAGAAATCTAAGTACAAGTAAGTAAAATATTTAATTATATTAATAATGAATTTAAAAATAAAGTCATGTAACAACTGTATTACAAAATTCTAGTTTATTAATCCAAAGCAAACAACGTGAGTAACGATAGCTCTCAAATTGTCGGACCGATTCAAAAGAAGTAGCGCTTGTGGAACGACAAATTTGCCCGATAAACGATATCGGCCTTTCAAAAACGACAAAATCGTCACTGAATCGGTTGGTGGGAAAGCGAGTAGCTCATCTTAGTGCATTTTACTTGCGCCGATGTCGGAGAACGACTGTCGTCTAAGATTTATCGCTGTCGTGTCGGTAAATGGGAAAGCGCTCTAATACATATGTATACCATTTCATTTATGTTAACAATTAACGTTTTTGAATTTAATTAATACATTACGTTAGGTTATTTCATTATTACGTCTTTTTAAGCAGTGCACCCACCCTGATTTGGTAAGAATTAAGATATTATGAAAAGACACATTAAATTTGGCTTTTAGCTTATGAAACATATACGAAGCAAAATTTACAAGTACAATATTTGTTATATATGTGTTGACTTTAAATTCGCCTTCATTCTGGTAAAATAAGTTAATACAATTTTGAACACTGCATTTTGTAATATATGTTAAAATTACGAAGTATATCAATTTATTTCAGAGCTCATAATACACAGAATTATTCTTTGGATAGTTTAAAGCATCTTTATTTATAAATAAAATTTTTATGAACTTAAATATTTCTTTTGTCATTAGACATGGCCACTATGGTGAAGTGAAAAAAATTGAATACAAAAAGGGGAAAGATTTGAAACAGCATGAAAAATTTTATAAGTACTTATAAATGCATGAAAAACATTAGTGCATCTTAAAATATTCCAGATGGATAACGCAAAGCAATATATTAGTTCTTTTTGTATATAAATATATTTGAGTATTAATATTAATGTTTTAATGTTTGTATTAATTAGTAAAGGAAAATAAAGTAAGAATTTAGTAAAATTTCTTTATCATGGTGTCATTTGTTACCAATTTTATTTTTATTATCCCGTTAGTGCTGCGTCATCAATCTCCAAACTCCTTTTTTGTTTGTCAGTTATATTCATCATCATGTTAGTGAAAATCATTTATCGTCCACTTTCTTTTTTTATTCTCCACTATGAAAGGAGCTATATACAAAACACAAATATCAGGAGAAATAAATATAAAAAATACGTAGTGGTTATTGTCCAAAACTGTTAAATTGTCAAAAAAGAAATGTGTCAGTAAAGAAGCCTTGTTTTTACCAGTTTTTTATGTCCACTCTTATAATTATAGGACGTCACATTGCTAGAAATATTGCTTCTTTCACTTAGTTATGAGGCGATAAATTAAAAAATTAATCGTTTGCATTTAACCGGGGAAAATAATGCTTGGAATAATGACATAAAATGCTCGAAAAAGGGGAAGTAATGGATTTCGAACGTTAAAAATTTACAAAAACCTTCCCAGGGATATACCTAATAATTTCTCATATTTTCACGGCTATTGGATGAATGGTTTTTGAGTCTATCAAGTACATACAGACAGACACAAATTTATTTTTTATATATAGATGATGACCTTCTGAGTCGAGCGAACTGCTCAAGATTTCCCTGCAGAAAATGTATATCATTTTATTTACAGGTGAAAACAAGAAGCAAATACTAAAATTTACATGTTAAATATTTAGCTATTATTTTACTTTTGAATTAAACCCCTTGAATTGTATTAAAGATAAGCCTTTCCTTCTTTAAAGGTATATGTACCACTGCTCAGTATTTGAGTGTGAAGTACAGTCTACTTTCAATCAGATGGATCGACCTCAGCCTCTCATTGAAGCTACTCATGATTAGCTTCGTATGCAGCAGACTTTCTTGCTACACACCTGGAGAACACTGTTTCTAGAGGAGGAAGTGAACCTCAAAAACATTGCGCCATATACCCTTTAAGTTCAAACTTATGGATCCATTTTTAAGATACTCACTAAGAAAAGCAAGAAGTAAGTTCTAATGTGGCAGCAGTTAGCCAATTTTGTAACTCTGCAGAAGTTCATTTACTTCCAGAGGAAGTAAGTAGAATCTTGACAAATTTTAAGATAAAAATATACTTAAAGCATTTATTTTAAAGTGTTCGAGAAATAAACTTAATTCTAGTTTTCTTTTTTATACTTAACACTTTCGGTCCTAATGTGCATATACAACCTAGTTATTGGATTTTATTCCTTATTGTGTAAATAAAATCCCCTTCTAAATGTGTTTTTAGATTTTCGGTGTTCTTAAAAAGATAAAGGAACAAAAATATAACTAAAGTAACCTGACAATAAGTTTAGATCACAAACAGTGCACTTACGTTAGCCCGCCTACTAATTAAATTTAGATTAATGGAAATGGTTTATATTGTACCTTATATAACTATATTTAAGGTATACCTATAATGAAATAGCTTTTATTGTTCTTATTAAATAGTAATTTCACATTTTTAATGTCAGATTTAAGATAACGTGAATAAATACTTTTACGGAATATATTGTCAATATCGTAGTTAACAATTAGGAAATATGTCCCATCAGGTATAAGAATAATACAAGATGGTTTTTGTGAAACATTTATGAAAATTTTTGTTCTATTATAAAACTATCCTAGACGATTGGGTCCAAGAAGATTTCGAGGAAACGGAAAAAGTTTAAAACTTTAAACTCCTTGTACACGTTTTTTAGCTTTTCGACAATAAATTCAACTACTTTCTTTAGCGGAAAGAGGTAAAAATCTTAATTTTTAATTACAAAAATGGATAATTTTATTTATGCTTCATAACTTTTTTATTATTTTTCAGATTGTTCTTTTGAATAAAAACAAAAAAATAATTTCCCAGCACACAATCAATGGTGTCATCTTGCCATTTCAAGTAACACCAAGTGAAAAAATTGTACATCAATGTCTTTTTACAACCGAATATGACTGCTACAACTGTAGAGTTCTTTATGTTTTCTCACCTTATTATTTTTAATTTCCGTGGGTGGATACTTTCTTCTACTGGTGTGGCAACATAGTTTTGTTGCATAGCAACAATCAGATAGTGAATAAGAAAAAATAAGTGTTGGATTAAAGAATTAAAGATTTGTTTTGGATAAATAGTTGTCATAAATTTCTTTCTACACAACCAAGGATAGACTGAAAGTGTATCTTTCCATTTTTTACAGTGGTCTCTCAATTTATGACATTTTATTTTCCCTATTATGACTTTAGAAAACTTAACTTTTTGAATATTCCTGATTGCGTCTTACTACGATCAACAGCCATCTTTCAGCAACTTCCTTTTACCATCCATCAAAGTCATCTTCCAGCCAGAACATCAGACTCGCCACCGAGCTACGTTTCCTTCAACTCCAGAAACGTAAGGCGGTGGTGTTACAAGAAGCACGATTTCTGTAGTCTGCCTTCAAGTGCTGTCCTCCGGTTAAAGATCTTGCCATTTATTGTGGATAAAAACGGCTAAAAGACTACGAAAGTGTAAAAATGGGTTACACTGCTGTACAACGCCAGCGCGGGAGACTGACCGAGGGAAGAGGGCTATGTCAGTGTCCCCCCCCCTTCGACCCCATTGGACGAGAGGGGTGGCTAACGCGGGTCAGTCGTCTTTGGTCTTGGCAACAGCAGCTTTTGGATTTTTTGCTCAGCAGATTTGAAGGCCCCTTCGGAGGAAAGACGAAGCGAAGAAAACTTCAGCAAAAGGCACGGAACGCTCAACTCTTTTGTCCATCTGAAGATAGTGTCATCAGCGGGTGTTGCTTCCATATTTCAGCAGTTTACGGCGTCTCCATATTAAGATTAAATATATTTAAAGTCTGCAAAACGGTAAGTCTTCGCTCATTTGTATCTGGTGTCTTACTTCTTTGTGTTATCTCAGTATGACCTGGTATAAGTCATTGGTACGTAATAAAAGGGTATTTGGTAAAGTGTTTGAAAAACAAAGACCTACACTGATTATCTATTCTTTAAGGTACTATAATAAAAATTCGAAAAATTAAAATCTATTTTTAGAATTTATATATGCGTACTATCGTAGAAGATAAACTCTTTGTGACTCCTTTATGTGCAGTTATTGGTTATATAACCTGTAATTGTTCCAGTAAATAATTTATAAATAAAGCTTTGTTTAAACTTTATTGTAATTTTTTTCTAGTTCTCTCAAAAACACACCAAATCCTAAATATAGTCTTAAAATTCAATTGCTTCTATATTGTGATCTTTTATCAGTAAATGTTCAGTTAATTCTGTATTGCACTTTCACTATTTTTAGTTTAAGTGCATTACCTGTTTTTAATTACCTAGGACACCTTATAGCTTAACTATGATAGCAGTAATTTGCATTTAATATTCGGATTTCCACATTTTCTACATCTGCACAACTTATTAAAATTATTTTTAGGTTATGTATATATTCCCCGGTGTGACTTTTTCGTCTCCAAAGGCAATTGGTTGTACACTTACCATTTTTATACAGTTATAAAAATAAATAGCAGTATACTTAACATTTATACTGCTTTAAACACAATGAAACATTTTTAGTGTTGTCGAATAAAATCTTAGGTAAAAAAATTTTATAACCGCTCTCCATGCAGATGCTGGGACTTTAAAATACAGTAAAATGAAAATAAATGTTATCCAGAAAATTCTCATCTTTGCTTTCCGCAGGGATTCTTCCATACCTTCCCCCTTACCAAAAACATTCTTTGCATCTGTGAATCAGAAATTTCCACAATGAGGAATTTGCACATGTGGGGGATTCGAACAACTTAGTGTTTTTCTGATAATTTCAGACTCGTAGATTCCAAAAATGTTCTCAAAAATGTAAAAAACTGGGTCCATCATTTAAAAAATTAATTTTAAAGTTAAACGAAAATCACGTGACATCAAAACGCTCCGTGATTGGTTGTGATGTCATCGTTCATGCAGACCAATATTTTTGTATTGCTTTTAAGCGCGCACTATTTTCCCATTTTGTTTTTGCAAGTTCCTGAAATTTTCTAGCTATCAAAATTTATTTTTATTTAAACCTGTAGGTCTATTTTGTCGATCTAGATAGCTTAGTTTTCTCAATTTGTCATAAATGTCTCTTCTACCTGGATTTACCAAAGGACAATGAACCTCCCGAAAATTGACAGCATGTCAATGTTTTCTTTCTTGGCAAAAAACCCGGATTTTATGGGAGCAGAAATACGAGGAATTAAAACCCAACGGTTTGTAAAATCAGTTATATATTTATCCAATTTTACTTAACATGTATTAATATTTTATTCATGCTAATCACAGCTTCTATTTGTAGATATAAACAAGTCAATTAAATATACATATATACACACATTTGTAGTAGCATCGCTTTTTATAAATAGAGATAGATGTAATATATTAAAATAAAAATTAGAGAAGGTATTTATTGTGAGACCGGGACCTTTAGCCTTCGTGCCAAAGATCCTTAATAATGTGTACTGTTAAAATAAAAAACGAAATAAATCTACCAAAAAAATTATTAAAAATATATAAAAATTTAAGAAAAAAGTTTTAAAATGTTTAAAATTGACCATACATCACTTTTCGTACGTTAAATTCTTTTTATTATTCCATGTGTATTGCTCTCACATCCTCCGTACTGTTTTGGTTTTCCGTTCTCCTGTTGAGGGTGGAGCCTAATATTTAAATCTACGCATTGTTTTCTTACTTCAACAAATACTTTATTTTGCCTTTCACCAATGTGGGCTTTTTGCATGGTGGCTAAGTTCGCCTTCTGCATAGTATCATCGTTCTCTTCGGGTCCTCGGTTCTAATCCCGACGATACAAAAATTCGGAACTTAATTTAAATTGTTAAAAATTGTTTTTTAAGTTTATTTATTATTCTTTAGTCCTTTTTCGGATTTTTAATGCAATTTAATTATTTTTAAAACATTTATTTTTTGCTTTTTCAAAATTTTCAATTTTTTCGATTTTGACATTTTAATTCATTATTTTTTGTTTATTTTGTACGGATGTCATGGCCGCAAAAATATTTTATGTTTTTCTATCCCTAAACTTTCAACTCTCGAGTTATTGTGCTATGAACTCACGAATCCACCCTTCTATTTCTTTGCTCTTTTATGTGTTTATTTTTCGCTCGTTGTCATTTTTGTGCTTACTGACAGAAGCCACTGGATTGAAAGCCTTTAGCCTTCGTGTTGCAAAAAGTAGATCGTAGCGCTTCAAAACCAAACTAATTCTTAAGAATTTTAAATTTGATGAAAAGAAATTTAAAATCTTTAAAAGGCTTTACTTAATTTTTATGCTTTTTTAAATAGCAATACAATTTTATTGTCTTTAATGTTAATGTTAAATTAAAAAATGTATAAAGTTTCTGAAATTACATTTAATTTTTAATGTAATATCATTATAAGTATTTTAAAAATATTATATACTTTTATCAAATTAGTCACAAATTTAATCGAAAAATATCACTGTGAATTGATTCAATTAAGAAAGTATGCATCTTTGAAGAAAATATTTATAATATCTTAAAAATACAAAACTTTCCCCTCCCCCGAGTTACTTATTAGATAATTATATGCTTTAGATATTTATATGTTTTACGATATTTATATACTTTATCAAACATTTATTGTAGTTGAACTCTGTTCTAATACTCGAAAATGAGCAGTTTTAAAAGTTAAATAGCACTGGTTAATCAACAGTTCTTTTAAAGGTATATATGTATTTTTATATACTTTACTTTTTCTAAACTAGTAATATTTAAACAAAAGCAAGCATTTATTTACCGAAAAATGGTCTTCCCAAACCCATAGAGATGATTTATATGATAATTTGGGGTTTAATTTCTCATCCCTTTTCATCGCAGTTGTCCAGATTTTACGTGTATGTGGATCTTTGGAAACGCTGAAAAATATCTTCTCATTGCAATTACTTGCTGTATTTTGACAGAGTGGCACAATACAATATTTATACTATGATTTTTTAATGCCAGACATAGTAAAAAAATTTCTATTATATGCTATACTTTACACAGAAACAAATTTAAAAGTCGCCTTTTAACATGTAAACTGCATAGGCGGTCGGTGTTGACATGAACGATGACGTCACAAACTCGGCGGAGAAAAAGTATCGTTTTTGAGAGACGTTAAAGAGTCCGCTATAAAACCCATCAGAAATCACTCATTAGGCCCCCAAATGAAAGAAAAATAGCTACTGTCCTGCTTACTTTTTTGTCTTCTATCGTTTAAAATCAAAATTAGAAAACGTGAAAATTCCTCATTACAAATATTGTTGCGTTTTGAACTAAATTTATATCTAGACTTGCGTGGATCTAGTTGATCATGAATATATTTGCATTTAATACTTAAGTACCATTCATTTTCATGTGTTCAACAGCCAATAGACAAACAATAAACTGCCCTTCCGTTTGAAACTTAAAGCCAGAATTGTCATAATTTGAGAATTTGCCCTACTGAGTGAAATCGCCTTATGTTAGAAATCGCGCCTAAAGGGGAGTGCAATGCATCTGCATCATCATCACAAATACTCATTACGAAATACAAATCAGCTTTTTCCTCCTTTACATGACATTCAATTTGTACCGTAATATGTTTTAACCTCAAATGAAGAATTAGATTCGTAGTAAAAGTCGTGATCACTAAACATCTAGATTTTGAAAAGAGGATTGGGTCAAATTAAAAGGCAAATCATTTTACAAATTATCAAAAGTTATAGTAAACTGCTATTTTATTTGAATGTCAAGTAGCAGTCCTATAAGGCAATTTGTCGCAACGTCACGAACTACTATAATGCCCTTCCCATTCATTTTCATGTTTACAGCAGCCAATAGACAAACAATAAACTGCCCTTCCGTTGGAAACTAAAGCCAGAATTGTCATAATTTGAGAATTTGCCCTACTGAGTGAAATCGCCTTATTTCAGAAATCGTTAACTTTTCACAAAACTTAGATTCTGTAAATACATGCAAGTACACAATTGTAAAAATAAAATAAAAGTTATTTTATTTGTACTTGTTAGTCTTTTCACTGGAATAGTTCGTTTTGCTTTTAAATCCAAGAATAAAAAAATTACATTAAAAAAAGACTAAACCTTAAACTTAAATAAAAGAGACAAATGAGAAATTAATTGCAAAAAACATAGCTTTTAAAGCATGTTTTTAAATACAAAAATTGATAAAAAAATTAATAGGAAGGTATCAGGAATCTAGCAGGAACTGATAGCCCTCTTTAGAGTTTAAAACTCTATGATACTGTTATTGGTTTTTGTAACTGTAACCTCCACGACAATAAAATAAATAAATGCGCCTGAATCATAATCATAGTTTTTCTCTATTGTCGCAAAGTGATTTAAACTTTCTTGGGGTGAAAATAAGATTTATGTCACAAATGGCCATGGCGGATCATAGTAATAGACCCTCATCATTAGATCTAAAAGTTCCTAAAACAGATAGCATTTTGGTATTTGCTTTATTTTTATATCTTTAAAGTTATTTTTTTTATTTAGATTGCACACTAAGTCTCTTCTAAAATTAAAATTTCATTTATCTATCAAAGAGGTAAATGATGAATCCTTTTAAATAATATTACTAGTTTTTAATTTCTAAGTGGTAAACTAAACTAACTCTTACGCATATACAAACGCCGCATTTTGTTAAAATGTTTCGTGAAAATTCCTGTTAATAAAAAGTTATGTACATCATCAAAGAAGTTTTCCATTATAAGTAAAGTGGCAAACTACGTTCATTCTTCTACCAAAGTTTCCAAGATATAGTTAAATATTTATCCTGTTAATAGTTGACTCTTCTTTTCCCCTTGTTTCAGTGGATTTTTCTTTTATTAAAATAACGTGTTTCCGTCAGTTCACAGTTTGTGCTATTATTTTTGTGAAATAGTAAGAAAACTGACTTGATAAATTGTTGACAGATCAAAGCTTCAAACATTTTCTTATGCTTATAATTTACTGCAATTTATGTATGATTTTATATAGTTACAAATATACTGCGATGTGTGTCAATAAATTTGTAAAAGTATGTAATTTGCAATCAAATCTTCTCTGCAAGTAATAAAAGTTTTCTTATTTCACAAAAATGTGTGTTCATTTACTGTAGTATTTGTATTCCAAAGTTAGAATGGCTATGATGTCACTGAAAGTACAATAATTATTTTTAAATAAACTTTCAGTAAAGTAATAAAAATATTGGAGCATCAATAGATAATTTCTGTTAGTTAAAAAGCTCTAATATTTAGAGTTATTTCGAGTCAGTTTACTGTTAAATAGCTTTAAAGTAATTAATTTTTTGTTACCTGTTTCTTATTTTTAATCTGAAATAAAATATTGTAAATTTTCTTCTGATAGGAGCTAGAAAAAATTTGGTTATTCAAAACTTATCTTAAGATTTAAACAAAACAGATCTGTACCATCTTTTACTTTGCTTTGTCTTTATTTTTATTTTGGTTATATTTATATTTGGGCTTTTGATTAAATATAAACTTTTCTAATGAGTAGAGATAATTTTAAGAATTTTTGTCCTTAAGTGAGGAAATAAATTGTTGGAATGTAGTCATTCAAGACGTTTAAGTATTTGTTCAATCTTCCATTTTATAAAAACATATACTCATCATTGCCTGTAATTAAAATATTTGAACATATGACACTCTTCAGATACTATCAGAGCTTATAACATCATAACTAAGTAAAATTTAGCATTTCTTAACCAAAAATATTTCAATTTAAAAATTTGTTCTTTTCCTTTATAATATTTGAATGTTTCTGAAAGAAAATGTCTTGGCTTTGCTGTTTTAGAAAATGGGAATGAGAAATGTGCATTTCAAAAATTGGTCTGAAA
Source organism: Pardosa pseudoannulata (assembly GCA_032207245.1). NCBI lineage: Eukaryota > Metazoa > Arthropoda > Arachnida > Araneae > Lycosidae > Pardosa > Pardosa pseudoannulata. The sequence goes on from CM063505.1 coordinate 147,707,703, forward strand.
CTTTTGAATGTTACCCAGAACTATTTTTTGCTCCAAAAACAGAGGAGGAAATTGGTGATGTAAGTATTTAGTATTTTAGCTATTTTTGTGCAATATATATAATAATCCCTTTTTCCATTTGATAATATATATGATATATAATGCAATCATCCTAAAGGATAAATATATATTTTAGTAAAAAAATTGCATTATCCTAAAAAGTACCAAGATGAGCTAAAAAAAGTATTTTTTTGTTAACCTTTGAATATCAATTAATTAGAAATCTATCAGATTGTTACAGAACATAATTTCCTTATTTTTAAGCTTTTCATTAGTATTTTTATTTTACCCTTCATTAAATAACATTTTATAAGTTTCCTGTTTGAGTTTATTTTGCTTGTAATTGTATAATAATTTGTGTGTTTTATTACTTTGAAATATTCATAGTCTTCTATCTTTCTAGATTTTACTGTTAGCTCGGGAAACAAACAAAAAAGTTCGTGTTGTGGGTTGTAAGCATTCCCCATCTGACTTGGCTTGCTCAAGTGACATAATGATCAGCTTGCAGTTTTTCAATAAATTAGTAGAGGTTGTTATTAGTAATGTTTTATGTTTTTATTTCATAATTGTAAAGTAAAATTGTTTTCTGCTATACCTTTACTTTTTTTAAATTTAGATATATTAAGCTGTGATATATTATTATGAACTTAAACCTTCTTGTGGGGCTATTAAACTATTCAATACTAGTATTAATAATATTGTTTTTGATTGACAGCTGTATTGGATAATATTTGTAGGAATTGTAGCAGAGTTGCAAAAAACCTTTTTTTTTTTTTTTTTTTTTTTAAAGAAAAACCTAACTTGGGTGGGTTTTCTGGGGGTTTTGGGGTTTTGTTTTTAAAAGAAGAGGTCAGGGGAAGTACCATATTTTAGAAAAGATTAGATTGTTAAAACTGATTATATTTTTATTAATATTCAAGAAATTATAATTTAATACAAATAAATCAGTGTTAAGGCTATAAAAAAGTTTACTCTGACATCACAACACAAAATGTTATATATTGACATATACCACATATTTGAATGATAGTTTAACAAAGGATTATTCTTTATCTCTATTCATTCAACTCTTCTCTGCAAGTAATAAAATTTTTTTTATTTCACAAAAATGTGTGTTCATTTACTTTTTGACTGTAGTATTTGTATTCCAAAGTTAGAATGGCTATGATGTCACTGAAAGTACAATAATTATTTTTAAATATTTTTATTTTTAAAAAAATTAAATAAATGGTTAATTCCCCTCATGAATTACAAGTTAAAAGACCCAAAAATATTTCCTTAAAGTATGTTTAATGCTGATGTAATTAAAAAATTTAGGACAGCACAGTGGTGGAAACTAATTGAAATTGTTAGAGATGGAAATATAGATTTTTGCCAATTTATAATAACCCTAAACAAGTGCCCAGCTAGCTCTGCATCAATGGAGCGAGTGTTCTCTACATGTGAGTTGTTTGGTCCAAACTTAGATTAGGAATACAAAAAGCATTAAAGTTAGTTAAAATTCAGACTTTTGAGACTGAAAAATGGTGATACTAATAACCTGATTGATGATGATGATATATGATGCATTAAAGGATCTGTATTTGTTAATTAATTAAAATCCTTGTGAAATCCTTGTTATTTTACTAAGATTTATGGTCAAATTATTCTGTATTTTACACATGAAAACCCTTTTCTTTATGGATTTCACAGATTAAATTTTTTTTTTTTTTCAAATTGTTATGTTGGATTTACCATAGATTTGCAAATATTTTTCTGGATTTCGATAGACTGTATATATATTTCTACAGAATATTTCTTTAAATCTGAAAGAGGGTAAAAAAACTAAAATAACAGTTTCTGAAAATAAATAAAATATCACCAATTTAAAAAAAAAAAAAAAAAAAAACAATAAAACCTACTTCAGAGTGGGTTTTATTGGGCTTTTTAGACTGGGTTTTTCTGGGTAGGTGGGTTTTTTGCAACCCTGAATTGTAGTTTTTAGCATTTTTAAGATTTGAGCCTAACATAACCTATGTTTTAGTGCATATAACTGATTGAAAAGCAGAATTTTAAGCTGAAGTAAATGTTAAAGATATGTAGTGACTTTTGGATAAAATTTTAGCAAAATAATTGGATCAGCAATTTCATACTTAATAATAAATTTGAAAAAAAATAAAGTTAAAAAATATTAATACTAAAGTATGAAATAAAAGAGTATTTATATATTAAAAAATATCAATTTCACTATTGTTAAAATGCATCTTTTTTTCTGTAATTATAGTTTTGCATGTAAGATGATATACTTTTATCATTTGCTTTTATAAATATTTGTTTTTGTTTTCTTTATAGATTAATAAAGATAAATTACAAGTTAAAGTTCAAGCTGGTATGATTATTCGTGATCTGAACCAAATCCTATATTCTCATAATTTAGCATTATCAGTGTATGTATTATAATGTTTTATTTTAAATCTCTTTGAAGTTTTAGATTATCAGTGTTTATTTTAATTTTACAGTATTCAAAATATAAGCTAATTTTTATGTATCTGCAGGCTTGGATCTATATCTGACATTACAGTTGGTGGTGCCATTAGTGTTGCTACCCATGGAAGTGGGATAAAATATGGTACTCTTTCATCCTATGTGAGTAAATATTTTCAGTTGCATAATATGTCAATAAATTGATACTGTCACAGCAACTTTTGTAGGATTTTGAAATTTATTTTTATTTTTTAATGTTTTTTATGCTATTAACTGGGGTCATTTGCCACAATATAAGGCTGGGGAATACTGTTTAGGATTTATGTTTAGTCTTAGTGGGAATATGTCAGTTTTCTTTTGTATGCATCTATTGCTCAGTGAGGAATTTAGTGTTGCAGGGAGTATACTGAGCCCTAAAAGTTTTTTCTGTCAGGTATTGTGAAGACTCCCCTTTGTCCGAGCACATGCCAAAACAGCTGATCGGAGTACACCTGTTTATCAGGACAATAGCATGGCATCGCAGAGTCTGGGATTTTGACAATCGGACTGAATAGACAAATACGCCCCTGATGGCTCTCGTTAATGAATACTCGGATATTCCGTAAAGGGACATTCAGCGAATGAGAATTCAGCTAAAAAATATAACTATTACTTTAGCTGGAGTTCTCAAGTAACTGGGATCTTAACTGACCCCAAAAACAGTTAACTGTAACTGAACCCCCAGGTATAAAAAGTCTACAATTTTGCGACTCAGGGCTTTTTGTCATTTTTTACGTAGGTGTGTTGACCTCGTGGAGGCTTTCGCCATCTTTCTAGTTCGAGAGATTTGTAAAGTCCGCTCATATAGGGAGCAGCAGAGTCTTGGATACTGAACGGGGGATAAATTGGGTTTGATTGCACCCTGAAAAGCCTTCCCACTTGTAAGAGATTATTAAATCTCTTGTTTTTCTTTCGACTGTGATCATTGTGAGGAAGTTGTACCAGCTTCCATCCTTTGCAGTTCTACATGATTTGGGAATTAACATTCCTTTGTAAGTAGTCGTAGTTAATCAAGAATAAAAGTAAATTTTCAATTTTACCTGTGACTGTGATCCATTCTTCACATTACCTCTCTCTCGAGAATATTGAAGGCGTCACAGTATCAATAAAAAAAAATTATATGAGCTTGTGCATGCTGTTATTGTACAGCCATTAATATTTAAGTTAAGCTTTATACCTCTTTAATCATACTGATCACTCTTAGAATTAACTTTTTAAAAATGAAGAGTTTTATTATTTACAAAAAGCACTACTTACATAGACAGCTGTGCAAGCCCATCCTTTTGCCAACTAGTTCAGAAATAATCTCGTAGTTATTATAGCCTATTTCCACAAAGAGATATCATAAAACAGGATGAAGCAAACATATCCAGATGGATACTGTCTACACATTTAGGTAATAATTATCCCAATCTGACTATAGCTTAAGTTACTCACAGTATTCCTGAGCCTTTAATTAAATATTGTGGAAAATGACCCCAGTTATTTGCTGACTGAAGAACCATCTATGGTCATAAGATTCTCTCTCTAACAATTTTGCTGTTGTTAAGAGATGGCTCCTGAATGTGGAGGGAAAAATAAAACTTTCTAGAATAAGTGCTCACAAATTAAAATTTATCAGTGGTTGCATTCGGATACAAATTAATAAAATTACGAAGAATGGAAAATAGTACTTTAAAGTTAGGAAGTAATGAAAAAAATGGAGTATTTTTACTTCTTAAAGTCTGATTAAAACATGCTAATCACTTCTCTGGAAAAAGATATCATAAAAGCACAAACCAAGCTCATGTAACAGATTTTTACATGCTGCTGCATTAAATATATATATGTGTATGTATATGGATAAAATTAATACCTTTATTGTTTTTTATGTTTATAACATAATTTATAAAGTAAAACCTCATAAGTATTAAGTCATTCATTAAGTAATTACCAGCACTAAAGAATGTTCACATTTGTTTAGACTAATGAATAATTGAAAGGTTTAATGGGTAGTTTTAGACCTCATTTGAAATCGCAACTCTTTAAGTTTGACAAGTGTTGCTTACAGTGGTCTTTTGTCTTTTAAAGCTATCCATTATTCATTGTGCGATAGAGACATTTTTCACTCTGTACTAAGTGTACAATTTAAGTTCTCAACTGTAATGTATATGGAATTTTATAATCAAGAATTCTGCCTCCAGCGTCAAATTTCTAAATCATGCTTGCCTTCTTTAACACAGTGGATTTTTAATACATAGTGGTTATTTTACTTCAACTTTAACAAAATTTTCCAAACCTTTCCATAAGTTTTAACCTGAATTTTAAAGGCTTTTTTTATTTTAAATGTAAAAGATTTTTAATCTTTCTTATTAAAAGAATGAGATTATTAATGTCACTATACAACAAAGTGCCAAATCATCAAATATGATTCAATAAAAAAAGTCATAATCATTTTATAAAAATTTCTGATTTTAAACTCATAATTTTTTACAAAATGATGCTTTTGTATTAACAATTGTCTGACTAAAAATATTTTAGGTGACAGAAATGACCATTATGCTGTGTGATAGTTCAATCATCTCTTTGTCACCAGAACAAAATCCTGATACTTTCTTGGCAGCTGCTTGTAGTCTAGGATCTTTAGGTGTGATATTGACTGTGACAATACAGTGTGAACCTGCGTATAATCTACTACATAGACAGTTCAGCTTGGAATTTAAAGACGTAAGTATAAAATTTAGTTATTTTTAAATTCTAATAATTTTTGGTTTTTACCGTAAGTTATTATTTATTATTATTTTAAGAAACACATATAATCTTGAAATTTCTTAAAGTATATAAAAAAAAATGATCTGTTAAAAATGTATGCTTAAAATAGTTAATAGACTATTTTTTTTATTTAATAAAATTGTTTGGGTTATTGTATGTTTCTCTGAAAAAATTTAAGGAATTCATTAATTTTTGTGGCTTTTGATTAAAAAAAATATATTAATACAGCTGAATTCTGTCTTTGATATCTGTAGGTTTGTGGCAATACTATTTTGACTTTTTCGAAAAAGTTATTTCTATATCTATATAGTAATACATACCATATTGCATATCAGGACTAGAACTGTGACTTCTATAATTAAATTCTGTTTAACCCTTTAACGGACAGGGGTTTGTTTCACAGTGAAACCTCTTGTAACGTATCCGGTCCCTGTTTCAGGAGACACAAGGAAGAATCCGATGTACTAGACTAATTGGTTTATTTACACATCAGCTATATACATTATTTCACAAGTATAAAATAAAACAATCTGATCACAGGAAGTGATGAGTACACGTAGGCCTGAGTAGAGACGGGTACCTAAACTAATTCAGACTCTGCCGAAATATGGTAGCATAGACGGAAGACACAATTCGTAGCTTTCTCACTATATCACTGAAACACACTTAAAAGCTCTAGCACAGTTCTGAAGAACAGCAACAATCCTGAAGAGGATTATAATAGTATACGAAGAACCCAAGCACAGGGTATCACTTCAATCTCACAAGAGATTTATCCCAAGACGGGATTTCGCTAATAAAAACTCTCCGATGGAGAGACTGGTCGAGACGACCTTCGAGTTAGCCGATGCGGGCTACTCAAGAAAAGATCCCAAGATGGGATTATAGCAAATAAAACTCTCCGGTAGAGAGACAGGTCAAGGCGACCTACGAGTTAGCCGATGCGGGCTACTCAAGAAAAGATCCCAAGGTGGGATTATAGCAAATAAAACTCTCCGGTAGAGAGACAGGTCAAGGCGACCTCCGAATTAGCTGATTGCTTGCTAACTAACTTCTTTCCAAAAAAAATATCTTCTTCGTCTCTTTCTAGGGGAGGGGCCTCCAAGAGACGGGCCTCACCCACAATTTTATTATTGGGTCACCTAGCGATGACCTCATCTTCGACCAACTGCATTGGTCCGGGTTAAACCATTATCGGCCGTAAAGCTAAGATTGCATTAGCGGCAACATCTGAGAAGCGGCAAACCCTTTGTCGTTCCGCGATCATCTTTTTAGCTGACAGAAAAGGTACCGTCCAGTCTGGCGTATTGTTCCTTTACTATAGTGCGCGGCCGTGTAGACTTCATGGTGCCGTAGAAAACAATTCTTTTGTATCCACACAAGTCCACCTTTCAAAGCAAAGTTCTTTGACGATACACCGCTATATCACGCCGTTACAGCTTCCTCCCCCCTAAGGAAGAGAATTCTCCGGAGTCTGACGATGGAAATTCTCTAATGAACTTAAAAGTGAGTCAACTTACTCTCCACTCGAGGCCAATTAAATGCTCAAAATTTAACACATTTAAAATTAAAATTTACAGTTTAAACTCTTATAAATACACAAAATTGAAATACTTTTAAGCACTAAACACACAAAAAATTACTCAAATGTTAAACTATTTACACCTACAACAAAATGACACATCCAAGGTTATAGACGACTGAGACAGTCAGCGTTTTGATTTTCCTTTCCAGGCCGATGAACAACCTTGTATCGGAAAGGCTGCAAAACCAATGACCAACGTAATAACCTAGGATTGGTATTGGACTGCTTTTTCAACCACGTCAGCGGGTTATGATCGGTTACGATTGTAAACTCCTGACCGTCCAAATAGTATTTTAATTTTTTAACAGCAAAAATTATTGCTAGACATTCCTTTTCAATCGTACTGTACTTCCGTTCTGCATCTGAAAACTTCTTACTGAGAAATAGAACTGGGTGTTCTTTCTCTTCACTATCTTTTTGCGATAGAACCGCTCCAAGACCGTTATCTGAAGCGTCAGTCTGCACAATGAATGGACGCGTGTAATCCGGGGAGTTTAGCACATGATTGCTCGTTAATCTCTCCTTCAGCGTATTAAAAGCGCGCTCTAACTCTTCCGTCCAGACAATAGCTTCGCTCTTTCGTTTTCCCTTCAATGCATCCGTAAGAGGAGCCGCGATAACTGAAAAATTCTGTACGTAATGAGCGTAATAGCCTGCTAGACCTAAAAACGATCTAATTTGTGTTTTTGTCACAGGTTTAGGAAAGTCTACAACAGCCTTAATTTTCGCTTCGGCGGGGCTGCGAACACCACTTCCAACTATATGTCCCAGATATTTTGTATGTTTCTGAGCAAATCGGCATTTTGAAGGTTTTACCGTTAGGCCAGCCTTTTCTATTTTTCTTAATACGGTCTCCAAATGTTTTAAATGATCCTCCCAGGTATTCGAATAAATCGCTACGTCATCTAAGTATGGTACAGCGAAAGTCTCACATTCTCCTAACAGTTGAGACATCATTTGGCTAAAGAAAAACGGAGCGTTTACAAGCCCAAAAGCCATTCTTAGAGGGATGTATGTACCGAAAGGGGTGGTAAAAGCAGCAAAACGTCGTGCTCTTTCGCTCATGGGGATCTGCCAGTAGCCTTTTGTTAGATCTAAGACTGTAATAAACGAGGCGGAGGATACGAGCTCGACTCTCTCCTCAATATTGGGGAGGGGGAAAAATTTTTCTTCGTTATGGCGTTTAACCGACGAAAATCTATGCATGGACGTGGAGGTTTATTAGGAGATTCCACTAGAATAATAGGTGAGGTGTAATCGGAATTCCCAATTTCAATTAGATGTAAATCTAACATTCGTTGGATTTCCGTTTTCAATACCTCTGTTTGACGTTGAGACGTCCGATAGGGTTTTGATCGAATCACCTCATCACTAATCAGTTCAATATCAAATTCCACCAAATCTGTTTTCCCAGGGTCATTCGAAAATACCCTTTTCCGTCGATTTAATAATTCGCTTAATTGTCCGATCTGTTCGTCTGTCAGCCTTTTACTCAACTCGCTATCCTTAGCTATACTCTCGAAATCATAGACATTCGGATCCGCTTCCGGATAAATTATGTCTAAGTCTTTCCCCGAGTCTTTATCCTCCTCTGATTCAGAATATATCAAGTTAACAGTTTCTGCTCTCTGATGGTAAGGTTTTAGCATGTTAACATGATATACCTGAGTCTTGTTTCTGTCCTGCATTCTAACAAGGTAATTGGTATCGGAAATCTGATTTTCAATGATACCGGGGCCAACCCATTGCACTGCTAATTTGTTTGGTCGCGCTGTGGCTAGCACCAAAACTCGATCACCTTTTTTAAATTGTCTCCTAACAGACCCTTTATCGTACCAAAACTTCCTTTTGTTCTGAGCTTCTGTCATTCTTTCTACAGCTAGCTCCTGACATTCTTTTAATCGGTTGATCAAATCAAATACGTATTCCGTCACCGCGGAATCGTTTTCTCCAGGATTTACCCAATGATCATATAATAAAGTTTCCGGCATTCTCAAATTTTTACCGTACACTAACTCTGCGGGGCTGAAGCCCGTACTTTCATGGGTTACAGTTCTAAGCGCTAACAGGGCTGCAGGAAGGTTCTTTTCCCAGTCCTCTTTTGATTCTAGACACATTACCCGTAAAAGCCGTTTTAGGGTTCTGTGAAATCGTTCCACAGGGTTAGATTGCGGATGAAAGACCGACGAATGAGTTACCCTAATTCCAAACTTCTCAAAAAATTCGGAGGTTAGGTTGCTCGTAAAACTTGTGCCCAAGTCACACTGAATTTCCCTAGCATAACCGTACCTACTGAACAATGCCATTAAAGCGTCGATTATAGAAACCGATCCAATATCCGTTACAGGAATGGCGTCAGGGTATTTCGATGACATACAAATCGCCGTGACTAAATATTTGTTTCCTTTAGCACTTTCGGGAAGGGGACCTACCGTATCAATATTTATTTTTGAAAACACCTCCGTTATAATAGGTACAAGTTTGAGAGGAGCCTTCTTTTTATCCCGGGGTTTTCCTACTCTCTGACACGGGTCACAACTGCGGACAAATTCTTCCACTTCTTTAATGCAATGAGGCCAGAAGTAATAACTTAACAACCTGTCCTTAGTCTTTGTCACTCCGGCGTGAGCGGAAGTACCCTCATGCGACATTGATAGAATCTTAGGTCTAAATTTCTTAGGAATAACCAACTGATAATTCTCTTGACCTCGGTGGTCTACACTTTTCCTAAATAATAAATTATCTTTAAAACAAAACTCGGTTTCACCTTTTTTTTTTGTTTTTCCCAACATGGTGTTAAGGTTTCACATTTTTTTTTGTTAGCAAGCTAACGCGTTTTGATCGACTTGCAACAGATAATTCCCATTCTCTTTAACGTCGGGTAAAGAAATCTGATGTGCGTCATCGCCATCAGAAATTATAGCAGGAATATTTTCTTCAGCGTTATTTAACTCACTATCCGTAGTACCTTCCTCTCTCCTTTTGTGACTGCGCGTAATCACTTGACAAAGATTTGGCTTTGATTTAACCTCCTCGATTAGTCGAGCTGTTCGATTACCTAGCAAGTACACAGAACGTCCTTCTCTATCTACTACGGCTGCTTTGGTTTTTACTCTGCCGAATTCGGGGCTTTCTAAAATTACTGAGGCAACCGCGAAACAATTAAAGTGTGAATCAATAGCTTGTTTTAGCCAGACAGTCTCGCCAGTAAAATCTTTCGTACTCACATAATTTTTGTTCACTAAATCAAAAGAACTTCCTGAATCTCGCAATGCCGTGATTTCTTTCCCATTTACTTTCATTTTGCTCAAATATGGTCCAAAAACATCTTTATCTAATTCATCCTCCCCCAAAAATTTATTTGTTCTCGGGGATTATCCCTTTTCCTCTGCGGACAATTCGGTCGCAAATGCCCAGGGGCATTACAATGATAACACACCGGCAAGCGTCTTTTGTCGAATTCTGCGTTCCGCCTGTCTCTAGACTCCAACTGCTTCGGGGAACTCTCTTTGTTATCGGGTTTGCTTACCGATTCCGAATTCGCCTTTGCTCTTTCAAGGCGCTTCTCATTGTTTGGAAATTTTGAAAGAGTTGGTTTCCGAGTCTTTCTAACGGCTTCGAAACTGTCTAGTTTTTCGCCTAATTCTACAGGATCCTTAATTTCACCCCAAATATCTAGGAAATGTTCTTTCATCTCCGGGGTAGCCCTCTTTTTTAACTGATCTGCTATCAAAAGTTCTTTTAAGGTCTCAAAACTAACTACCTCCATTCCTTCTAACCAATGATTTAAATATGTTCGCAGGTCAAAAACTAAATCTTTCCATGTAGTGGTTTTCTGTAGGGATGTGAATTTAATCCGACAAGCATCAGGTTTCATTTTAAATCGGCTTAACAGTACCTTTTTCATATACTGATAATCACTCATTTTCTCTTCTGGTTCCTTAATTAGATTTTGGGAAATTTCAAGAGGTAACAGCGCAATTAACTGGGAAACCCATTCCTCTTATTTCCTGCCGAAATATGGTAGCATAGACGGAAGACACAATTCGTAGCTTTCTCACTATATCACTGAAACACACTTAAAAACTCTAGCACAGTTCTGAAGAACAGCAACAATCCTGAAGAGGATTATAATAGTATACGAAGAACCCCAAGCACAGGGTATCACTTCAATCTCACAAGAGATTTATCCCAAGACGGGATTTCGCTAATAAAAACTCTCCGATGGAGAGACTGGTCGAGACGACCTTCGGGTTAGCCGATGCGGGCTACTCAAGAAAAGATCCCAAGATGGGATTATAGCAAATAAAACTCTCCGGTAGAGAGACAGGTCAAGGCGACCTACGAGTTAGCCGATGCGGGCTACTCAAGAAAAGATCCCAAGGTGGGATTATAGCAAATAAAACTCTCCGGTAGAGAGACAGGTCAAGGCGACCTCCGAATTAGCTGATTGCTTGCTAA